>JAGWCC010000114.1:600000-915616 GCA_022651775.1 Drusus annulatus
ACAATTACAACATATTGTTGGCAACTGAGCGAAAAGATTCAAGCATGCTTCGAGTAATAAGGTTTTATATAAGTAAAGGTTATCCTTACTCTCGAAGAAAAAAAAATATTTTCCCTTAGGCAAATTGATATAAAATAAATGTTAGGTAAGTAGCAATGTCATTTTAAAGCGATAATAAATTTTAAAAAGAAAGCGTCTAGCATTGAACGACACTCCTTGACTCTTTAAAGAGTGTCAAATAGAAAAAGGATCGTCACTTATTTATTGGTAACCACGATGGTATGTATTAATATAATATAAAATATTTAGTGGATGAGTTTGTGTATTTGGGAAGTATGCTTACGAGATAGAGAGACTGATAAAGAAATTAAAAGAGGGGTAAATGTAATAAACTCCATTAATAGAAGAGTGAACGCGGTTGGTTCAAATAAAAAAGTTGGAAGAAGCGAAACCAGCAGTCCATAGCGGATTGCTGTTACTAACCCTGCCCTGATGTATGGTAGTGGGGCATGGAACTGGCAGATGAAAGATGAAAGTAGATCGAATGCGGTAGAAATGAGATCCCTTAGGCGTATGTTTCTTAAAACCACGTATAACCGTGTTAAAAATGTGCAAATCCGGAAAGAATCCAAGGCTGGTGTAAGCGTAATAAATAAGATTAAGAAAGGGATGCTTAAGTGATTTGGGAATGTGTAGCGAATGAACGAAGAAAGGAGTGTAAGAAGAATATATGGCGTGAAAGTAAATTGTAGAATAATTTGGGGATGCCCGAGAAAAACATGGCACAATCAAGTGAATTAAGTCGACCGGTTAATAGCTAAGTGAACCAACTCGTCGGATTCCTACCCGGCTGTCGTGAGTTCAATTCATCCACTCTAGAATAAAAAATTAAGTACTCCATCATTGCACAAGCAATATTTTCCACTTATTTTGATTGTAGGAGGAGTTTTTCCAATATTGTCAGGTTGATCGTAACCCGGAGATGTTTGTCTTTCAAAAAAAAAAACTTGTGTCGGGTCTTGTTAAGTGTCAGAATAACAAAATAGTATGTATGAGAAGATTTATGAATGTTAATGAAGTAAGGAGTATATGCCAGTACAGAGTTATGTGGCGGTTCATCCTCTTTGTCTACCACTACGTTGAAACGGCGTGACGCTTAGTTAGTAAGAATTTATTTTTTTTGGTTTTGGTGTTATAACTACTTTGTTCACATAACTCGATAGAACTTGGAATCTTATCATTCCCATTTTAATGTGAAAAATGGGGTAAGAATTAAACGAAGACGAAGGAAAATCTTGTATTCATACGAAGGGTATTGACCATAGAATTTATTTTATTCAGAACTAACTTTAAAAAAAGAAACACAATAAAACTATAAAGTTTTATAAAACAGGTAAAAACATCAAAATTTTACAAACATTCGTTAGTGCAGGTACAGTGACTTGCTTTTATAAAGATTTCTGAGTGTCATTCCAAAATTAAAAACATTTACGAAAATGTTGGTATTGTATCGAGTGAAAGCAGTCAGATGACATAATATATTTAGAATTTTTTCTCTGAAAATTATGTGTCCAACATTTGCTCATAAGTAAAAGATTAATCAGAAAAAAACAAACCGCTAAGACCTGCGAGTCGAAATAGAAAAATGTCTACATGCAATGACTAAGAGTTGGTTTTCAAAACGTAATAATAAAAAATCTTATTTCAAGCTTTTATTAGAGAAATCTAAGCCTTTATTAAAATTAGTACTCCGGAAAAAATAATGGTATTATAACATGAAGGCAATGTGCCTGATCGGAAATTGTGAAAACGGGAAGAAGGTTTTCGAACGATTTTTGAAACATTTGTTGCGTTCATTTTTTTCACTATTCCTTTCGACAGCTGGAAAGGTATATTGTTTAAGGTCCAAGATACTTGACAGCCAATATCCCAATAAAAGACCCGAACGCAGATGTTTAAAATGAAAAACTCCATTTCAATATACCTATAGTTTTGCGCTCCAGTGGGAATCAAACTCATAACATCCCAACTCAAAGTCAAACTCGTCAATCATTACCCCACGCAGCCTGTCTTGAATATCATAAAAAATGCATCGACGTTAAAAAAATACAGGAAGGTCATTTGTTCCAAAGGTCTCCTTATCAAATATGTATGCCTTAACCTATTCTTTCACAAATCCGCTGGGATTAAGGTACGGAAATAAACAGCGACCTTTAATTTACCGTTCAGCTTCATTTGTGGTTTTCTTTAGAAAAATATAATGGAATAACCCATCCAAACTGAGTTTTTAAAAATGGAAATTAGCTTAAAACATTTCTTAAAACAGGTCGCGTCAAATACAAAAAGCTATACGATCGAATATATAAAAATTGTATAGTATTATTTGGTACTGCCAAATCAGAATACGCTAGGAATAGAATTATTGTAGGTGCTCAATATTCATGGTGGTTTTAAGACATTCATACGAACGATTTATGGTACATGTGCGAGCCGAATGGCTATCTCTCCCCTGCTAACAGAGCTGATGAACGCTACGTTGGCGTTCCAAGAATTTGTTTTAAGCCGAGTTGACCGCTCTAATCATCGACTACATGCCTTGTAGCCCATCACGGAGGTTTGATCCATGAATCAATATCCTACATCATTATCTTTCCGTATTGATTTTCATCGTAATGATTGTCATTATAATATTCGTTAACTTAGGCCTTTTCCATAAACGGCTCTGATGTCGAAACTGTGAGTAATATTTTTCTTACACAAGTTGAAAGCTCCAACCGAGAAGGTGTTCCGACGTTTTTTTTTCAGGTAGATTTTATTCCCTTTTTTTTACATGAAAACCGCACAAGAGTCTCAACTGCTCCCAACCGTCTAGAGCCAGTGAGATTATGGCATCCCCAATAGGGTTATTTTATGAGGCTGAATGTAGTGTGGAGAGGAAGGAGATGAGGAAGGGGAGGGTTAATGAGCACCTGGCTAATCAGATCTGGTCACTAAACACGGCCAAAGCCATTTTAAGAAACGTTTCAATTATGGGCGATACTTAGAGTATCTACCACTCTTGTACGTGCCGCAAATACTCGTATACTATATTTTATTTTATATCAATTAAATGTGTTATGACACATGTTAATCGAATGAAATTTATTTGAGCACGTCGGGTTCGAACCCGTGACCTCTGTCCGTCATTTAGAAAAATCAATCCAAGGCATGCACGTATAATTCAATGCACATTTTTTATTAAATGAATATGCTTAAAGCCCTAAAACTCACCAGAAATAAGAGTTACAAACTTAAAAAAAGAGTAAGTCGGTAACCGTTTTGGAATTTAAAATCCTTTAGGTAATGAAATTTCTCTATTAATATATATTTCCGCTTTGGTAGAAATGAAACTCCAATCTTCCGAATTGTGTTATGCGTAGACCATTAGGCATTCATGATTTAAAAACATAAAAAAATAACACACTTTTGGTTAATCCATTAAAAGGAAATAAATCACAATTAGTGAACCAAAATGAACGAATAATGATCGTTTTGTTTAAGATTTTGCTTAATATTTTTAATGACCGTTGGCTATGAATTTTATATAAATTACAAAAAAACATGGTTAACGAACATAATTGTCTTTAATGGCAAAAAAACGAAGGAAATGCGAAGTACGTTATTTTTAAGGAGTAATAATGGCATTAAGAGTTAATGAGGTTTTATGTTGTTTTCGCTGCTGAAGATCACCGGTTCATGGTTAAATGTTCAAAGGTTCATGGGCTATGCTAATAAAAGTTATTCTTTTGATATAAATAATAAATTAATAACAAAAGTAATAATTTAAACACATTTTTTCGGATCCGTAAAAGTATTTCGTGAAACTTTTTCTGGTCATCATTAAATCAAGCAAACTGGTTAATAGGTACGCAACAAAAAAGTTTTCTAAACAAATAAAAAAATTGAAACATATAAATAATACAAAAACCACGACGAATCCTCGTACAAAATGTACAGTTTTTTGACCAACTCAATGAGACATGGAATTACAAATGAACTTTAAACACCAACTTATTTTTTTCGGGCCTAACCATTGTGAGACACTGCACGTAAGTACCAAAGGCTTCGATGAGCTGGCTGTATTGAAACGATTTCAGATGACGGAAGACTAAAAGCCAAGATGAATAAAGGTACCTTCTGTACCCAGTGAAAACGTCCAAGAAACAGGCTGAGGAAGAAGTGGACTGACTGCGTGGAAGAAAACTCAAGTAGGTTGAGAATTCCCGAATTCTGGGAACTGAACGGGAATTTTAATTATTACCAAATTAACACTAGTGCCGCCCTCATTCTATCTATTTTTATACATTTTTAGTAAAATTAGAATTTTGTATTTAATCATTTGATTTTGACAAGTGTTTTGTAGGCAGACGGACAGACACCTGATTTGATAGTATTTTAAATGTGGTGAGAACTTACTCTACGAATTGCCATTTTCCAGGAAAAATTGACAAAAAACTTTTCCATCGTTGTCATGAATACCATTTATCTATAAAATTTTCCACAAATGATGCAATGAAAAAATGATAGCACTAAAATACCGCAGAAAAGCAACATTTATTTATTGAAACATTTTGAAATGCCTTCCGAAAAAAAATCTTCGAACAATATGCAATATGTTTAAGCAAAAACCTCTATCAAATTTCAGAACAAAATAATTGATTGAGACAATTTACCTTGGAAATTGATTGTAAAAGGCAATGCGGTGAATTTTATTTGATTTTGCCTAGTTTGTTTATTGGCTATAAGTATCAACTGTCAGGATTATGTTGGACTTTAGTTTTAATTTAGAGCGAATTTTAAGCCCGAAGGAAGTGAGCAGGAGAAGGAGATGGGAAAGTGGAAAATAATGGATTTGCTCTATCATTACGCCTGCATATTTATAATATGTAAAATATATATTGATATGTAGATGTACTAATCGTTCCTACAAACGTGTTGCAACCTCGCACTTTGAATATTAAGCATTTGCCATTTTATTCCTGTCACATTCAGAATGAGTCGAACTAAGACTTTTTATGTGAACACCGCACAAGAGTCTCACAATTGCCCAAAGCCAGTGGGACTATGTCATCTCCAAGTTTGGGTATTGTGAGACTGAAGGGAGTGGGAAGGAAATGGGAATGTGGGGAGTTGGAAAGTACCTGGCCATTCAGATTTGGTCAATAAACACGGTGAATGCCGACTTTTCGATTCCGGATGACGGAAAATTAACTAAAAAGAAACCTGCTAAATAGAAGTAGTTTTAAAGAAATGAAAAAATACCTTTGTTTTTAATTTTTATGACCGACCGGTTTCGTTTAGCCTAAGCATCATCGGGGTACAAAATTAAACTAAACAAAAAATACATAGTGTGCGGTTATTTATACATAAAGAGAGAGAATAAAATATAAAAAAATAACAAAAAAATGAGATAATAATAGTATAATAATAGAACAAAGCCTTTAACGGGCGTAAATAAATACATAAACACCAAGAAATATTTTGCTTAGGCTAAACGAAAATAATATTCTTGGTCTTATAAAGACTATATCTCAAAGTTGTGTATTAATTTCTTTAAATATGTCAAACCACAAACTAATTACTTAAAATAAAGAAGTAAGTTTTTTCAAGGACAATATGAAAAAGTTATTTCCGAAGTTTTTATTTGGAAAAAATGAATTGAATCAATATTATCACTGCACGCCACTGGTGCGATAGGCTTCCTACACCGTACCAGCTTCAGTGTATAAATATCTAGAACACGCATCGAACACTTTGGGCCTTATTATTCATTCAATACAGCCTTAATAATTGAATTCTTGCCCTTTTGTACGGATTCACGCATTCCCGGAAAGATCTTAGGTTGAGGTTGTTTAAAGGATGAGAATAGGTCAAACCTGGAAACCATTTCCTTCTAAAAATTCTCAGAAATAACAAAACATAAACATTATTCTTATCAAATTAAGTGTGCGAAAATATTGTGGAGGAGAGCTTTATTAACTCAAACACAGTTTTTTTCTTTCGATTTTTTGATTAATACATTCTTTTGAAAATAATACAAAAAAGGAACATTAATTAAAATATTTTTAATTTTTCTCACCGCAGAAGTTTCTCTGCCGAAATAAATCCCCCTGGAAGTTCAAGTTTCGGTTCAATTTGCGGAATTTAGGATGAAATGTTTTCCCATAAGAAAAACGTAGTTTTCTTCTCATTCATATCCCGTAAAATGCCTAAAGTGTTGCTTTAAATATATTTTATTTTTTAATCAACTACTAAACACTAGATATTCAACATTTTGAAAAAGTAGGGGGTGCTACTTGGCTCAAGCATTTTTTCTCAGCTCATTAATTAGGATCTCTCGATCTTTGACCTTTTTCTCGGTGGAATTTTGATAAAACAATAATTAATTGATCAACCGTATGACGAACGTCATTAATTGCGGTATATCAGGTGGCTATCACCTCATGTTTTGTTATCATCTATCAATATGTTACAGGTAACGAAACAGTACAATGACTGAGTAGGGCATTTCTAAAAATGATTACATCCACTCTAGCGCGGGAGGTTTACGATGAACATGCAAGGTCTGGTGAACCAACCTTACATTTTATTTGTAATGTCCACCTGTAGGAACCATATTATGGTACGTAGTCAGGTTAACGATATGTAAATACATTATTGTGGTAAAAAAATTAATTGGTTCAGTGAGTGCACATTCTCTCGGCAGTTCTGCTACCCTCCGAAAATACTCATCTCGTTTTGTAACAGGGTGAATTCATTTCCAGCGAATCAATATTTCAAAGGAGTGCATGCCACGTCTCTTCACCACTCCACATCATTGAATCTCGAAGGATTTACGGGTTGTGTATTTATATTGGAATGATTCTATGTGTGGTCGATACCCGAGAGTTTAGTACTCAACCTACTTTATGTAACGGTAATGTTAAATTTGAACGAACTTTCCGAACCGTTTGCCTTTCTTCCATGTGCAAACGCTCGTTACGCTTTTTAAAAAAATATAAGAAGGTGAAAAAATTAAAAACAAAACGATTCGATGTATGTTTGCAGCAATAAAAATCTAATTTTTATACATATTAAATAAATTATTATCATTAAACACATTCCTTGGTAAACTCCTGACAGCTTACTAAAACCATTTTTTTACTGTTTCTTGAATAAAATGGCGCATTTGCAAATAAAGTTTATCCAAAATTTCCAAATAATTTCTAAATATAAAAAAACCTTCTGGTTTAAAATAATTAATTTATGCCAAATATGGAGGTAAAGTGCCTGCACTAACTAAAGCTTTTGTTTGATTTATTAAGAAGTAAGATCTAGAATAGGAATTCCTTTGAAATATAAATATTTTTTACGGTAAGATTGTGATTTTTTTTTAAACTTAGAAATTATTTAGTAATGTTAGAATTCATAATGTCAGTCGCAAGTTCGGTGATTTTCAAGACGACTGCAAGAATGCAAGAAGACTAACTGACTACTATTAGCTTTTACTAGTGGGCCGCCCTGGCAAAGTTAAGAGAAGCAACTTCAAAGGTTGTGCGAGGGGAGGTTTGTCTTACTGTGGACGGAGCCTGTCACATTAGCTTAAGACAAGTACGCCTAGATGCACCTTATCTTAAAGGAAAATAATACGAGATAAGATAAAAAATTTTTTAAAATGTCAGAATTATATTTCATAGTGTACGAAATTCCATAAAACTCCTACCATTTTAATTATTAGATTTTTACGCGCCGGTTCAGCGTTGGTTTAGTTAAGTCGGAATCAGGCGCATAATCTGCGTTTTTTTTATCACTTTGTACTGTATCATATTAAAATTACACTTTCATATCATATTTAGATTACAGATATACCTACTTCCATCGTTCAAACCATCTAAAAAGTACTAATTATGTAGTTTTTTTGTCGTCCGGAACAGGACCTATTGTTTATTATAGCTTGTATATTCTAAGAAAATGCTTTTTTTTGTAAGTTTTACCTACCAAATACGAGATATTACAATTGATTTATTTCCAAAATAAATGTTATTTATTTACATTTATCATTAGACTAGACATTTAGCTCAAAACATGTTTGAGTAATCTCTAAACTATTTTTTTAAGATAAATATAAAAAAATAGAACAATTCCAGAAAAAAAATTGAACTTATATATTCAATTTTGTGCCATACGAAAAACTTGCCTTCATTCAGATTTTAACAATATAAAAAAAACATTCCTCAACTTGCCATATGTACAACAAATAATAATATTTTATACCAAAAGCTCGTTATCTAGCGAAGACGCAGAATCCTGCCATCTGTACGGCGACAAAGATACTGCGGAACATCCCCTAATAAGTTTTATCTCTTGTCGCTAGATGGCTGGGGTAGTCACGCTTCGGGAAAAATCGAGATAAAAGTCAGCTTTTGAATAAATAACATGGGAACAAATTTTGAATTCACTGCTTTACCTACTTATTTTTTCATGTACAATGGATATGAAATGTACGTTTAGTAATAATATATATATGAATAGCTTTATATAGCGCCGTTTATTGATTTAATTACCATGAGAGCCCTCTGGATTTTTTTAATTGTAAGTGTCTTATTTAAAAAGCGTATTTATAAATTATTTTTTATGTAAATTAAATAATGACTTTGAATAAGACTTAATTTAATTTCAACAGATTTAATTTAATTTTTTAAGACCGACCGGTTTCGCTTAGCCTAAGCACCATCGGGATACAAAATTAAACTCTTATAAAAAAAGTTATTATTTTATTTTCAAATATGTCAAACCACAAAATGATTGTTTTCTACGAAAATGTACTTTTTGAGTATTCAATATTTCGTTTGCATTTATAAATATGTTTTTTATAATTTCAGAAAAGTAAGTAATCATTACAACTATTTGGTTAAGTGAATGGTGTAAAAATGGTGATGGTGATTACTTAAATTAAAATGCAAAATAAATAGTAAAATTAGCATAAATAATTATGTTACAAAGAATTTTGTTTTTTTCGACATAGTCATTTTTTAAGGGGGTCGAAATGAAAATGCTCCAACCAAGAGCATTCTAAATCTCTATATTGTAAATGATTTAACTGGTTTGCAGGTACACGGTTTTATTCCAATTGGCTTTGGTTTCAAACTTCCTTTTCAAACGTCCTTTGCGGTCTCTAGAATAAAAAGTTATGTTGTGAATGAACGGCGCTGATAGCACTAATTACAATCAATAATAACTAATGACATTTTTAAATGGAGGCTTTGAAATAACCTTGTCAAAAGTTGGTTGGGCAGGTTATATGGTATTTCGAGAAACACGCCATGCCTGAAGGCCCAACATACAAAAGCCAGTTTATTTTTCACTATGTTTGAAAACTATTAAATCAGTAGTGCTCTCATTTTTGCAGAATTTAAGAAATGCATTTTTTTTTCTATACATATTAATAATGTTACCCAATTTAAAAAAAATGTTATTAAATTAGAATTAAATTCAAAGCTTTCATATTTTTGATATTAATTATAAAAATAAAATTAATAATCTTCAACGTCAATATGAAACAGAAAAAGCCAGAAAATAAAAGAATAAAGGTAGCGACCGAGACAAATAAATTATTAAAAATACTATTAAAAAATTCAATGTGCCTTTAACTCTGCGGGACATAAGTGTATAATTAATATTATCAATATTAGAAACTCGAGCATTGCTATGACATTTAAATTTTTAGATTACCCCAGACTTGATTTATTATTCGTTTTAATCATAGTTCAAAATTTTACACATTATATAACCAGAATTTTATTTGTATTCATACAGATTTAAACTATACCTACAAAAATTGTACGTACCCCTCTATTGGGAAGTCATATTGACGTTTTATCAAGAAAAAGAAGATTTCGGTCAACAAATTTATAGGTTTTTACAAACTAGGCTGAAGGCTCTACTAAGGGCTGTGTTCGTGACAGACGAGAAAAAATCCGAAACATGATGTGAAACACGATTCTTCAATTATTATTATACTCAAACTAAAGGTTTTTGACGTGCTAAAATGTTTGCGTGTTTGCTATTCGTGTTCTGATTTTATATGACAATACGATAAATCAGAAGGCGTGGGATAATAATTGTTAATGTTTTTTGGTTTGAGTTTCGTCATAACCTGGTAACATTCAGAGTTTTTTTATAACCCAAACTTAACGTAAATTTTTTTTATATGTTTTTTTCGATAAAGATTCCAATCATTTAGATATCTTCTCCAAATGAATTTCCCGGAGAAAGCGAAACTATAGCAAGGGGTGGGGAGGGGTGTGAAGTTTTAAGTATATGTAGATATTCTACTGTATATTCAATAATCTTAACTTATACGTAATAAACTTAGAAATCGCACATAAGAGTGGTAGATACTCTTATCGCTCTGGTGAAATACCACCATTCAGAATCAAGATGTTATTTAAAATGGCCTTTGCCGTATATACTGATCAGATCTGAATAGCCAGACTTCCCAACCCCCTTTTACCCATCCCATTTCTCTCTTCACCACCATCAGACTCACAATATACCCCAATTGGACATTCCAAATATATTGATAATAAAATACGTACTCTTTCTAACGAAGGCTGAAATTTAAAACAAAAAGGTCTAAAAACCTTTTAACCTTAAAAGCATTTATTTAATATATTTGTATTCGGAGAACGTTTTTGCACGGAGAACAAGAAAATGGAAAACGCAAGCACACGTTTGTTGATATTTGTTAAGAGTGTTTTTTTTTTCAATGTGTTTTTTGGAAAATTTCAAACCGTTTGGAAAACTTTGTCCAAAGTATTTTGTCTTCTTTACGTATTTAATTTCTAAACATTTCATTTAAAAAAAATTATGGCGAGATTTTTCTTGTGAAATTTTTTGAAGCATCAATATCTCCATAATATTAAAACATTCAGAAATACAACATAAAATTTTAACCCGCAGTTATGTTTTAACACTAGTTTATTTTAATATACTTGCCGTTCGGATTTGTAAGTACCCTTCCATTGCCAGGACAATATTAAAACTAACATTAAACTAAATATTAATACTGACAGACATATTTAGGTATTGGAGGATGAGATGAACCAAGAAGTAGGTGTAGGTGAGGAATCATTTCATGATTTGTACTATTTTGTAATTTTTGTTGGTTGTTTATTGTACTGGAATTTTTATTTAAAACAAATTAGATTTCCAATGCTGAGATAAAATATATAATTGTTTGCCTTTATTATTAAATTGAAAAATTTTAGCCCCTGCATCTTTATTAAAACTATGATCTGTAAGTACATATAAGATAATTTCCAATGATAAAATTTTGAGATGTCTTACCTATATACGAGTATAACAAAGAACAATCAATAAATATGCCATTTTATTTCAAATATTGCCCTGACGATGGAAGGGTACTTCCAAAATCCGTCGATAATTCGATTAAAATAAAGTGGTATTTAAAACTAAGTTATTGTTAAAATTTTGGTAAGCCACAAAGTAAATACTTTTTAGAAGTATAAAAGAAACGTGTTTTTAACCTTATGCTTTATTGCATAAAGCATAAGGTGGCTGCAAATATGTGTAAGAAGAGACAATGGAATTTCAGCCGAGAATAAAACTCCAAGGGTGCCTCGAAAACACGAAATGAGATTATTTCAGTTTCGTGATTGGGAGTACCTACCTACTTTTTGTTTCGGACGAAAAAAAAGAATTTTAGGAAATGGTTGAAAATGAGAGTTATATTTTTTTAAGGTCAGAAATATGCAATTGGAAAATAATCGTACTGTTCTTTCTATTTCATTATGATATTATAACTGATTTACCCGAGATAAAAAAACCTCCTACTTCGATGTGTTTTTTCTTAATGAAAAATAGAAAAAAACACTCTTAGCAAAATGACGCCTAGTCTTATTTTGAGGGGTAAAAAAATACTTAAATAATAAGTTCTTGCGAAACTCATTGTAGCGTTGCAACCAAAAATAATTTTGACAACAATTTGCAAATTTCAACATGCCAGAGTCCAATGTTCTAAAAAAAATTCTGCTACAGATTTCGAGTTGTTTTTAGGTATCCCCAATTAGGGTATGTTGTGAGGCTGAAGGTAGTAAGAAGGGGAGTGAGATGGTGAAAAGGAAGGTTGGGAAGTACCTGGCTATTCAGATTTGGTCACCAAACACGGCCAAAGCTATTTCAAGCAACGTTTCGATTCTGAATGGTGGTTTTTCTTTCACCAGCGCGATACTAAGGAGTATCTATCACTCTGGAACGTACCGCAAATATACTTTAAATTTTATTTATATGAATTAAATGTGTTATGATAAATACAAATTAATTAACATTTATTTGCGCACGCCGGGCTTGAACCCGCGACCTCTCTATTCGTAGTCGATCGTCTTACCACTCGACCACGAAGGCTGTCAAAGAGGTACCCTCAAAAATATACCATGTTTATAAGTGGCACTTCATAATACGTAATTTGTTGTAAAATATTGAAGTGTAAGAGCATTATTAAACCGTGTTTATATATAGGTTGTAATATATTTCAACATTCTTTAAAAATATCCATTCTTCCAAGCAATATTTGAGATTATCTGAAAACGTTTCATATCGTGCCGCCAGTGACGGAAGTCGTGCGTGTTCGCGCAGACTCCTGGGGAGGCTGGGCGGATGTGCGGAAAGAAAAATCGGATATCCGGTAGCCCATTGTTCAACGGAGCCTCCCTTCACACTCAATGGCGATGCATTCCTGAGGATTGCGAGGTGGAGTGGCCATATCGATTTAGAATGTTCAGGTTGATATTGAATTTTATTAGAGTTCAATATTTTCCATTGATAAATATATTTATCAATTTAATAATGTCCATATGTTTAAAGAAACGAACATTTCTAGAACCTTAAGGCAGTCACACATAAAATTCTTTAATATCCCAACGGACAAAAAAGTTTTAAGTACAACGCCACTAAGCAATTCAATTCTCTGCCCAGCACCATCAGAAACATACACACAAACCAAAAGCTCCTTTAAAAGCAATATCATTACTCACCTTAAAAACCAAGTTTAATTTAGTTCTTAATATGTAGGTTCTATATTTTCAAATTTGTCATTTACTTATATTATTGTTATTTTTATTATTTATGTACTTCTATATTTTCGATATTAACATGTTGTTAAAAAAAACACTTTTGCAAATTGCCATCCCAACACAGGCTTATGCCTAGTGGGATGGGCATTTTACCAACAAATAAAAAAATATATTATCGAAGGAAGCAAACACTTTGTAGCTTGACATTATAATTTTAAATAAAAAATAATTTTGTTTTAAGCCACTTTATTTATACACATATAACAATTCGACCGGTTTCGGTTAGACTTAACCTTCATCAGGAACGTATAAGTATAAACTGCAGTTTCGGTTAGACGGTTTCGGTTAGACTTAACCTTCATCAGGAACGTATAAGTATAAACTACAGTTTATACTTATACGTTCCTGATGAAGGTTAAGTCTAACCGAAACCGGTCGAATTGTTATATGTGTATAAATAAAGTGGCTTAAAACAAAATTATTTTTTATTTAAAAAAAAAAAAAATATATATATATGTTCAAGTAAAATAGTGTGCGGTTATAAATACTCGTACATACAGAGGGAGAACACAATATAAAATAAAATAAGAGATCATTGAGAAATTGCTTCTAAATTATTTACTCTGTTGCCATGACCATTTTTGTGAAGAATATGAGCACCTGTGCTTTTATTTAAGGTATGATCTTTTTCAATAAGATGATTGGCGAATTATGAAAAACCGTGGTTATTGAAACATCTAAGATGTTCTTTAATTTTTAACATTGACATTACGGGTTGTTTTACCAATATAAAATGCAAAATAATCACTACGATCCAATTTATAAATTCCCGAGTGACTTAGTTTGTCATCTTTATCTTTATAATTGATTAAATTTTTCATAAAAAGAAAAAATATTTACAATATAACTACAATTATTTATTTTGAACAACCGTACCATATTTAAACTAATTATGAAGCATCGGGTTGAGTATTGAATGTTGCACATTTTTTTGATTTTGATTGCTTGGCAATCTTCAATCCCTCATATATTAACACTTTTTTAAGATATGCTATTTGACGTGACACCTACCACTGTCTGTAAAATATAAATTGAGTCAATTGTATGATTTTTCGTACAGTAATGAGTCGGTCTCTTTAATCGGCGCTTTAAAATTGAAAATGTCAATGAAACATTTCACGTTTCCAAAACGCCTCGAGTTGCGACAAAACGATGTACTAATAATATTAGAGCGTATTATTGATTACTAAAAAATCGTGCTAAAAATCGGGCTTTATCAGAGCTTAATATTAACTTAGATAGTTTGGGGATGTAAAGCGAATGAACAAAGAAAGGTAAAAGATATAAAACCTACTTTTAGAATATGAGGCATTTAGTATCGTGTTGGGAAAAGACTTTTCTTGGTGTTAAGGTTTTATAAACGAATCTATATACCTTCTATCCCCTTTTCCCTACACTTAATTTTTTTAGTTTCACCACTCTCCTTGCAATTTTCGTACAGCGTCTTGTCAGACTTCGTCCGAAACGTTATAAAGATATTTACTTTATTTGAAGTCATTTTTAAATATAAATTTCCTAAATCGATGAATAACAATACGGGAATAATAAAACATTCATTTTATTTATATGTGCTTGCAATCGGTAGGTACATATATGTTGTTTTACATCAGTGGTGCTCAAACCTTTTAACTGAATGGCCAATTCACCTTTTTTCCAAACATTCGCCGGCTGCAAAAGGTTCATGATTTGCGGATAGTGGTATAGTGTATATTTGAACCAAAAATTTAACGAAGTACTTATCCTAAATATCTCTTTATATGTTAGGGTTTAAAAATATACATCTAGTTAGGTTCCTTTCCCACTATGTTGGATGCCAACGAACGACAAAAGGTCGCCTGTTATAGTAGCTGAACAATTTATATGGCGCTGTCTGGACTGGACTAGAGGAGTGATCAACGAAATTGATGTTTTTGCATTTTTGGGGATTTTTTATTCAACTCCCTGGAGACGTCTATTTGTACATAATTTTGGTGAGAGAATAATATTTGGAATAACCACCAACACTTCATTAAAGACATACAGATATTTTTTTTCAATACACTTATATCATTGGGTCGAACCATTGAGGCTCTGTCGCAGTGAAGATTTAAAAATAGCGAAGGTTTAGCTAAACACTCAGGAAGTAAGGCGGAAACTGAGAACAGCAGCAAATCAATAAGCCTCCCTTATCTAAGAGCGTCTAATTGATCAATTCCAATCCGTCGCCTTATAAACGTTTGAGATAGCGTTTTGAATAAAGGGGGGCATTCGGGACATTTTCCAATTATTGGAAAACCGAGTCGCCTTGCGATTTTTTCAGGTCATTAGTTTGCAATTTCGGAATGTTTGAGTTCGCAACTGCTTTATTCATCGGGTCTTGTAGCGGTAGAGGATGTCGTTATCGCGATTGCTGTAATCAGACTCTAAAGTTAGGAGTGTTTTATTGCATCTATTCATGTTTATGATAGATCTATAACGAATGAGAAATATTTAATACGTTTGTTTTCTGTTGTTCAGCATTAATCACATGAACATTTAAACTATCATATATCTTAGAAAACTTATTGATTCCGGCGTTAATTGTTGTTAAAAAAAATGTTTTTAGATTATTTATTTTTTCGAAATAAATCAGAACTTCTATGTCATGCGTTGATATTTTGTATGTACGCAATTACATTAAACTAACCACTTGCCAGCATACCAAGTTAGTTTTTTCTATTAGTATTTGGGAGTAGTGTTAGATAATAGAGGCCATTTTAAAAGCTTCGCCTTTTTGTCAAAAATGCCACCATCTTGTGGGACCATTTAAAAGTAAAAAAAATACAAATATATACATATTAATGTTTAATATGACATTCCAAAAAAGCGTCCTTGTCTGTACTACATAAAGAATAACTATATCGGCGCCCGGCTGGGCAACATTGTGAGGCAGGTCAAATAAGGGGATGAAGTAAGGGATTTGTTAGCGCGGGTCTGGAAGAGACCCAGATTAAATGAAGTAGGAAATACAGATGCCAGAAGATCGTTCTATGAAGCTAAAATCGGACAAATATGACAAGATCCTTCGGGTAGGTTTCATTAAACACCTGTATAACAAACTCAGCATACCTACGTTGCGTCAGTGCATTAGAGGTGTCAATCGGTTTTTAATAACGGGTTGACAATCAGGCGCATCGCTTTTCTTTGCACAGAACCAAGCAGGTTTGTCAAGTATCTGGGAGCTCCAGACCAGAGGTCAATTTCAAATTCAACTGTTGAATGTACTGAAGAATTGTACAGGGTCAGAAGTTGGCCACTATTGAAGAATATCTCGGACGGCTTAGATCTCCCCGAAATGCAAGTACAACGCCTTAACGTGCGTCACATACACAAGCAGATCGTCACACAACTGCAGTTCGGGGTAATGAGCTAGGATAAAAAGGCTATGGAGGTCGCCTGGTGCGCCCAAACGTAGGACGTTAGGTCCTTACCGGCTCAGTAGTAGCGGTAGAGTTGCTGTTGATGGGGTAGCCTCCTCTCAGTCACGAACCTAAAGGTTGTACTACCCATCAGCTTGTAGATTACCGGCTTAAATGATCTACCTCAGACATCCTTTCCCAGTCCAGCAGTTGGTCTACAACCTTGATTCCGCCGTTTTTCATTATTATTAAAAAAAAACTGGTTATACATTTATGATTCAAAGTCGTTGGCCACTATTTATTCACAACTTTCAGCCAGCGTACAAATCCCGCGTTCAAAAAACTGGTCATCTTTTGAAACGATCCACGATCCAATTTTTTACTTCTTCATTAGACCGGAAGTGCTGGTCAGCCAGGTCGTGTGCCATCTGTTTTTTGTTCCCGAATGATTTTTACGCTTGTCAAAAGCACAGGAAAGCATTTTATCTCAGAAAAGAGCTTACAGCAATGCGTTTGTGGCAGCTGGCGACAGCTTGTTTGTCAAACGAATGTTTGTGCCAGACTAAACGCAGTAAATCTCAGGTATGCCACATTGGCTTAGTTTCGTGCAGTCACGCGCGTTGTCTCAGTAACGTATCTAAATTGTTTAATGCATCTAAGGGTGGGGTGGGACTTCCCATTTCAACGTTTTCAAGTATGTCTTGACCACTTTCGCAAGACAGGGTCGAGCATTATCATGCTGCAAAATCATTTTATCGTGTCTCTCGTTGTATCGCGGCCGTTTGTCTTTCAATGCTCGGCTCAAACGCATTAATTAGGTAAGATAAAAATAATTAATTAATAATAATTGACTTTGATTTGAGTCATGATCAAGTAATGTCTCCGATTCTGGACGGTGGAAGTAAAGTTGTACACCTGACAGTTTGCCGACTTATTTATGAGTAAAATAGGGCACCCCTTGGTGACTTATTACTAAACGTAGTGAACCACTTCAGGCGATCTAGAGCAGAGGTGTTCAAAACAGGTGTTGATGAGTATGGAGCCCTGGAGCGGCGGTACCCATGGATGCTTACCAAATTAAGTTTTCACGCATATTACTCCCATTTAAAAACTTTTATATATGTGTATTACACCCTTATTATATTGCTCGTTTCTTTTGTCCGTTACTTTATAATAATGCAGAATTGGAATGTTAAACGTTAAAAACGTATTTTTTCTTAGATTTTTCATCCTTTATCTCTTCCAACTGAAGATGTAAGAATTTATTTCATTCCAGTGCACGCACAATTGGAGATCTCTGCGTTCAATTTGGAATTTAAACTTTGATCTAAATCTCTAGAATTAAACTGCTCAATCATCCCCAGGGCGCTATTTTTTCATAAGTGTTTCGTGGATTTGTGTAAACGATTGTCATTATTTAAAAAAAGTAATTATAATTTATGGTGTCACTAGCACTTCAAAGTTAGATGACATTCAATGTCAACTCAAGGGGATGCAAAATATTTTGAAGGACAAAATAAATTGCCAATTAAAAAGTATTTTGTACAGTTATACATATGTTACTTAAAACTTGTTAGCAATTATTATTCAAATATGTACAAAAAATGTGCTTCCAAAGTACGTGTAATTTTTTTTTGATAAAATGTAATATCCACCTACGAGAGTTGGACTAAAATTATGTGGGTAAGTACACAACATTGTGTTAACAAGGCCTTAAAATATTCGATACCTTACAGACATAAATACAATAAACAAATCTTAGCACTTTCATGAACTAAGCAGGAGGTAAATAAATACAGAAATATAATTTTCTTGTCGTATTTTATTGATTGGGGTTACCATTTTGGAAGATTTATAAATGATGATAGTATAAATAAGATAAAAATTACAATAATTTGTTTTCATGTTTTATAACTACACAACCCACACTACAACCTAATTATTTTTTATGTATTTTTATTGTTCATTTATTAATATTTGTAATACGATCATGAGATTGCTTTTTTTCTCCTCGTATGAATATAGCAAAACATGTGCAAAATCTTTTATTTTATTAAATTAAAGCTTTAAAAAACACATACGTATAATACACGGTTTCATTTTATAAAAAAATAATACCTAAGAAGGTTTGCAAAAGAAGTATGTTGACATTTTCAAAAAACGGTTTTCACGAAATGGAAGTATTATTCAACCGTTTTATGAACAGAATTTCAACATTTAACACATTTCCGCTTCCTGTCGGGCGGAAATGGGAGACGGAGATAGGAAATGAATCTCTTCTCTATTTTTTACATTCATATAGTTGCTTGTGGCATCTTATTATTTGCACAAAGGAACAATTTAAACACACACAAGCTAGCATTAGGCAGGTAAACTTAAGCGATGATAGCTGCTACCGTTTTCGTATAAATATGTAGATAAGTCTTCACATTTATATGTGGACCATTCCTTTTTGATAAATAGTCAACCACCAACAACGTCAATATAATATATGAATATGTCCAAAAGACTCAACGCTTCGTTTAAAAGACTCAATCTACATATTTTAAAATATTCAAGTGAGATTATGTTATTTGTAGTTTTCGTGTTTAATTTTTAGAACTCCATTTTATTTTTTAATATAATTCAATTGAATTAAATTTAATATTATTATTATTGAGTTCTGCTATTTTAAGTTTATTTTTATTTTTATTTTTAGTGACAGCTGTTTTGGCGTTTAACAATGGACAGTTTGACTATGGCCTTAAACGCCAAAACAGCTGTCACCAGAATTTAATTCAATTGAATTATAAGAAAAAAATAAAAAAAAAAAGAGATTATGTTACTTTCAACGGAATCATCCACCACAGTTTTCTAGAAAGGCTCACACACATAATCAAGAACGACCCAAAATATAACTTTGGTATTTTGTACATAACATCATAACCTTCCAAAAATATATGCACCTATGAGGGATAGGCGAGTAAATAATACGGGTAATGAAATGTTTACGAGCACGTGATGTGAAAGAGCTTATGCCTCTGGTGGCAGCCGCCCCCCTGGGTGGTTGGAGGTGGTGGCGCGGGAAGGGGGAGATGCTTGAAGTGCAGCGGAAGGAGGGAGGACAGGAAACGGATATGGTCTGTAACAAAATAATTAAGCGGACGAACCGGGAGAATTTTCTGCGGCGAGGAAGTCTGCTGAAAACTGAAGGCAGGAAGCAACGGGATTCAATTATTTTTTTGTTGATACTTGCCAAAACAAGCGTAAAACAAAGTACATCGTGCCAACCATTAAATAAAACGTTGGATGTATGATTTTATTTTTATAAGTAAGCCGGATCCACCATTTTTTACAGCTTTTCACACATGTGCTACTTCGAATAATAAAGAGAACGTAATAACTTATTCCTGAAATGTAGACGTATTTCCATAGAAAATCAGTATTTTTTTGTATCCGTGACAGCAAACATATTATTTTTCATCTTTTTGTAGTAGGTTCGTTTAAAAAGCAAAAATAGTATTGACATGAGATCCGATTTAAGAATCCATTTGCTTCTTATATGGTTCGGGGAAGCTGTGGATGTCCTCGAGAAGTTTCTGTTTCGGTCGAGTATCTTCTAACCTTTTTACATATCCTGTCCAGTTGAGGTATCTCGGCATTATACATGGCCTGTTCAAAAGAATAGGTGAATTTTGAATTTTCGCGGGCTGTGTGCATTCGATTGTCGATTTTTTTTTTGTTATGTTGGTACACATATGTTTATCATATGTTAGCATCATCAGCCATTTTGGATTAGTGGTTTGTTTTTGACAACTGGAAAGGTTAGTCACGTTTTTGTGTGTTCTTTGATTTTTTACTTTTGAAAAAAATGAATCAAATAATAAAATCGACGATTTGTTTTTCCACTACTCCAGAACGCTCATCGTCATTAACATCTTCTCAGCCTTCTGTAAAGCGCTCGTTCTACTTATAAACACTTTTTTTAGACAAAGTAGACTCCCCGAATGCCACAGTCAACATTTTAAGTGCGTTGGAGCACTTTATTCCATTTTTAACGCAAAGTTTAATACATATTCTTTGGTCCATTTTTTTCAAAAGTGAAAAATCGAAGAACACACAAAAACGTGAATAACCTTTCCAGTTGTCAAAAACAAACCACTAATCCAAAATGGCTGATAATGCTATGCTAACATATGATAAACATATGTGTAACAACATAACAAAAAAAAAATCGATAAATGAATGTGCACAGCCCGCGAAAATTTAAAATTCACCTTTTCTTTTGAACAGGCCTCGTATATACTTAAAAGATTTAAAAAAAAAATGTTCGGCTCGTGATTGTATTTTATCAACCAAACACCATTTTCTTACTTTTGGTTAGATGAGTGTCTTCTAATTGGTAGCTCGTCACTTTCAATGAAATTGGAAGAGATTCATCTGAAAACCTCCCAGCATCATAGTTCCAAACATCTACCCATCTGAGTGATAATTATCAAGCCTATAAATCACGGAATAAAAAAGGCATAAATAAATTTTCAGCGCGCAACATACTTTTCGTTCTGATGGTAATTTATCAGACTAGATAGGTACCTAAAGCAACAACACTCCTACGAGAAGATTGCCTATTTGTCGAGAGGCAAATAATTTAATTGAGATGATTTATGGCCAAGCATTTTGTAAAACACTCCTTGAGTATTTTTTCCAGATATCGCCTATTTTGGTTTTATTTTCACACGCACGGAATTCATTCCTCAGAAATTGCAGTATCTTCTTCTTTGCGTTTGTATTTTTAATAAATTTATTATATTTTGAGATAAATCATTTGCGTATTGTTCGGTTTTGATTAAACGATGTGCAGTGACAAAGTGCATAAATCAATAATTTTAACGGTGACTTTTTTTAATAGCTTATTACGAAAAATACGTGACTTGATCTTATGCGACTCGATACTAAAATGGCAACAGGGTATATATGCATCCAGGTGTTTTTATGTATTTATTCTTAGAATGTTAACTATGAGTATATCATTCAAATACCATGTTCATAAGATAAAATGATATTGCAAGGATGTCAACTGCGTGCTACGTTTGATATAAAACACTTGAAATGCCTTTTAATTATTATGCCTAGCTGAAGCAATTTGAAAATATTATTTTTATTCTCTTTTTAGATCAAAATCAGATATAACCTATAGCCATACTACTCTAGACGTATTTTTAATGGAATTTACACACAATGTGATGTATTTTTTTCCATTCAAAAGTTCCTATAAAAAATGCGTAAATCTCAGAGCAAAACTATACAGGAGGAATAGCTTTTCGAAACAGTGTAGTCAGAATTGTGGTTTTTTTTTCTAACTCGGGTGTGGCTAGAGTTTTCATGGACACACCTTTTCACGTCCATTCATATAACATGTCGACATATTTTATATATTTATTTGCATAACCACTTTTTTACAGTATTGTTATTAACAAAAATAAAGGATATAATCTCAAAAACCGAGCTATGTCGTGTAACAAAACGTAGTGACCGGAGTCGTTAGAGACGTAAAACATGCTTACATACCTAAAAGTGGTGCGATGTCTTGTGAAAATTTCTCTTGTCTCTTTTTATCTCATGGTTTCCGATGTGAAAACCTTGATTAAGTGATTTATCGTAAATTTGTATAGTTTGGGTAAAAATATTTAGCTCTCTACCCATATATATTCTTGCTCTAAGGCGTAATTATAAACTTGTTTGATTATCATAGTAGAACAAAAAATTGTTGTAATATGTCTATGATTTCTAAAGTCTACAAATATAATTTATCAACTTTTTTTTTTCAGTTGGTAGGTTTTTGAAATTATTGAGCTCTAGTTAGATTGCGCTGGGATAAAAAAATCCCTCTTAGCAATCATCTTAAATTCTAATTTCACCAAAGTAAAATGTTCCCCTAAAGCATTTGTCTGAGAAATCTGCGATAAAATAAAGCGCCTTACACGCTAAATTTATTGTAAATTTAGCGCAGAGGCATCAAAGAGATCAGGCCCTGTGAGCAAGCGGAATTCCCATACTATTATTTGACATGGGGAATTTTAAAATTCCGGAATTCGGAATTCGAATGGAACACCTTTATTTTGAATCGTGGGGAGACTGGGGAAAATTTAAGACATAAATATATAATCATGTCAAATTGACTTTGATTATAATGCAAATACATTTCGTCCATGAAAATCAATAAACATTCTAGTAATAGTAATTTATTTATGCATTACATATTTATTCCTCACTCATTAAAAACTGGCATTAGCAAATGCAATTTTGTATGTTTCGCTCCTAATGATATGACTGAGGTAATGGAGTTTATATTTGGAATAAAAATAATTTTTCAATGTCAACCGGTTAGAAGCTGAGTGGATAAACGGGTCAGGGTTCCACCGAGCGTCGTGGATTCAATTTCTCTGATAGCTAAGTCCTCCATCATTGCACAATCAACATTTTGGTTATTATTTGTAACTCGGAAATGTTTGTCTTTTAAATTACAAATTTTTTTATTTTTTTATTTGTTTGTTAACATTTCCATTAGACCCCTTATTTCATCTATCCAAAGCAAGAATATTTTAGGATGATCCTTAAGAACCTCATGTTGGATATGAATGGTTAATTTGAGGTTCAATTATGGTTCCATATATAAGAAGAGACAACACATCGTCACCGGAAAGGTAAATGGACTGAACCGCCATTTAAGGAATTTTACACCATGGCACTTTTTTGTTTCTTTGTTTTTTTGTTTTACAATAAGATTCATAAGTCTTCAGTACCTGGGTGGATTTTGAAAAAAAAAGTTATCTCAGGTAATAAAATTCTCTTATTAAGTTATCTGAAGCAATAATAAGCAAAAAAAGTCCCAAACTTGTGTCGCGAAGAGTAAAAAAAAAGTCTTCAGAATCAAGCGAGAGTAATAAAAAACTGATCAAAACCTCATATTTAACTATTTTTAGCTCTTTATCCTTTTCAACAAAGACATATTGACGATTTGAATTGATTACATTTTTTGAATTGCCATCTGTTTTTGTCAGTGAGCATGTTTTTGTGTTGATCATTGATAAGAAAACGGCCGCATTTTTTATAGACGCTCACAAATATAGTGTTTAAAAGAAATTAAAAAAAATCATATAAAACAGCATTGAAGGAAATAATATACCTACGTATAGAGTAGTAAGAATAGGCGGGGTACTATTTGGCAAAGCTACTTCGTATTGCAATCGGCACGGTACACCGAGACAATTTCCATTGTAGTGACGTTGCGGGGCAACTACGTGTTGGAACACTAATCTGGAGGATAGCGGCCTAGCAATTGCCCCGCGTGCCCGATACGCCTCGCGCTCCCCTGCTCGGTGCTCAAATGCGCCCCACCCCACGGTTTGACTTTCTAAACACGGAAGATCCAGTACGGCAATGAAAGTAACACAAATGAGTTATTCTTAAATTAACAAAGATTTAGGACATACTATTCGTGTATTATATATGCACTACTTAAACACATTTAATACATAAATAATAAAGAAATGAAAAAAAAAACTTTGTGTAAGACTACGAATATTACTTTCATTTTTATAACTGACTGGTTTTGCTTGGCCTAAGCATCATCACGGTACAAAATTAAACATAAAAAGTGTGCTTTTATATATACATACAGAGGGAGAACTAATTATAAAATAAAAATAAAATATTCTTAATATTCAGGTAAATTTGTCCAATAATAAATCAACATATAGAGAAAACATCAGGTATATTTCATGTGCACTCATAGAACATATTATTATTCTTTATTCACCTTATCAGTTGACGTTTTGTCTCTTTCAATTCATTGTATCTGTCTCTCTCGTCCTTTGTTATAATTTAAATGTTATTCTATTGTTTTTTCATTGTTTTATTAGTTGACTTTTATTTTATGATTTGTCCTCCCTCTGTATGTATATATAACCGCATACTTTGACTTATTTTACTCTGATGATGCTTAAGCTAAGCGAAACCGGTCGGTCATAAAATTTAAAAATGTCCGTCGTTTTATACCAAGTTATTTTCTCATTTCTTTAAATATGTCAAACTACGAAAATACATGAATAACATTTATTCTTTTAATGTAAGTAGCATACTGATATGCATCATGCAAAAAAATCAAAATACTTTATATAAAACTCGTAAGAAGCCAATTGGCATATAATTCCTCAATCTGGAATCCTCTTTATAACAGTCGTTCAAATTCCATTGAGATAAACCATTTCTATTTCATAAAATAATTCATTTCAATTTAAGGGTTCCCGCTAATGATATTAACTATAATATCTCTTGCAATCAATATGATACTTAACGTCGAAATACGAATATTCACTGACTAACCCTTTTCATTTTAAATAATTAACAACCGGTTTGATTTTCCTGAAATAGTTTCATTACTAAAGTACTCGCCTCAAGTCACCTTATTATTGCAACAATACGGGCACTAACGCAGAACAAAATTCAATCATGCATTGCCTGCATCGATTAGAGAATGAGTTTTCTCATATCGATAAAACTACAGTCTGCGGTAGTTTATTATTAAATATAATATAACTAATTTATAACCACTTTAAATGAACCCATTTAAATAAATCTTTAATAATAAACATAATTTATTTCACTGTCATTAATCCCACAATTTTACTAGTAGTCTTCCATCCTATTTTTTTTTCTTTAATCTTACCCAGTTGTACCTTGAATTTTGTAATATTATTTTTAACTTTTCTTCTCTTGCGCACATACTTCTAACTAGCTTATTTTATTTTGACTCTTCATTACTTACTTGTATGTCAATGACACATGTTGTGATTTATACGAGTATAAATGTAAAATAAAACAAAATTGAAACATCAAAATGAGTTTAATAATACCAAATTTATAACTTTATTCCACTATTTTTATTTAAGACCCGACCGGTTTCACTTTATGACGGGCATCTTCAGACTGGTACAATTTTAAGAAAATCTATGGCATATATACTATTAGTGTCCGAAATGGACGCTTATTGAGTCTCATAGTGAACATCTGTGACTTTGGGTTTTGTTTTATTGCTGACAGAAACGGATTTAAAATAACAATAAAAAATACATTCGGGTAGTTGTATTACCTTCTGAGAGACAGGTTACATGGGATGCGTTAGATGCGTTTGAGTTTTTTTTTAATATATTATCTATAGTTGTCAGTTTTATTTTTAACAGTTGGCTATTTTTGAATGTACTCTTTGATTTTCCTGTCTATGTTTGGTTGGTGTATTTTATAGAAAGTATATTTATATTGGTGGTTTGGTAAAATATTTAAAAAAAAAAGTAATAATAGGTACACATCAAGGTATTATTTCTTGTAAATTTCCACATACATGTCTTCGACAAAAATTCCAGATTACATTTCACTTTGGTTTTTTTAATGCGTATTGCCTATTTACATCAATGCATAGAATATTAATATTTAAAATAAAGCTTAATTATAATGGATATATTAACGGAAAGTAAGTTTTTTTTATAATTGACTATTCTTTACGTACTTTTCTTCTATTTTATTTGTAAGTCTATTTATTTCTATTGATTCTGACTTGTCTAATTTATCCCCCTTTTTGCAAACATGCAATATTTTAAAATATCTATCTTTTATGAAATGAGTGCTGATGGTCTAATAAGTGAGTGGTTACATTGAACAATTCCCCTTTAGTGGAATAAAGTTTTAAAAATGGCATTATTAAAATGGATTTCGACCACGAATTAACAGTATCAATATTATAAATAATAAAGAAATATCATAATTATATTACTCTAAAAAACGCCAATAAAAGAAAATATAGTATTCATATACGAGTATATATATTTTTTGGTATTATTGATGAATATACTATTATATTTCATTGTTTCTGGTTAATGAAGAGTTCGTTCTAACTAACCTACATCTTTCATATTTATTTGCAAATATTAGCTAATATGTTTGACCCGCGTAACCTTAGTAATTAAAAAGTAAAGACAGACAAACCTCACCATTTTTAGAGAAAAAAACATGTTTAGACAAACAAATTTCATTTTTTTATTCCAAGATTATTATTTAATTTAATTTATTACGCCCCCTGATTATCCTTTTCGCGGTGTGGGTTTTCGGTGTGGGTTTTCGCGCGTCAAACGAAATTCGTATAATAAACATTGAAAACTTTTTTTTATTTTGATTTGTTATAAATTGCTTAAAGATATTTTTTCGACATAAAATTGGACAACAAGTTTTCACAGTATCCATAACTCTTTCTTCCTTGGTTAAACACTGTCCCTCCACTTTACCCCGACGTTCATTTCTACCCTCCACCTCTTCTAAGTTTGCGCATTGAGAGCGTAAGGAAACTCGTTTAGAGGGCGAACACAGGAAAAGTAAACAAATAAAGAACCTTACGTATGCGACACTTTGTGTTCCTTACTTGTGCACGTTTTGTTTGTGGTTAAACTAGTACAACATTTTATAATGTTAATTGTACTCACCCACCTCAGCAAAGTAACTCTTCAATTATTTAATCACACGAAATAAGGCTTTTAGGTATTTTTGTAGCGTAAATCAAGTAAAATAAAATAAAGTAAAATGTGAAGGAGGGGAAGCGTTTTATCGTTTAAAAGATCTTTATCGGTAAATAATTAATATTCAACGCTGTCGAATACATGTTTGTCATTTTTTTAGATCGTCAGCCGGTGCTTTAATAATCTATGGTATTCAATTACTCAATTTATTTGAAAATTCGTAAGGTTGCATTCACGATCTAATCCTCAATTCACCTACGTATCCGGAGGAGAACAAATGCACACATAAACTGATAGAAGTGGTGGTGAGCGTGTTCATGTGCCTGACGTAAGCTGATGTTTTCCTTGTGTCTGTCGGAATTAGTCCTACATTTTAAACTGTCAACATTCTGACTGGCCTGTCTGGGATTAAGGAGTCAAAAAATCTTTTGGTAATTGGAGAAATTAGTTTTCTCGGTATAGATCACGAATTATTTGGGAAAAATCAAGCCAGGAATAAAAAAATAAATAGATAAACGTTTAATATAGCTCCCCGTACAATAATGGCTGAAAAGCGTTAATAATATTAGATTTATTCAACAAATTGGTGATCGGTGCGTAAATGTGCGACTAAAATTACGTTGGAAGAATTTTTAAGGGCGTGATCTCTAACTATGCGCACAGATCGAGAATCACTCAGGTTCGAAATATAATAGGTCTTGAATACTAGTTGTGGTCCGAGTCTCATTGATTTTTTTGTGTTCGACGCGTTTTACTATTGTGCTACAAAAAGTTAACAGACTGTCTTTTCAGGATTAAAATAGTAGAAAGGAGTTTGAAAGTAATTTATTTATGGAATAAGTTTCCCTTGTTTCAGATATTCAGCAATCTCCCAACTCTATGAGCCACCAGTATTGACCACTAGCCACGATGGACGGCCCCGAGGCGGCCAGGGGCGGCGGCGGCGGAGGGCGGCGCTCCAGGGCGGGCTCGCAGGGCGGGGGCAGCGTGGGCAGCATGCGGAGGAGGGACTGGAGAGGCAGTAGTTCCGAAGATGAGACTCCGAGAATGGATCCTCAGCTATTCGCGTCGCTACTGGCGCAGGCTACGGCGCATCAGCAATATGCAGGTGGGTCTTCATAATATGTATATAAACCTTCACAAGTGTATATACCCCTTTGAAATTCGTTTTTTATTGCGATGGCCAATCAGCACTATAATGGCTATATTTAGCTTTATAAATAACTTTTCGGAGCCAATCGGACAATGGCACGTCCAAATTGGGGTATGTTGTGATGCTGACGGAAGGAAAAGGAATAAAATAGGAAAGAGGAAGGTTGGTGCTATTCAGATCTGGTGTATTTCAAACATGGTTTCGATTCTGAATGAAGGTATTTTACCAGAGCGATACTGAGAAAATCTACCACTTCTTGATGATGCCGTTCTACTTTCAACAAATTAGACTTCCACGGTAGAATGGTGTGATTCTTTGCTCTGGGCCCAAAGATCACAGATTCAAATTCCTGATAACTTTGTGCTGAAAAAGTGAAAATACCTTGAGAGCACACCTGATTTGACGAATGTTGCCATTCTCTGTTTCTCCATACGTTGTCTGTAATAGTATATCCCAGGTAAGATATGTTACACTGGAAACAACCACCATATTTTTTTTATCTAGCAATACTGAGCAACGTAAAACTTGCAGTGCTTATTTTTAACTACAAATGTATCCAAAGAGCAAAAACCATAATAAATATCAGTAATTTTCACAAATAAATAAATAACTTGTCTCAATTACGACACTTTATTATTTATTCCCGCACTTACTACGAAAGACTCTTCTGAACACAATAAAAAATAAGGACCTTACTTGTTATTATGAGTTATTTGGAATGGGGGACAACCCCATGTTCATAGATATCGAATAGAGAGAGTTTTCTCTACAATAATAAGGTCGTTGGATCAATTGCTTTCCAGAATAGGTAAACTAATATTATTTTATAACATGACAGAGGGGAAGTACAGACTGTTTTACGTGTAAAGAGATGAATGTATATTTTTTTAGAAAAAAACTACCGAAATAATGTGTACTTAATTACATAACAAAATCCTATTTAATTTAAACAAAATTTTAGAAAAATTGACAAATATTTTGTTCCTACCGTAAACCTACCATAAATACCTGTTTGGCCGAGCGATTAAGATTCTTGGCTCCGGATTTATTGGTCCTGGGTTAAAAACGTTACATTTTTAAAATGGATTTGACTTAGTTAGACTATTGTACTATATTTAGATCAAAACAAATCAAAAAAATCATTGTTTAATAATAAATCTTGACTAATTGACGTGAAAAGTTAAATGTAACTCTGAAGCTGCTTACAAAGCTAGAAAATAATTTAAACTTAATTTCAAAATTTCCTTAAAAATGCTGGTTAATTTTTTTTAGAATCTTCATATTTCTCTACTGTTTAACTTCCTGTTATCTCTGTTTACCCAGATTTGCTTAGGTATATCCTAATTCAACGATTTCATTCATAGAAACATAAAGTTTTCGATAATTGCACGGAAAGAGGTAACTGAGGACTAGAAAGCAGGAAAAAACCCAAAATCCTTAGGGCAAGTGCTTAAAAGATGAGCAAAGAGAAAAGGCGAGGAAAAGGCAGTGGAGACATCACGTTTCCTGTTTACGGCGAAAAGTCTCAGGCTCTCATCAACCTGAGCACTGTATAATAAAAGTGCCGATTCTCACGTCTCACCAGACAGAGCTTTCACACAAATCATTGATGAATTTTCTTTCTAAGTAGACCGCTCATTTGATGGTTTTGTAAAATGTATGGAATCTTATTACTTAGATCAAAATGATTAATATCGTTTTATTTGTCGGGATCTTCATTTTGTAGTTATTTGTCACAATTCTCATCGTCAATATGTTATTCGTTTTTGTTAACCATTTCGGTCGCATTTTTATACCCCTCGACACAGGTAATAAAATAAAGTATTTTTTTAATATTTGTTTATTGGTTAATTTCTAAAATTAATCTTTTTTTAAGTTAGTGAAGTCACCGCTGCCTACAAAGCTCTGTTATTACTGTTTTGATTTATTTTATTATTCAATGCATTAAACAATATTCATTAGGTACCATTTGAAAATAATTATTAACGTTCTTTATGGTAAAAATTGCGAGATAATTTTAAACCACCGCATTCGGGCGCTTTTGGGGTGAAGGTAGTTAACCCTATTAGACTATGGCGGTTAAAATCATTACGACTGAGCAGAAATCAAACATTTCTGCGTGAAGTTTCATAAGGTACTTTGCCAATATTACAATCTTATAAAAGCCTCGTAAAAAGAAGAAATAATGTCAGCCTTAACGGATTATTTGAACGTATTCAGGTACCCTAAGCGCACGAGACATAAAATCAGAACACTTATGAGAGAATCAATAAAAGCCGAAAGTTAAGACGAACAGGTAACATGAAAAACAACGTCTATGAGCCGCGTTCTCATAAAGAATTCAAGTAATGTCATTCCAATACACGACAGCAAAACGGGAATAAAAACAAAGGGGAATAAAATGACAAATCACAACAGTTCTGGGTCATTAAATTTTACGCTCATTTATTGAAAAACAATAAAACCTAGCAACCCACGAATATTCTTATCGAATGTTCAGTATTTTTATATGCAATGACATATATATTTTTAGTACTTACCCGCAGTTTAATAAAAAGCGACGAACGTAGCGTTTTATTGTATAACGTGTAATTATATTATTCCTTCCGCGTCTTGTCGATTTGATGATCATTAAACAAAGGGATTTATTCCTGTTTTAATGTCAATTTGTTCCTCCAGCGCAGAAACAGCAATAAAGTTTAATATTGTGTAAACTAAGACCATTTATTTGATTAAATTTATAATGGATCTTGTAGATGCCGACTTGTAATAAAAGCGAATAAAATGTCCATAGTAATTTAAAATTTCTAGGAAACGCATACACTGAATGATGAGTTGTAATTTTATCAACGAGATTAATCGTTCGTATTATACAATGAGACCATTTCAAGTTTTTAGTTGCCAGGAAGAATTCTGCGCAAATATCGTAAAAATGGATAATTCGAAGTAAACAAGTCCTAATTCATTATTTTATTTTGTAGGGGCGCTAAAGGGGGTGTCAATCTAGCCATAGTTTTCAATATGGTGTTGGAAGACGTCGTACGACTGCATAAACTATAATACATCGTGGATGTGTGCATATGCCGATAATATAGCCATTACCAGCAGATTCAAATAGAGTTATATCGAATTAAAATGAAATAGTAACTTTGTATAAGACTACAGATTTTATTAAAAATTTTTCAACCGACCAGTTTCGCTTAGCGTAAGCATCATTAAGGTACAAACTTAAAGAAAACAAAAAATACCTAGTGTGTTGTTGTATATACTCGTACATACAGAGGGAGAACACAATATAAAATAAAATAAGAGAATATTAAGAAAACAAAAGAATAACATTTAAATTATAACAAAGGAACAAAGAGAAAGAGACGGATAATATGAAATGAAAGAGGCAAAATCTGTGGTCTTATACAAAATTATTATTTCATTTTCATCAAATATATCAAAGCACAAAGTGATATAACTTCGGAAATATAAAAAAAATAGTTATATCTAATCCAGCGTGGTGCCAGCTTAAACGTAGAAGCTGAGAAGTCTTGACTTCAAATAGACGCGACAAAAACTCAATATATGGTAAGAACGCGAGAGCAGGAGACCAAACCAGTATATTAGTGTTGGTCAACAGGTATTTGAAAGGGTTGAATATTTTACCTAGCTGGGAACTAATTTAAATACACTGAATAGGACTACCGAGGAGCTAAAAATCATTTTCTTGCTGAAGGCAGACGCTACCTGTAACGGACTATTGGGGTAAAAGATACTAAGCAAAAGAAGCAAACTGTTAATCTACAAAACTAAAATAAGAACAGTTGTTACCTACGGTGGTGAGACATGGTGCCTTACCCAATATGAAGAAACCAAATTATCAGTCTTTGTGGGTAAAAATCTTTGAACCCATACTAAAAAATGGATCGTACAGGATAAAGATGAATCATGAACTCGAGAATCTTATAAAGCACGAGACCATTGTAAAATGTTGTTAGTCCTAAAGACTGCCATGGACTGGACATGTAGAAAGAATACCGAAAATTATGACTGAATAATTGAGTGGGTACTACAGTGGAAGCATTGGCGAGCACAGAGTTTTTGATCAGGGTAGGCAGTAGGATAAACAGCGGATTAATTGATAGTAAAGATAAATACCAATAGATATCACTGATTGTAATTGCATTTGTTCTGTGAAAGCACCGCCTAGATACTTAAGGTCAAACCGTACTAGCGCGTCGCTGCGCGTCAGCGGCCCTGCGCGTCACTTTTCTGTTCGCCGTGCCGCGCAGTGCAGCGCCGCTCTGGTGCGGTTTGCTTCATACAAAACAGTGAAAACATATTTCGTGGTGAAGCGACGCGCCGTGCAGTGCAGCGCCGCTGACGCGCTAGTGCGGTTTGACCTTAACACAAACGAGCTACTTGAACGCGCACACAGCTCACAGCATGCATGCATACATATATACATACTTTGTGTACTCTAGTGAATATAGAATAATCTACTCTGTCGTTGGCGACGTTTGGGCATATGTAGTTACTGCTTTTGTGGTACTCGCGGTGGTGCTATTTATATTTTAAAGTGTAGATTTTTTTTTTGCAATAATTTTATACTATGTCATCCAATATAATTCAAGTACGGCAGGGTAGGCAGTGCTTATATGCCTATATTAACAAAAATTCTATGCAGAAAAATGTGCGTGATTCAAATCCGACTCGCGCAAATCCTGTTCGGTGGTACCTTTTTATCGCAGAAAAAACTAAGTGAAAATACGGAACACATACAAATCTTCTTTTTTACATCTGGAGGATAAGTTTCACATTTTATGAGCGCGGACAACCCGGCTCGGCCATTTCCCGAGTTTCTCATCAATATTCAGTTTCCTCTCTTTGGGAATAGTTTAAAGTTGGCGGGTTCCTTTCAAGGGCGGGTCCTCCCGGAGGACCTATTCCAAAGGTCAAGTTATATGCTCCCGCTGACACGAGGGCGAGGAAATTTTTACGAGAAAGTAGAATCCTTCAAACTCTCAATCAATATGTTAAGCTTATGTATGCTTGAGATTTTTACATATAGGTGAATAGCAATATCTTCATGAAAGGAATATTTTTTGTAATATCTTACCGTTACAGCTGAAAATCTGTGTGTATGAAGTAGGAAAAAACGCAGCTCTGGTGTCACGAAGTTTGGACATTGAATCTAAACCAGACAACCACAGCAACTACTTTCAGCTCCCAGCGATATTTTAATTGTAAGAAAAAACCGAGTATGTAAGAGATAATGGCGTATTTTTCAATCTATATTCAAATGCTCCTGCTTTATGGAAACTGTGTTTGAACTCCCAATTGCTCTTAACCTTCTGAAGCCAGTGGGACTAAGGCATCCCCATTTGTATGTCATGAAGCTGAAGGTAGTAGAAAAGAGAGTAAGACAGCCAATTTAAGCTACGTATCGATTTTGAATGAGTGTCTTTTACCAGGGCGATAATTAGAGTATCTACCATTTTGACAAATGACACGTCTCACAAAATACTTATTTTCCTTTGGTGTGTTATGACTGTGTCTTGATTTTTTTTTCTGTTTTTTCAGGTTTGCAATGTATTATTTAATTGATAGAGAATTACTCTTAACACCATAAATTAGTCGGAAATTTCTTCCCTTTACAAAAATGAAATAAAAATAGATGTTAATGCATTTCAAAAGATAATCGGATCAAATTAAGCAAACAGTTTTTAACCACAACATTTATTCAACTTTCTAAATAACCCTTCCATCACCAGTCCGTAATTTAAATAAACAAAACATAGTACTAAAAGATTTTGTATCTAGTCATTATTGTTGGAGTCAGTACTGAGTAAAAAAGAATGATGTATGGAAGAAGCGGAGCGTTATATCGGGAGCATGTTATGAATAGGATTTCAAGATTAATAATAGTTACTTCTATAAGTCGTGATTATTTTTTTTTATTTCAATAAACATATTGTTACTGGAGAGGCAAATGGCTTAGGCGACACTTTGGTCAAAAAAAATCAGCTTTTATTTTTACATCGATTGCTCTAACTCTTGTTTGATTCTGAAGACTTTTGTGGCCCTTCAGCCATCTACAATATATTTATCATTTGGAAGAAGGCTTGACTCAAGCGACACAAGCTTGGGACTTTTTTGTTGCTTCAGGTAACTCAGTGAAAGAATTGAGTTTTTTTTAGTCCAACCATGTACTGAAGACTTATGAATTTTATTGTAAAACAAAAAAAACTTTAAAGTGCTCTGGTACAAACTTCCCAAAATGGCGCTTCAGCCCTTTTGCCTTTTCGGCGACGGTATGCTAATTATTTCGGTATTTGTTAGTAGTCAATGGCTGCGTTAATAAACAAAAGGGGTCAATCGAAACAAAAGAACAGATTAATTTGTTTTTTGGTTAAATGCGTTTTTTGTTTAATTTATTCTTATTATTGCAATTTTTAAAATAACTGATTTTTAGGAACATTCCAAAGAGAATCGATTGATAGTTTAGTTATCTCGGTAAATGGAAGTGTTTGCTATAATACATCCCTGAAAGACATGTGAGGTGGCGGGTGGCAAGTGGCGGGTGGCGGGCGAAAGCACATGCACGTTGAATGTAGGTCATCCGCAAATATATAGTTCAGCGGCTACTTTGATTAGAGAGTGGTGGTAGGTCGGAGCCATACCAAACTTTGAGTCTACAGTGTAATATTTGAACTTAAACATATAACGTTATATGAATACATGCTAAGTACAAACGTGAACTTTAGTTAAAGTTTGGTAGTACATAATTAAATTAGTTTGAAGTATTTAATAATGGACCGTCACCACTTAACTTTCAGAAGTTGTTAATATTTAACCAAATGAAATAAGCAACCGGCGAAGGCTTACATCAAATTAAAAACGGTAAAATATTTATAAGATTAACAATGATCGTGCAGTGGAATAATTATTTTTGCAATGGTTTTACCCAATTTCACAAAAGTTAAAGCCTACATTTGGTGGATAATAAAAGGCTCTCGGGGTAAAGGAAGCTCGCCAGCCAGGCGTTGTGAAGCCGTGCCGGCATCATTCCCCCATGAAATTACCTGATTAAATTTTCATATTCAATCTTGAGTTGTTTGCCCCTGAGACGCAACCGCCCCCACTTTGCCGTCAATACTTCTCCGCGGAGAAACTCTCCCCACTTTACCCCCTCTCCCGGTTTCATGTTTTCTTGGCTTATTCTCTCATATTTCAATTCAATTATTAGTTCGTAATTGTTTAAAAGTGGAGAGGAATCTTTTTATTCGATTATATGTTATTTGAACTGGAAAATAGCTCGGTGGATAAGACGATAGACTGAAAGTCAGGTAAGTTGAGTTCGAATAACGCAGTGAGTACCAACCTATTCACTTTTAATTACTAATACAGCTCAGTGAAAATAATCTTACAAAGTTTACTTATAAATTTCATCAAAAACATTAATTTTTATTTCAAAGGCGTGCAATGAACACACATTACTATTATGTAGAACAAGAACTTTGTTTAGTTTCATAATTTGCCACAGCAAAATAAATATTATGATACTTTGAAACGTTGTGTCAATTCAGGATTATAAATTTTTATTAATGCCCGTCATTTTCATTGATAAAAATAAAACAGCTAATACCACCAATGAAAATTTTGTAATAAAAAAATACAAACAACTTGGACTAAAAAAACAAGTACGGTCTAATATTATTTATCGCCTTTCCAGGCAGACGTAAAATACAACACTTTATGGTCAAGAAATAAAGTTAACGCATAACAATCCCTTCCTACCTATCAACATTTTTATTTGAGTCCACAATAAAACGATTCTTACTGGTGTTTTCTAAAGAAATTATTCAACAATTAACAGTCAGTTAAACAATATATTTTATTTTAATTAAAACAAAGGCGCACAAAGTCTTACAGAGTATCGCAGTTTAATATGGAAGGAAAAGCAACCCCTACAGCTATCGGCGTCCGGATATAGCCGCAGTATTTGTATAGGGTCTTACCCGAGCCTTGCCGACACACCGTAATGAAAACATTAAGTAAAGCGGCCATTGTCGCATTGCTAAGCCGTTCTCGGTGAAAAATAGATACGCGTAAATTTCTAAACCCCTTTTAAGGGGTAATTATGCAAATTTGCCGAGACAGTATAGCGAACAGACACTCTCCTGAATTTTTTATGTCGCGTATCATATGAAAGATATTGTCGTACCAATAGACAGTGTCGTATGATATCTATTATACATATTAAACTAAATGTTACCGATGAAACTTCCTGGGATACTTGACTTTCCAAGAAAAAAATATTAGTTGCTTTAATCCACTCATTTTAAATGCAATTTCATTTTTGACGGCCTCCATGGTCGAGTGGTAAGACGCTCGACTACGAATCCAAAGGTCGCGGGTTCGAACCCGGCGTGCGCCAATAACTTTTATTTAATTAATATGTGTCATAACACATTTAATTCATATAAAAATAATAACAAGTATATTTGCGGCACGTTCCAGAGTGGTAGATACTCTAAGTATCGCCCTGGTGAAAGACCACCATTCAGAATCGAAACGTTGCTTGAAATGGCTTAAGCCGTGTTTGGTGACCAGATCTGAATAGCCAGGTACTTCCCAACCTTCCTCTTCCCGATCTCCTTCCCCTCCCCACTGCCTTCAGCCTCACAACATACCCAATTTGGGGATGCCATAGTCTTACTTGCTCTAGACGGTTGGGAGCAGTTGAGACTCTTGTGCGGTATTCATGTAAAAAAAAAAAAAATCCACTCATTTTAAATATAGAATACAAAAAATGTTTATTATTGGTAAGCACTTTAACGCTTGTTTGGATTTGCCAATCCATTTAAGCACATTCATCGGTCACAATTTTGAAAAGTTGACACATGTGCGTACGCACTCACGAAGGAAATTGTGTATTATAACCATAAATAATTAGCCTAGAAGTAAGCAGCCGAAATCGCCATAAAAGTGACGAGATCGGAAATTAAAGAATTCATTACTTTGACATATTTTGAACGGCAGTGTTTTTGCGGGAGTACGTTGTGGGAGCTTCGGTGAGGTAAATCGTCGACTTATAATAATATTTTGTTACAGGTGATCTCCGCACCTACAGACCCGACTGCGATGAGGCCGGGGCCCCGTGCGCGCCCTGCAGCCCCCGCTCGCCGCAGCTGAGACAGTCCTCCCCCTTCCCGGTCGAGAGCACCAACAGGCGCATGCACTACGCAGCCTCGCAGGATCGACTGAGACCTAATGGTAAAAGCCTCCCTAAGGGTCTTGTATCTTCTAGGTTTTCAAGAGGCTGGCTGAGACTGCGTGGTATATTGAAACTCGATTTAATAATAATAATAATACTTGGTCAAATTATATAGCGCCATTTTTGAGAAATATCACCTTAAGGGCGCTTTACAAAACTTAAATGCTATGGATAAATTTACCATAGAACTATCTAAATACTTAAAGCTATAGCTAAAATTAATTTTTGATATTTAAATATTAGTTATTTTACATGGCTGTGAAAAATTGACGAACTTTTGGCTTAGGAGTAGATCGAGAATTGGGGATTGAGGATTGAGGATTGAAGATTGCGGATCATTGCATCATAGATATTATTATGCTGGTGAAGTTAGAAGCTAACGGATTAGCCTAGTTGTCTAAATTAGGGCAATTCTGTTATAGATATGATTTTCTGAAAATACGAGTTTTGAGTTAAGCTCCAGTAGACTGAATGCTTTAAAAATGATATCCCTGAGACGTGTTTGTGGTAAAACCATGTATAACCGTATTAAAAATGTGGATATCCGGAAAGAATACAAGGCTGATGTGAAAGTTTTGAATAGGATGAAGAAAGAGACGCTTAGATGGTTTAAACATGTAAAGCGAATGAACGAAGAAAGGAACGTGAAAAGAATATGAGACGATGCATGAATATAAATGAAGCAAGAAGTGTGTGCCAAGACAGAGTTATATGGCGGTCTATCCTCTCTGCCTACCCCTGCGGAGAAACGGCGTGATGGTTAGTTAGTTAGTTAGAATTAAGCTCTGAACTCTGTCAAGTCTTTCATTATTCTCAGATTATGTGGTAGTCCATTTCAGGCTTTAGTACCTGACACTCCGAAGGCACGCTCTCCAAACTTAGTATCTGGTGTGCGTTTTGGTTCCTTCAACCTTCTGATAGCCGATGACATTGCCGATCTAAGGGTTGACTGTTTCGAATTGGAATCTTCAGGAATGCACAGGTCCGATAAATAAGCCGGAGCCATTCCGTTAATTGATTTAAATACCATTCAGCAAAGCTTGAACAGGATTCTTTCGGGACATTTAAGCCTATGAAGATTTTTGAGGTGCTCTGAAATATAGAAATATCTTGATACACCGGTGATAAATCTTGCCGCAGCGTTGAAAACTAGTTGTAGTTAATTTAATATTTGTTACTCATTAATTGACTTACTATAACTCCATATCTCCGTATGCGGATAGAAGAAAGGGTGGAATCTTCAATTGGTGACAAAACCATTTCAGGAATATCATCAGCATCATTCACCACGTGAACTATTTTCTATGTACATTTGTTTGTAAGCTAGTTGATTGTCGCTTTTGGAGATGTCACGATGTTAGCCTGAAAACCGATGACAACAAATCAACCACTATTTTATGAAGGCTTTTAATAATATAAACCTTTTTACTAACAAACCGCTGAATCTTTTCCATGGGAGGGTAGGCAGTTTTATTATAATCACATTCATACAAACTCTTCTGTTATTCCGATTCTTGGCATTATCCTAAGAAATACCTTTGTGGTTACCTTGATTATTCCATGTATTCTAAGGGGGTTTCCATACAATTGTGCGTCATGTATCTTTTTAACATGTATCATCTCATCGTACATCTACTCGATGTACCATATGTATCCAAAACACACAGAATTTTTTATTAGAACAAAAAAATTGACCCACATCACACTTTGATTCAGAATCTTGAATGGTATTTGGACGTAGTTAAGCAGAAAGCATCCCACCCCAAAAGATGAAACCGAGAAAAAGGCGTTTGAAAATAAGACGATACAGAAGCATTAATATGATTAATCGGCATTTGTAAAGTGAATATCAGTATTTTTTCTTTATGACAATTTTAGGTAATTTATAATCTACCAATAAATTTCCTATGTTATCCTACATTTTAATGTTTTTAAACTTCAATTTTATTCAAATATCTGCAATTTAGGTTAATAAAAAAAATGAATTACCAAAAATGTATATTGCATTTGAAGCTTGGATGTTTTCAGAAGATAGAAATCTCGTATATATATGTGAAAACATGTAAAATGTGGGTTGAACGCTCTCTGCATAACTGCGTCCATTTAATAATCCAGAGTGGTAGATACTGTAAGTATCGCCCTATTGAAAGACTACCATTCAGAATCGAAATTTTGCTTGTAATGGCTTTAGCAGTGTTTGATGACTAGATCTGAATAGTCAGGTATTTCACAATCTTCCTTTTACCTGTCTCCTTCCCCTCCCCACTATCTTTAGCTTCACAATATATCAAAATTGGGGATGCATGAGTCTCGCTGGTTCCAGACGGATTTTCTTTTTAATTTTCATATCCCTACATTTATACAAAACAGCGCGAAGTACCATAATTTTGATTTAATTATTACTAAATATTTAAGTGCGTTTTTGATTAAGAATGTAGGTACCTTCTAAGACAGAAAATATATTTAAAAAAAAATCGTAATATAAAACAAGTAGGTACCCAAAAAGTCAATCCATTTCAACAGGTGAAATAATCTACGCCACCAGCAACACCAAGAAGCTGCCCTCCAACTCGAGCCTAAGCCGGCAGGGCTGGGGCGGCGGGGGGCGCCGGAGTCGGGCGCTCACCCCCTCCAGCAGTGCCTCCAGCGGGCTCGAGGGCATCCAGGCCAGCCTGCAGGGGAACAGGCCGGCAGACGCCTACGTGCTGGAGGACCAGCGGCTGGCGACGCTGTGCATGACACATGGTGAGTGATTTCTGATGTGTATGTATTTGTTAGTTCATTCAAGGATATTGAAGAAAAATTAACTTTGTATAATACCAGAGATTTTATTTTATTTTTATAATCAACCGGTTTCGCTTAGCCTAGGCATCATCAGGGTACAAAATTGAATTAAACAAAATATACATAGTGTGTGGTTATATATACTCGTATGTACAGAGAGAGAACACAATCTTTAAATAAAATAAGAGAACAGTAAAAAAACAAAAGAATAACATTTAAACTACGAGTATAATAAGGAAACAGAGAACAAGAGGCAAATAATTTTAAATAAAAGAGGCAAAGTGTCAACAGAGGTGATAAAAGAATTATGAGAAAAAATATGAGTTTACTTGAAATATACCTAATATTTGACTACTGGACAAATTTTAGTGATTATTAGGAATATGTATTTCAATCACCATGTATTTTTTTAAGGTTTAATTTTGTACCCTAATGATGCTTCGGCTATGCAAAACCGGTCGGTCATAAAAAATAAAATTAAATCTGTGGTCCTATACAAAGTTATTATTTTATTTTCATTAAATGTGTCAAACCACAAAATGTTTGCTTTACGAAAATGTATTGATATATATTTATATGTAAATAGCGTATTGAATTTTTAGCACCAATTTCAGATCTCTTATTTATTAAAATCGTTTTTTGATCTATAACATCAATTATTTTACTATTGGCGACCTTTGGTTATTTTATTAAAAAACGATGCCCAATTATTTTGGTTTAATTATATTCGGCTCCTCGGTTTACCTCCGTCAAAAGTTTTATTTATAAAGTTAATACTTTCTGCCGGGAGCTGAAGTTATTCGTCTGCGATATATGACTGGAAAAGTTACATAGAAGAGTTGTGTATGTTTTCCTTATTCCGTTTGCATATTCGATTTGAAACTTTCACTCCCCAGCACGAGAGGCTTACACAAACCGAGTATACCTGGCCTTGCTTCATACTTCTTGTGCAGCGGAGAATGTAAAATATTCGAAGTAATGATGTTTCGCTCACGGGGGACGTTATCACCAATAAACCAATCGTAGTTACACATCAGTAGACGAGGAAAAACTGAATTATGGTATGCAGTAACCGCACGTTTGCCAAATACGTGTGCTGATAATGGTATGTAAACCACACTTCATTAAAACATGAAACCGTATTGAGGTAGTTTTTGGCATTTTTTCCTCACAATACATGTCAAGATTTTCAGTTTACAAAACTCTCGAGTCTTAACTAAATACTGTTATTTTGTGAAAATCACTTTACTTACACGATCACACCAACCATTTTCAGTAAAATAATACCCATTTCAGGACAGATATCACCGGAAAGGAAAAAAAAGACTAAAGCGCCATTTTGGGAAGTTTACCCCAGAGCATTTAAAAGTTTTATTTCCTATTACTTATTTTAAAATTCATATGTCTTCAGTACCTGGTTGGATTTTGAAGAAAAAGTTAACACATATGTTACCCTAAGTGACAAAAATCACAAAAAGTCCCAAATTTGTGTCGCTTGAGTCAAGCTTTCTCTCAAATGGTAATATTTTAGGTGGCTGAAAAACCAAAAGAGTCTTCAGAATCAAACAAAAACTGCATATTTAACTAATTTTTTTACCAAAGTGTCGTTTCAGTCCTTTTGCTTTTCCAGTGACGATTTAAATAAAAGTCATGATTTATTGACAATTCGTCTTTTTGTAATAGAACATTTTTAAATTCAAGATTTAACAACCTAAATAGGGATCGTATATAGAAATACGATATACTTATCATGGGTAGGGGATGAAACATAGTTGAAATATGACTAAAAAGAGACAAAAGCAACACATCTGTCGGTTAGGGCCAAGGAAGGAATGCAGAGTTACAGTGTTTTACCAGGAACATGGCAGTAACATGAGTAAAGTGTCAGGTTTAAATAAAATTTAGAAAATATGTTTCCTGTATTATTCTGAAATTAATAATCATATAAATGTTTTTCATTTCATATATATCTTATTCACAACATGCTTTTCTTCTTTTTGTATAGCCATCTTTTAGCTGCAGCGAAGGTCTCGCGCTTCTTAGCAGTACACACACAGCAAGGCTATCTAACAGAGTTTAGTTCGGGAAATTTCACAGTCATGACAGTTAACGTCGCCCCATTCCGCGCTTTCGCTGAATTATCCCTTTTGTGATAAATTGAGAAAGAGGGTTTTTTATTCTCAGCATATATTCTAAAGAAAGACATGTATAATTTTGAAAAAGATTTTGAGGTTTTCTTCTGAATTATTTCAGTCTGGCTTTGGTTTCAACTAAGGTCTAATACAAATCAAGTCATTTAGATTTCTGAAACAACCCCTCCGTAATGCAGTATTTGAAATGGATAAACACTAGAGTCTTTTATGTCAATCACGACTGCGAGATATATACCCAATGCCCTTTAAATTGAATTCCTTTGAATATCGATACGCGTTATTTTTATTTTGATCTTATTAATGCTGATAACACATTCCCTTGACCCAGATAGGGCTATTATTGCGTTCCGTCGTTGGAAAAAGGTGATGTTATGAAAGTGATGAGGAATGGTTGAAGAGGGGGAATAAAATCGATGTGTTAGAAGTTATCCCAGGTATGTATGGCGCGGTCAAGAAGCGCATACCGCTGGGAAATACCGGAGAAAATATTTCAAACAAAAACAAGAGGCCCGTTCTGTCTTATTTTTTGTTATGAAGGCTGGAGTCAATACCCAGAGGTACTTCATTTTGAATCAAGGTTTTTTCCCAGGTTGTTTTATGATATTTCCAATGAAATGGGTTTAGATCATACAACTATGTGTTGAAATACGAATATTGTTTTCCCGCTACTTGTCAAATTTAAAAGATAGTTGCTGATTTATATTCTTACTTTACGTGTCCTTCATGGTCTTCACTCTGGCATTTTATTAATTGATTGCATCGTGTTCAGACAAAGAGGAGAAGCTTTAAATTACGATTGATTTAAGAGGGAAATACAAATTGGGAAATTCATTATTTGTACTCGCTTTTTACCTTCACCTACTCTCTATTGCCATGTGACAAGGGGTTCAAGGTTATATGGTGAGCATGATTTTTTATTAAATAAACGCTTTATTCAGGAATCTCAGATAACAATAAAAAAGTGTGTAATTCAAATAAAAAAGTAACGAGTATCAAAACAACGATTAATAATTCGGTACATCCCAAAGGCCACATTGAACATACCTTGTATGTTAGTAATTTATATTATGCACCATATAGGCAGGTAATCACCAACATCAGTCATTGTCTATTCGCACCTGGACAAAGGCTTTTTCGAACCGTTATCACTTTGCTCGGTTTTACGCTTTACCCGACTGTCACGTGTTTCTTACAAATTTGTTAATTACATCGATTCAAGGGGAGAGGGGGTGAATAATAAGGGGGGAGCTAATATATTTACTCTGATTGAGGAAAATTGTCAATAGGTTTTCCATTTTCCGAGCGATTTGTTCTGCCTGTAAACTTGATATTTTCAATATGATACCTACCATACATAAATCCTAGCTGCCCCACGCCAGTGAGACTACCGGTTCCACGATTCGGAGATGTTGGGCTAAAGAGAGTATGGAAACGAAGGAAACTGGAAAGAGAAGGTTATCAAGTGGCTGCTTTTCGAAATCTGATTAATATACATAGCTTAATTTATGTTAAGTTAAACAAGGACAACACTAATAAAATCTTTTACTCGAAATGGGGTTACAAACGCACCAAAATTGAATTATATGAGAGATATAATCCATTGAGAAGTAACACATTTTAAATATATACACACTAGAATTTGAACCGGTGATATGTGGACCCAGTAACACAGAGATTTAAGTTGCGACATGTTTCCATTGATACTCGTGTACTGAGTTCCTGGCAGCATTCGTGATGATGTACAAAATATATAAAATTTGATTTACATTCTTTGCCGAAAATAACAGAAAAGGGATAATGGCGGTATTGGCAGTTACAACAGACCAGAGGGTTTATTGGTCGGGCGACTTTACAAGATCAGGTCACGTGTCTGGTGCCGGTCAGCGACCGCATGATACGTGTCACGCGATACGTGCGATTCGAGTAGCGGACGGCGGACACGTGGCCCCCAACGTGTCCGACTACTTGTTCCCGGGAACGCGTTAGGCACTCGCGGTGGGGACGGCTCGCTTGTTGACACAGTGTCCGGTTGGAAATGCGATAGTTTGACCACTAGAAACGAGACTAAGTTGATTATTTCGTTCCTACTTGAATTTCGTTATGCAACGGCTTCCGGAGATGAAATTAATAAAGATACACTTAGTATGTACGCGTAATATAATCCATTGAAAGCTCATCAATCATAGCTTGATAAGGGTTGTTTTTTTATGATGGGCTTTTACTCGTATGCATGAACATTAATTTATTTTTATGAGATCCTATTACAGACAAAATGCGGGATTTAATTGTTAGTTTTCCGTAGCAGCGCATGATTAGCCAAGCGGTCGAATTGGAAGCAAAGTATAGGGTGTTCTTGAGTACCTAAATTATTATTAACTTAAATAATTGTTATTTTGAATCTCGGGGTGGTACTTATTACTTTGAATTTTATAGTGTAACTCTTTGAAAAAAAAAACATTGAAAGAAAGAACATTTGTATGTAATGGTGTTAAAATTCTCCTTCTTTTATTAACAGTCACTATTTTTATATATTTGTCGTATAAAAATATAAATAAAATAATGTAATCATCAAAATGTGCGTAGTTTGAATATTATTTTAGTTAATTAAGATGCAATAACATTCTTCTTCTTTTCTGTCTTCTACTTCAACTTTATTCCGTCAACCTCTTAGAATTTTTTTTTTTTTTTGGTTAGTTTTTATTTATTTGTTTACGCCCTAGTTGACTTTTAAAACAAATGTGTCCAATACAGTTACGTTGACAAAGGTAGAGGATTATATGATAGTACATGATACATTAAAAAATAAATGAAAAAGTACATACTTTTTTCAAAAAAAAAACATATAAATATATGCCCAGTGGTAAATATTCAATCGTCTTTTTTTTGCATTTAAAGAGAAAATACAAATATAGACAATAATTCGTAAAACAGTATTCATTAACCAGAAAATTCACCTACATCCTAACTATTAATAATGAGTTCACAGAGTTCAAAGTGTTCAGATAGTAGTATGTGAGTATCAATACAAGGGAAGATTTCTAACTTTTCTTGAGCAGCTATTTAATTAATAATATCATTCTTATCCAGATCCGGGAGAGGAGTCTCCTCCCGAGCCTGCGCCCCCCGAGGTTCCCCCAAGGGGGCCCTCCCTCCGCCGCAACGGAGGCCCCATGGTGTCTCAGGGCAATTTGGAGCCTCAGGGGAACTGCACCTTCTATAATCAAGGTAGGATTTTTAGAATTTTCCAACCTTACTTTGAAAAAGCATCACTTGGTTTGCGACTTCTTCCTTAGATTATTATGGGTTTTTTAATAATGGTTAATATACTTTCATTTTGATCTGAATATTCCTATCAGCAGTACAGAAGGCACAAGTCTAAAGGTTATTTTTCGATCTCTTGATGGGTTTTCATCGATTTGCCATGTAGGTTGAAGCATCTACACATACGAACTTACATCTTTCTTATTAGTTTGAACGTGTTTGTAAAAAAATATTAAATATAACCTTTTCGTCGTAAAAATATGAAAAAAACCGTCTCCGAGTAAATATATTAAGAACACATAGTTATTTCAGGAGATATATAAAGATATATAAGTCACTTTTTATTATTTCTAATTTTGAAACTGTTAATTCGTGGTGGAATTCCATTTTAATGATTTAATAAAACAAATTTGTAACTTTATTCCACTTTTATTATTTTGACTGGACCGGTTTCAGCCTATGACGGCCATCTTCAGACTAGTACAAATGTTTGTTAACCTACGGCTTATATACTATTTTTGGAGATGTTAGGGGTAGTAAACAATGATTTTACTTTAATTATATTCATCAGTATTGTTGCATGATTTTAATAGTTACAGGGTAAAAGTTACTTTTAATTTATTGGTATTACTATTTTATATATCTATCTGGAATATTTATTTATTTTATTTGATATTTAAGATGGGTTACAGTTGCATTTCTATAAATATGAATTGACAATGTATTTATATAATGAAAGGTTGGTGAATACTGATTGTTAATGAGTTTACTTTTACTTTAGATTTCCCATCTCTGATTTCAGCATATATTATATTCATATTTTTTTTAGATGATTTTAATAGTTACTCAAGGGCATTATGCATTATATTACTGTTTTATATGATTCTATTCATTATTTACTTTGATATGTTTTAAGTTGGATTACACTTGGATCGGATGATAAAATAATTTCTTGGATTTATCATGATTCTAGTTGGAATTTTTTTGACTTTAATAGTTAGCTTTAGGTTTTCCTTTCTCAATGATGTCCAGATGTACAACATAATTTTTAATTGTTAGTGTTTGTGTTACCTATTGATTGTATGGTATTTTAGTTTATGCATTTCTATTCATTATGCACTGTTAGGAATATACATTATTACATTGGATCGGATGATCAAGGAATTTATAATGCTGTATAACATTTACATTTTACAAATGATTCTAGAGTTGTATTCGAGAATTACCTAATGATAAATGGGGTTTTTACAATGTAAATTCCTTTAGGAAAAAATTTTGATCAACAATAAAGACAAGAGAGAAAAAACTAGATAACTCAGGGGTTTATCGTTAATTGCTCTAATTGCCCGTCACAGTACATAGGCCAAACGGGTAGAGCGTTCAAAAACACGCATTAAAGAACATTTCACCAATTGGGTTAACGATAAAGGTGAACTTTCGAACGTTGCATTGCACCTACTAGATAACAAACACTCGTTTGACAAAGACAGAGATGTTAAAGTCCTACACACGTGCGTGAAAGGACAAAAATTAGACAGACTAGAATCAATGGAAATAACCCGTCTAACTAATAAAGTTGACCCACAATTTGTCATGAATAAACAACTAGAATCATTTGTAAAATTCTCCGCTGTTATACCCATTATAATTTTATCATCCGATCCAATGTAATAATGTATATTCCTAACTAAAAACATATCATAATGTAAATGCACTTAAAAAAATCCTTAAACAATCAATAGGTAATAACAATAAATGTAAGTCATTACCAAAGTGCATAGCACTCAAAAATTCCTTGATACCAAGAAATTATAATAATAGAAGTAATCTACTCTAACAGTGCATAATGAATAGAATCATAAAACTAATATACCATAATGCTGGGAGTAACCCAATAATTAGAAAATTATGTTGTACATCTGGACATCACAATTGAGATGGGAAAACCTAAAGTAAACTCATTAACAATCAGTATTCACCAACCTTTCATTATATAAATACATTGTCAATTCATATTTATAGAAATGCAACTGTAACCCATCTTAAATATCAAATAAAATAAATAAATATTCCAGATAGATATATAAAATAGTAATACCAATAAATTAAAAGTAACTTTTACCCTGTAACTATTAAAATCATGCAACAATACTGATGAATATAATTAAAGTAAAATCATTGTTTACTACCCCTAACATCTCCAAAAATAGTATATAAGCCGTAGGTTAACAAACATTTGTACTAGTCTGAAGATGGCCGTCATAGGCTGAAACCGGTCCAGTCAAAATAATAAAAGTGGAATAAAGTTACAAATTTGTTTTATTAAATCATATATAAGTCATTTTAATTTAAAGTTAGGAAAAAGCATAAGGAGAATATGTAATGCAAAATTAAATGGTAAAATAAGTCGGGGACGCCCAAAAAAAACATGACACGATCAAATATTTGAGTCGGGTCATGTCAAGAGTAACAAGAAAAAAATAATATCTATTAGACGATTTGTGGATATGAATGAACGAAGGAGTGTGTGCCAAGGCAGAGTTGTGTGGCGGTTTATTTTCTCTGCCTGATTTGACGGAAAAATGGTTGTAAGTGATTTACGTATATAGTGCATCAAATAAAATTAAATATTATATCTGTGTTTTTTTTTTCAACAAAACATTATTCAATTTTGTTTATTAACTATATTACAGTTACACCTATTTGAAACGTCTACTGCAAAATATTGAATGATAGTCGTAGGACAAACTCGAATTTTGGATTGTTACCTTTACTTCAGTGGACATTTTACGAATGTCTCTACCCATTAAGTTGGCATTTCGTGTTACTATGCACCAGGTCTGGCCATACTAGACAAAATTTACGACCGTTTAATCACAATATAATAAAAACGCCTTTCAAGTCTGAACTATCCCCATAAATGCAAATTGCCTACTTTATCGCCATATTTAGTTCCGTCGTAAAATGAAAAACTACTTCGTAAACGAGCGCGGATATGCCGGAGCTTTTAAAAGTCCGTATCCGAGATCGCATCAGATCCTGTAGCCGCTTCACACGGGACTAAGCATGCAAAGCCTGGACCATTACGAGCCTTATTATGTAATTTATCGGCAATCACATTATTGGCAACGGACCAGCAATATAACATGGCTATGATGCACTAAGTAATTTATTACCCGACTCCGGGATACAGTGGAAAGTAATGACCAGGGTCATCAAGAAAAGATGTTGCATTATTAAGGTTAATAATAATGTTTTCATAAAACTCAATAGTTTTTTTAGCGATTGTGGTAAAAATAGACAATGGTAAAAAATTGTTTAATTTCCACCATATTGTCGCTGGAAAGGCTGGAAATTTTTTTAAATTATCGCTTAAGCCCTTAAGCGATAATTAAAAAAAATGAGTTAAATATGAAGTTTTGATCAGTTTTTTTCTACATCAAATACTCTCGTTGGATTCTGAAGACTTTTGTGGCCCTCCAGTGATCTATAATATATGTACCATTTTGGAGAAGGCTTGACTCAAGCGACACAAGTTTGAGACTTTTTAAAACTTTTTGTCGCTTCAGGTAACTCAGTGAGAGAACTGAGTTACCTGAGTCAATTTTTTTTTCAGAATCCAACCAAAAGAAGACTTGTGAATTTTATTATAAAACAAAAAGAACTTTGAAGTGCTCCGGTGTAAACTTCTCAAAATGGCGTTTAAACTCTTTTGCCTTCCGGGAATTATTATGACTTTTTGTTTTATTTTTTTATTTATTATTTTATTATTTATTTTATTTTATTTAGGAAAACATAGAGATGTTAACATTTTTTTAAATATAGTGATTACTATGTTGCATTAACCAGTGAAGTTTCCGCTATTAATGTTTTTTTTTATACTAAAATGGAGAATGAAATATTTTAAATAATAATAATAATTTCAGAATTATAAAAGAATAAGAATCTATGTATGAAGTTGAATAAAACTGTATAATAAATGATACATCATAGAATGTATCCCAAGATGATTAATATAAACAAGAAAAAAAAAAAAAAAAAGAAACACAACATACTGTGTATAAATGAAAATAGAGACTTATCTTAGATCTGTAATGCACTGCAGTGGTAGGGAGTTTATAGTTAACTTTGTTATTTGACTATGCCCCGTATGCATTTATTAAACTTATTATCGCTTTCACTTCGCCTGTAGAAAAAAACGCGTTAAAATTAAAGTTTTTTTTATTTGCGTTTAGTTATTATTTTTTCCGGGTAGCAACGTTTCTCCCGTTATTTTATTAGTAAAGAATCGTTTGTAAAGTTTTTGTAACTTCAAATAAACTTAATGGCTGATGAAAAAACTTAATCGAAGAAAACACCGTCATGTAAATCATTGAGATCTGTCTCGAACTAGCAACTAAATACGATTTTTTAATGGTATTAGAGTATGTTTTCACGATTTCTCACGTGTCTTCAAACGTACGATGTTGCAATATTTACTAACATACCTATTTAGTTGCTATTGCATTTAAATAGATCAGAATATACGTTCTGTCCAAAAAAATCTTAAATAATTTTCAATTTAGTGATAGTTAAGATAACTTTCAAATTTAGTCTTTTATTCTAGGTAATTGTAATTTTTGAGAACTTAATAATTACAAAAATTATTAGTGAGCATGAGTATATTATTGCATTATTAATATGAATTCTTTCTTCAATTTTAAACACTATGTAATGTGATAACCCTGTACTCAATATATACTTTATTACATAATGTACAAGCAGAACACCGATCCAACTTTTAAGCTCCAGTAAGCTTTTAGGTTGTGACGGTGTAAGAATATACATTTTTCATAATATTGGCTGGCGCTCTCGGGGAATACCCGATCGCTTTTCTCTCACGAGGCAACTTTCCTCATCAATTTTTCTTCCTTTTCGTTTGAGGTTCCCAACCGGTGGTATCAATAAATAATATTGTGTGCCAATGATTCGATACAAAACAACAAGTTGAAGGTATTTCATTTAATTTTGATAAATTTTGTAGACGCTATCATATTGAATCTCTGTGGCCCAAGAAGAAAAGAGTTGATTTATTTTTTGCCAAACGTGCTCTTATAATACGATTCCAGTATCTCTATTAACGATTTATTTTACTGCGATTTAGATTTTTTTTTTAGCTTTATTATTAAATATTTAGAATATTTTTCACATTGATACAGGCGTATCACTAACCAATATCTAATTTGGGGAGCATTGCTATGTGATTTTTTGATACTCAATTAACCGCATTTCAACTATTGTTCAAGTATATTTTTTCTCTAAATGAAAAAAATGCAAATTCTGCAAAATAAAGCAACGAGAATAATTCTTAAGTGCAGCATATACACACGGATTAGAGATATCTAAAAAAAACTTAATTTTATGATGGTGCAGCAAACTAATATTTATTTGAATGTTTGTGTTTTCGTAAATATTTTTTTAAGTGGATGAGGTCTCAGGAATTGATAAGAAAAATAAATTACACTTACAAAATACACAGGTACGAGACGAGAAACGCAAAACTTATAAGATTGCCATCAAAGAGAAAATTAAACACAAATAAATCACTAGCGTACCGGGCCGTCCACCTTTACAGTAAAATTCCAACAAAAATTACTGCAATAGACAATATTCTTAAATAAAAAATAAAAAAAATGTGAAATTGTTTGCCATAACCATTAATGATAGTATATTATATTATTATTTTTTTTTTAATTTAATAATCATAAGTTAATAAACGGTTTTAAAAAAATATTGTCGCAATAACTGTTCTAATATATATTTTTCTTTAGAACACAAACACGACGTGAATAAATAAATAAAAACAGAAGAATTCCTAGCTTTCTGCAAACTTTGTTAAGTATGTCAACTTTATATGTTTGAGTAATTAAAATAAAAATACAGAATGTTAATTACTTTGATAAGTGTCATTATAATTGAGTATTGTTATAGGTATTACAAAGTTACATATATGCTAATTGATGTATCATTAGTTAAGTTCCAACGACGCTTAAAGTGAAAAACTAAATATTCACACCACTAAGTTATTATATCACGTGGAAGATAGATAAGGTCTATCAGACATATTTTTCTAATAACATTTTATAAATTTAAGAATATTCGATTAGAAAATTAAATATGTAATATACTACCACTAATGGTTAAGGAAAACAATTCTTATTTTTTATTTAAGAATATTGTCCATTGAAAAAAAATCCATTGAAATTTTATCATTTAATTGGACGGCCCGGTACACGAAATATTTATTATTTATTAAACTAAAATCGTAGTAAAAGTAAATAAAAAAATATTTTGTGTTACTTTAACTTAAAGACGGTTATTTTCTAAAAAATAAGTCAAAGTGATGATGCATGTATAGAAACTTACCATACAAATTAGTTTCGAATAAAAGTTTTCATGGGAAAGCATGAGTGTTCCAAGAAGAAATAATAAATTCTATGTTCGAACGGCCCTCCAAACAAAAATAAACTAATAATGATAAAGGAAATGTTCAAGTGTATAAAATAGAAAGACTAATGACGGGGACGACTAGAATTCATTCAAATGTCGAAAATAAATTTTCTACGATAATTTTAATGGATGAGTATAATTATTTAACTGTATTGCTTTTGCAAGTAGGCATATTAAAATACTTTTACTGTGTTATTACTTTAATTTCTGAGCGATATAACGATATGTTAATTGAATAATTTGAGGCACCCTTATTTTGATAGATAATTATTTATATCAAGTAGTTTGTTCCTAGGAAGTTGTTAAAGGAAGCGATGGTAGCAGTTCAGTTAAAAAGTTCTAGTCAAAATATAAAAAAAAAAAACATCATAAATCCTATGGCATAGGAATCTTCAAATCGGCGGAGGAAAGACTAAACAAGTTTAAATCTGATCACTGAGGTTAAGGGTCAGCACCCAAAAATACACACTTTTTGGCTTTCTAATACAAGCAATACTACAAATAATGTATCTGCTAATTCTACGTGGGTTTTCGGAAAAAAGGTCTAAGGTTTCCAGTGAATAGAATTCTTAATCTATTTTAAAAAATTATCTTTTAATTTTTTTTTAAATGCATACTAGAATTTTAGGTTAAACGTTCAAAAATGACTTAAAAAATTATTCATCTGAAACCTTGGACCATTTCCTTACTAACTATAGAAAATTTACAGATACATACATACATACATACATACATTATTTGTAGTATTGCTTATTGAGACGTTTAGTGCATTTTTTGAGTGGTGAGGCTAAAGAGACGCTAGTAATGCGGTATGAAAATTTTTACACGGATTTTTGTAAAAAGATAAAAAATGATATTTAGTTTGAATATTATTACTTTGTATTGATATCAATTATGGAAGGTATTACATTGCACTACTCCTGCATACCTTCCGGAATAAAACTTTCATTATTATTATATTAAATAAAAGTAAGAAGGTGCACTTGCATTGGTGAACATACACGCACACAGTGGGTGGAAAGAGAATGAAGTGTCAATAACACATTTGACTTGCATGCTGATGGAAGATGTGGTCGGGGACATTATAGATATGACTCGATCGAGTGAATAAAATTAAAAACTTGGGTGGGTCGTATAAAGAGTCAAAAACAAGTGTGTAACAGCAACATTTAATTATGAAGAGATTAATAAATGTACTAAGGCTCATCACAAAATACACACTTTTTGGTTTTCTACTACAGGCAAGATTACATATGAATTATCATATGGTAGTTAGATAAATGCCTAAGATTTCCAGTGAATACAAATATTTTACTTTAAACTATTAAGTTATATATGAAATGCATACTGGAAATTTAGGTAAGCGTTGAAAAACGCCTTGACTGGTTTTGAAACTGCCCCATTTACTCATATTTTGGTATGTTGTTCATAGAATTTAAAAGATTACTAATCAAAAATTGTATTCACTGAAAACGTTAGATTTTTTTCTAACTGCTTAAATACCCTAGCCTTAATCCTAGCCACGCCCAGGTCTAGCCAAGTCAGGCAAAAATCATCAATACTGACTATAGATAGTATAGAAGCGCTCCCTCCTGTATATTATTGCTCTGAGACTGGAATGGAGTTGTACGATAATCCTAATTCTTCATCTTTGTCTACCGACACATTTTTTTACATAACTAACTCAGAGCTTATCCCATGAAAATATTTGAAAGTAAGTTCGTAAGTTTTTCTTTTTCGTTTTGATGAATGTCAGTCGGGTACTTTTGTAATTGAATGCGCAGGTATGTGGTGCTGGGCAACTGCCACCTACCGCAGTCTCAAGATCCGAAAAGTAACCTCGTTAAGTTCTGGTTAAAATGCTTTCACCGCAGTGTAACTTACCGACGAGACGCGACGTAAGAAATCCCAAGAAAATGTCCTAGTTTCGAAAGCATCTACGTTCCATTTTGGTACATTGAAATTCTCGTGTCAACGTTTTTCTGGAGAGTGGTTAAAATTAACTTATATTCCAAAAGTAGCCAATATTTTTACTCAGCCATGCAATGGCAAATATTAGGCATTACGACCAATTTGTGAATACTTTGAGTTTTTCATCGCCCAACGAAAATGTGAATTCATAAATATGCAAAAAATATTAATCGAAATAATATCAATAATCTCAACGTAAGTATTAAACAGAAATGGATAACTGTCGCGACCGAGACTCGAACTCGGAACCTCTACTCTATTCGGAAGTAACGCTTCTGGCAACTCAGCCACCGATACCTTATAAGAAACCGGTATTTTTAATTGATCTCATTTTCCATTTGAAAATAATTAATATTAAAAAAATAATTCTAATTTAATCTAAAAAATATTAAGTTTAAATTAAGAAACGAGGATAAAAATATGACAGAATTTGTCCGTTAGATTTAAAGATGTATATTCTGAGATTATTTTTACACATTTTTATCATAGTAACTATAGATTATTTCTCTTGTGAGTAAGAATACATAGGAGTGGGAACTTTTCAAGTTTATAACTGATATTAATTGAAATTATTTAATTTAAAACAAGTCTTTTCATATGCTTACCTGCTTAATAAATTACCTACCTATAAAGCATTTTAGAAGACATTATTCTAATTTTTAAATGCATAAATTGAAGCAATGAAAATAAATTCTTAGCAAGTTAAGTTACATTTGCGATTTTTCACGGGTAATAACAAGTATATCATGTATAATACACCAAATACGGAATTGTGTTGTCGATTTATTTATTTTTAAAGAAAGAAAAACGTTACTGAGTTAAAAATAACCTGAAAATATTTAAATTCTTAGTAATTCCATAATTATAAGTAGAAAATATTGCTTGTGCAACGATGGAGGAGTTAGCTAGCAGATGATGGAACCCGCAACGCTTGGATTGAAACCCGACGCATTTCTCCACTCTACTACTAACCAGTAAATGTTTTTATTGGTTAGTTCGTGACAAGTAGTAATTATATTTGGGACCTGTCATTATCAGCATTGTCTTTGATTTTAATTCTGTTGTTTTTTTTTTTCTATAGTAAACGGTGTTCATATAGTTGTACTGCCAATACAGAAAAAAATCGGTTACACTCAGAGCTGTTAACTGTTTAAGTATTGATGTCGCTTTACATTAATGTTGAATTACACTAACGGCTGTCGTTCGATATGTTTATATAGTAAATGGATGGAATGGAGTTTATATAAGTCTTTAAAATGTTCTTAGTTTATTTTGTTATTTGTAACACTGTCACCGTATGACCTTGAATTAACTTATTTATAGTTTTTGTTCAATTTGTAGAATACCATTTAAAAACATAAATGATTCAATTGAATTAAATTTAATACTATTATTATTTAATTTTGCTAATTTTAGTTTTCAGTGACAGCTGTTTTGGTGTGGACATTATCAAAACTTAAACCAAAACTGGCAGAGCTAAATAATAATAATATTATACTTAATTCAATTGAATTATTTAAAAACAGAATTTATTTGGTAAGATAACAAGAGATAATAAAAAAAATGTTATTAAGAATTTAATAGACCTGTTGTACATGACCCCGTTAATGCATTTTACCAACTGTTTGCCATTACTTGACAAATTACTATCGTATCAAAAAGTGAAAGTACCTTGCTCCAATTATACGTCATCAACTCAGTTATACGAATTGAATATGATTGTATTTTATCTCGCTAACGACACCAGCTTCGGTAGCCGTGATCGTCTAGTGGTTAGGACCCCACGTTGTGGCCGTGGTAACCCAGGTTCGACTCCTGGTCACGGCAGTGGTAAAGCACTGTCATGGCGGAGCATTTTTTTTTTACACAAATTTTTCAACTCCATAAGTTTTTAACTAAGCTTAACTTTCATAAATAGATCTTGAATTGATTATTGAGAAAGATGATATTTATAAAAAAATGTATTACATAAATACTAACTAAAACGTAAATAAGCACCATTCATCTATTTAAAAAGAATGAAAATATGATGAATAGTAGGAATCTAGGTAGGTACAAATCCATAAGTAAGCAGGTAGGTACTTAAATGAAAGTGTTTATAATCAACAAATTGAAAATACTGTACTATTTCTTTAAGCCTCAGCCCTCAAAATTGGCCCTAAACGTAACTTTGTAGCTTTCTAATACAAGCAATACTACAAATGATTAATTTGTAAATTCTACACGAATAGTTAGGAAAATATCTAAGGTTTCCAGTGAATGCAAATTTTCAACTCAAATATTTTTAATTCTATGAAAAACGTACCAAAATATCAGTAAAATGTGCAATTTGATAACCAGGGAAGGCATTTTTTAACATTTTACCTAAAATTCTAGTACACATTTCAAAAAGAATTAAAAGGATTACTGTTTAAAAATTGTATTCACTGGAAACCTTAGATATTTATCTAACTACCCGTATTTAATTGACAGTTAAATTATTTGTAGTATTGCTTGTATTAGAAAGCCAACAAAAGTGTTTATTTTTGGGTGCTGACCCTTAACAAAAAATCTTACTTTTTTAAAACATGTACCATCTTTTATACGACGAACTTAATAATCGACATTCACGAAAATATCATTAAATATAAGAGCTGTGCCAGAACCGAAAACACGACAGCCCGATTCTAAATTAAATACTTACTACGCCATAGATATGCGATTTTATTTAGACCATTAAATTTGATGCTGTACATCTCAAAGAAAGTCAAAAATATGTTAAAAAGTTATTGGTTTACATAGTTTTAAAGGAATACCAAACCTAGTAGAAAAATACTCTAAATTGGAATTTTTTTACTTCCAAAAAAACGCTAGAAACCTTACATTTTCAAGACGTGCTTAAGATTAAGAGAACTTTGACACACAATTTAAAAAATATACACATTTTATAATAACCACAAAAGTAAAGCCACGCGTATTTTAAATCCGAACGCCCAAAAACATGAACCCACTTCAGTGGATTCAGTTAGTTAGGTTAGGTAGTTATCAAAGCGTCACATTTAAAAAAGCTTTTGAGTAGGTACCTAGACGTCTAACTGCCTTACGATAAAAGTGCCCTTTTAAAAAAGAGAGTGATTCTGGGAAAGGTATTCCAAATTCAATTTTGCCGCCAACTGCGTCGTATTCTTTTGAGGTGACATTCCTTTCTTTATTCCTCTCCCCGAGGGAAGATACTGCAAATTTAAAATCTCGCCGTTTTAGTCCTATCTTTCCAAACTATTGTTCATTTTATTTTGCCGTGTAAAATGGTTTTAGCCTTGGTGATTTCCTTTCGCAAAATAATTTGTAAATGTGGTTTTACTATTTGAATGTATCGAATTCAACGCTGTGGCTCAAACATTTGACACCGTCGCAAATCAATGATTAGCGCCATTTTTTTTTTTTTTTACATTTGACCGGTTCCTGTTAAGCGCCGATCGTCGGTCCGCTTAAGTTTTAAAACAAATTGTGAACAGGTGAAAAGTATAACAGTCATATTGTTATTCTTGTCAGATGATCACAATTTGTTAAATAGTTGAAACGGGTCTATAATCAACGTTTAACGAAGACCGTTAAAATATTTATCGAAAAACAAAATGGCGCTAATCATTGAATTGTGACGACGTCAAATGTGGTTAAAGTTTGAAACACCCCTTCCTTAGATTAGTAGACTTTGAAACTTTATTTTTGTTGTTGTATTATTGTTATTTTAAAGGAGATTATTATTATAATGTATTTTAATATTAAAACTACATTTGTAATCATATTTGAAAATAAAACAGAAGATTTCAAATGTTATTACTGCGAATGGAATTAAGGCTCATCGGTCTTCTATCTGTCGATTATTAGAAAATCTCATCCAGCTGAAGCCAGTATATACTTTTAGATACTCAGCCCATCTCATAATATGTTATGTGGGTGAACTTGTTTTTTATTTTCCTGCTAAGGACGATATCCAATAATGTATAACAGCATGTCAAACTCAGAGGCTCTCATGGGCTGAATAAACAAGGTTTAAGTTCACGTAGGCTGTGTATAAACAAAAACTTCAATATTGATAGAGAAATAGCTTTATTTTGGAAAACACAATAAGGTCAGCGGTAATCTTTATGTTTTATGCCTGACACTTGGCATCTTTTCTCTGCTACCATTTTTCTTACAACGGGGAAAATCTTGTTGGTATGGATTATTTTCGAAACTGTCCCAAGGCGAATGTCAGTGATTCTGAATCTGACAGAATTTTTTTCCTTTCAGAAGTGAAAGTAATCTCTCCCATTGATATTTACTTCCAAACATGAAAATGAAAGCATTGGTATCCAAATCGACGAGTGTTTTCAAAGATGGCTGGAATATATTTATAAAATTTCAAGCACCCCAACTTCACTGAATTTTATCTTCAAATTTAAATCGCACTGGATCTTGATTACCTTCATTTGTACGAGATTAGGTACTAATCTTGAAGTAAAAATATATGAAAGGAGAGCTAATTGTTTTTACCCAACCTACACAAACTTGCGATAAATTACTTTCTCCGGGTTTTTACGTCGTACACCATGAGAGAGAAAGAGACAACAAATTTCATAGACCGCTTCTATATACTGTAAGGATGATCTTAAGGTCCTGGTTCACCGCGGGACTTGACACAACTAAATGGTTTTTTAGGTTATATGCTATATTTTTGTTGATAAAAATACTGTGAAAAAATTGCTATAAGAATAAACAAAAACATTATGTCGATATGTGATATGAATGGATGTATAAATACCGTAGCCTTAGTCTTAGCCACGGCCAGGTGCGCCGAGTCAGTTTAAAATCATCAAAAACAAGTAAAAAACTGACTTCACTGCCTTGGATAGATACTACTCTACCAACTCTGTGGTACTAATTCCACATTTATTGATAAAATCGAAGAAAACAAAGAAAATTTGCTTTCCAAAGCTTAACATTTTTTACGCTTATTTTTGATACGATGCAGGTACGCCTGAAAAAAATTGCATTGAAGTTATTTATCAAATGAATTTAGAATCACCTCACAGTGTCTTTCTCGCTTTCGCCATTGCTTTGTATTGGCTGGGTCGCGGGCCGCACATACATACGAGTATTTTGAGTGGGCCGCGAGTTTGACATGCTTGATGTAAAACTTCCGAAGGCCATTGTCCCACTTGAGTGTGGAGATCGGGCCGTAATATTGGTTATCTTTGTTTAGTACTGTACTTATTTTACTCATTTTCCTATGAATCTTTGTGTGATGCCAATTTTTGTCACATGTTTCGTCAAAAATGAGTGTCTAAAACTGAACCGAAGTAATGCGTCAACTATGGTTAACAGCAGGTTAATCATTATTAATAAATTGAATCATTCATAATTAATTTAAGTCAAGTGTTTATCAGTCAAAAAAAAAACATATAAATAATATTTTCGTGGAAAGCAATCACATTGTGGTTTGACAAATTAAAAAAAATTAAAAAATAATATTTATATCACAATTCTCATATTCTTCACAAAAAAATATCAAGGCATCAGATTAAATAATTTAGAATCACTAGAAATAAATAAAGCCATTAAAATTATTAGTCATTTTCATAATAATCAGGGAAAAAATTGTCCAGTAATCTAATATTAGGTATATTTCCTGTAAACTCGTAAAATTTATGATTATTCTTTAATCACCTTCTCAGTTGACGTTTTGTCTTTTTCTATCTGTTCCTTTGTTATAATTTAAATGTTTTTCTATAATTTTCTCATTGTTCTGTTATTTTTTGAATATTTTGTTCTCCCTCTGCATGTGTATATAACCGCATACTTTGTGTTTTTTGTTTAATTTAATTGTGTACCCTGATGATTCTTAGGCTAAGCGAAACCAGTCGGTCATAAAAAATTAAATAATATCCGCGGTCTTATAAAAAGGTATTTTTTTCATTTCTTTACATAAATAATAATATATTTCGATGAATTCAGTTGAAATGATGTTGAAACAGAAGTCATCAGCATGTCGATTGTTTATTCGCATTAAAACTGCTTACAGTTCTGTACTTATTGTTTTAACAACGCCATATTTTGTTTACTTTTGGTATCGAATGGGATCCTTTATCGCTTGAAACCGCCAGTGAAGCATAACGTTTATTTTTGAAAATGGGAAAACGAAACAATGCCTGTATTGAACATTTTGTATTGGATGCGTGGAAGGTGAAATTAAAATGTAATAAACGTATTACGGTTTTATTTGAGGCTATTTATATATGTGTTACTATAACTTGACATCGAAGTTTTATTTGCACAAATGCACGATTTGCTTTAAAACGTTATCTACTGATTGACATTTTCAATCTGCAGGTATTTTTTTATATCAAAGTAATGTTCCATTAAAAAAAAAACTGAAATGTATTGAATCTATTATCAGTGCAGTGAAAATCACTTTAATCTGATTATCACTGAAATTAATTAGGCTCATCACTTTGTGGTTTGTCATATTTAATGAAAATGGAATTATAACTTTGTAAAAGACCACAGATTATATTTGAATTTTAGCCTAAGCGAAACCGGTCGGTCATAAAAATTAAAATAAAATCTGTGGTCTTAAAGAAAGTTATAATTTCATTTTTATTTCAATTTCATTGCAAGGTCGAGTGGTAAGACGCTCGACTACGAATCTGGAGGTCGCGGGTTCTAACCCGGCGTGCGCAAATAAATTTTATTTAATTAGTATGTGTTGCACATTTAATTAATATAAAATAAATTAAAGTATATTTGCAACACGTTCCAAAGCGGTAGATACTCAAAGTATTGTCCTGGTGAAAGACCACCATTCAGAATTGAAACGCAGCCATTTGGCTTAAGCCGTGTTTGGTGACCAGATCTGAATAGCCAGGTACTTCCCAACCTTCCCTTTCCTCATCTCTTTCCTCTCCCCACTGCCTTCAGCCTCACAAGATACCCCATAGTCTCACTGGCTCTAGACGGTTAGGAGCAGTTGAGACTCTTGTGCGGTATTCATGTAAAATATATATATATATATTTTTATCATAATGAACTTGGGAACATTGTGAATAATGAACACTACTAAAGGAATTTAAATCAAGGGGTGAGATAAGTTGCTTATCTTACAAAATTCATTAAAAAAAAATCTTTTCTAGTATTTTCTCCCATCAAAGTCAATCGAAGAACGTTTTATAAAAAAAAAACAAATATCTGGATAAATATAAAACTCAAAACGACAAACGGTATTACTTTATTTAAAAAAAAACGGATAAATCAGTTGAAATAATAAAAATCCTTCTCTACTGCTGAGTGATAGTGGAAAACTATAAGTTCTAATAATAAATGGGAGTTTTTATCAATTTGAGAGTTTGTGTAATATTGTAGTAGATAGATTATATACCAACATACATTTAAAAACTTTGGAAAAATAATATTTTAAATTACCTTAAACAATATCCTGACGCGACGTTTAACTCTATGTTTGTGGTTTTGACTTATTGAGATACTTTTGGTGTGTAGCTAATATCATCATAAAAAAATGTAGTATATGTTATTGACATTTATTTTTTTCGAAAACCTTAATATTTGCTTCCTGAAAAAACTGCTTTATTCTGTCTTTCGACCATGAATGTACTTCTTCAGGCAAAAAAGCATAAAACTGAAAAGCCCGCAACTTGGCGGAAGCTTGTTCTATCTGGTCCTTTAATTATCTGGCTGGTGTTTGTACTCCGGGAAGTTGGGACACCCGCCCCGGCGCTGGGCACCCGCCGCCCGCCACCCGCCGCCCTCTGGATGCTCGCCAATTACACATGGCAAGTATGGGCATTTAGCACTCTGGCTACACGATCCGCGATAATCTGGTTAGTATTCATGAACTATGCAAATGGCTGCCTGCCTATGTTGCGGGCCTCGCCAACTGAATATTATTTTAATAGTATTTTACAATGATTTAAGAACTATTAAAATCTGCTTCTTTTTGACAACACCAGGAGCAGATTCTATTTGTTCAAACTACAATTCAATACAACACAAATAATTTTAACGTAGATACTCAAATGCCTCGATATTGGTTGTGCTTGTGAGATGTTCACCTATATGTATCGCAGGGAATGTTAAGTGGAACACAGTATTCACCCAGGTGCATTACCTACAGACAGCATGTTTCAAACTTGTTTTTCGATTTTAGAAAAATTAAGCGAAATTAACAAAAAAAACTTCAATTTTCTCAAAGAAAAGCCTTTCGGTTGTACCAGTTTTTCAAATATAAATACCAATGCGTACACTTGTTGTCAATTTTTCGTTATTAACAGTAAGTTAAGGTGAGCAAGACAAAATGCTATTTCTCAGTGACTTTCCTCCAAAACATCGTTGTCGGAAGTGTATACATATGCATAAACACACACAATCCTAAATATGTGTTGTTTGCATCAACCCTAATTGCACGACTTACAGTAAAACATTTCAAACACAAGCTAACAGTAATACGTTCAAAAGTATATCTCACCTTCTTTAAAAATATCTCTAATTTATTGTAATATTATATTGCTTCTAATCAACAGTCGTGAATACTTTTATTTTATAATTATATCTATTTCTCCATGTAAAGTTTATCTTCATTGACGGTTGGTGGAAAAAATATAAAAACTATCTGTGTCCATTATCCTTGTCATGGAAGTCGATTATGTCTCCCTTGGTATGGTTATCAACTTTTATATCTTTCATGGATAATTTTATTTCTTTCTTCCGACTATTATTCCCTTTGTTAGCTGTTGTGGAATTTTGTTATAATTTGAAATAATTTGCGACTGCAAATGCATTCGAAAATAGATTTACATACAGTTAAGGGCCATTACCCTAATAAATTATAATAAACATAATTCACACAAAACATAATGAAACGGAACCATTCACTAAATGCATACTTTACCATAATGCTATGGAATTCTATATACATATAGTATAGATGCTAATAAAGTAAAAGAGTTGTGGTTTAAACCAAATAATGAACCCTCATAATTATTAGTAGATATTTCTTGACTTTCATTTTACCAACATTAATCATAAGTTGCGTATACCTGGTAAGAGGTCAGAAATATAAGGCTGTGATTGTAAAGCAACCCGTCTCCAAAGGCTGCGAGGGAGGCTTTCATGAATAAAGATTTCACAACTGTAAGATATCGCTTGCTCGGTAGGGTTAGACAAGGCACTGTATTAAAGGGTGGATGATACCGCAACCCCTATTTTTATACAATATGCTGTATATTATTTATTGAATGAACTCACCGGGTATTTTGCAGTACCTCAACGATGCATAATAATAATATAAGTGAATTCGAATGCCGTAATTTTAAACCATATTTTTTTCATGGTGTTGAAATTTTTCGAATAAATAATATATTCCTTGTTACAAAATTAAATTACAAGTTTTTCAAGAGAAAAATAAATCTCATTTTTGCTTTATTACAATATACCTAATTTAAAAAGTAACCCATTGATTTTAAACAGCTATAATTTTAGAGCTTTACATACGTCAGTTATGAGAGAACCTAGCAGTGTTATGCCTTACTTGCTGTATTACAATAACTAACTCATTTACTATCGTTTTCCATATATTTGAAGGTGTTATATTATTAGTAGACCTAGCTATGCTTTTTCAATTCATTAAAAATCATTAAACAATTTATTTAACTGTGGACGAATTTTTCGTACTACGACTTTACTTTTGCTTTAATTTTACTCTCTTTTAATCACGTGCAAAGACAAGCATTAAACACCTTAACGATAGTCAATTTTCCCTTTTCAACTTTGATTTTCACATGTTTTTGACATTTCAATCTGCAAAGAGACATTAAAATCAACCCTTTCAATAATTGCAAGGTAAATATCCTAGTTAATTCTCGGTTACTTATCCTTATCGCCAAAGCCTTCAGGGCCTTGTTGAGTCACGTGAAGACTACCCCACGATAGGTGGGTAGACTGGAGTAGTCGGTGAGTACTGGGGGCTGGGCGATTTCTTTGATGAAAAAGGGTAGCAGCAGGCAAAATAGCACATCAATCATGCGGTTTACAGGGTTGACACCTCTTTTTATACAGTGTGGGGGTTATTGCTACTAACTCAAGTGGAGTCACTCAAATGGAAGTTGGAGTCTCGAAAAAAAGTGACATTTTAAAAAATGTGCATTTTTCATGCGAAATTCTTGTCATAAAAAATCACGCGATTTTCAACATCGATAAAACTTTTTTCGTACTCATTTTTGGGATAGTAAGCAAAACGTAAAACAATAAAATCACTAAACCGGTAAGCCCTGGCATCGTGAAATTTGACAGTGTTTTTATGTCGAGAATATTTAGGTCATCGCTACATTTGCTAGTATTATTTTACAAATATATAAAACCAAACACATCGTTTTCCGGTGAATGACTCATCAATAATACTCGAGTAAAAAACGATGGTCGAATCATATTTTGAGAGATTATAGAGTTAATTTACAAATAAAAATGAGTCACCCAACTTCACGTTGAATCACCCGACGTGATATTGAATCACCTACGCTTTTAAAGATCCAACGATGATGCATCAAAAAGCTTTCAAGGCTACGCCCCTGCTCCTGCATATCCAAACATCACCTGTCAAATAGAAACTGATCGCTGAATGCTTTTTTATGTTTTCGGCCTGTTAAAATATATATTACACATATGAAAGCAAATAATTCTAGCTTGTGGATTATTACATAATCATTTACGTTAGCAATGTTTATAAAATCCTAAAAAAGTTTATTTCGGTCCCCACAATTAAAAAAAACTGTACTGTTGATCATTTAAATAATTCATGAAATCTATTCTGTCTTTGATGTTTTTGACTTAGGTTGGGCTGTTTCAAACTTTTGTCACATTTGACATCGTCACAATTGAAAAATTAGCGGCATTTTGTTTTTTTTTTTTACATTTGACTTGTCAACACGAACAACAATGAAGCATGACCGTTGTTCTATCCAGAAAATCAAAATTTGTTCAAAAGCTAAAACGGACAGATAATTGGCGCTTAACGAGAACCGGTTAAATGTCATATCTTAGGTATTTTGTTTGGAAAAAAATAGTGTTTTGAGAATCATTTAGAACACATAATAAACAAAGCAATGAAAATATGGCGTATGTTCTAAGAGTATATTTTTTTATTTACTTATAAATCAACGGACTAAAGTCCAACTACAAAAAAAAACACAGAAAACACGAGATGGAAAAAAGAGCAACAGAGAAGGAAAAGCATATATAAAATAATAAATGAAGCGATGACAAAATAGGGCAAAATAAACATAAAAGAGAACATTCAAGAATTTAAAATTAAAACATTTATACATTTAAAAAATGTACTGTTTTCTTGTCAGAAGTCAGGTTGAATTCAATTCCTTGATATTTTATTTAAATATTCATTCCAGGGCCATCGAAAGCGTTCTAAATAAATTTGTTACAGCTATTAAATTTTATACTGTATTTACTATCGTTTTTTTTTTTTAATGACAAAAGTTCAACTAATTACTTGAAGTGACAGACGAATTATCGCTGTCCTACTTAACTATTTTTTTAAAATCAACAACTCACTCACATATTTTCCTGATCTATTGTCCTTTAAACTTACATGAGCCAACTCGATTCACTAGGTCAACCGCAACATGCCACTGTATAAATTCATAAACTAATGCTCATATTCCAATATGCAGACTTCACATCATCGTTAAAAAATGTGTACGTATAGGTGGTGGTACTTATAAAATTTTCTGATTGATTATTGAGGTTGTGAGAAAGACGACTCATCTAGGGGATTCGAAACTTATGTGACCGGCATGAGTTCAATTATTTTGAGTTGTTTTGGGCTGGAGTCTGCAAGGTAAATATTGCATTGGTGATAAACAACCTCATATAAAGACGGTGCAAGAAAAATATACAAAGTAAACCTTTTCAACAACGGTCGTTAATAAACGAGAGAGAGACAATCTAGGAGTAAGAATATATGTGGAGAGGGTTTTTCCCCGTTCTCACTTTCCCGGGGTTTTTACGTCGTAAACCGCGAGAGAGAAGGAAACAAGACAAGTTGTCACAAAATATCGTACCACTTTTAGGCATGTAAGCATGTCATCAGTCTCTAACGACTTCATCCACTAATTTTTGTTATGCAACATAACTCAATGGTTTTTGAGGTTATATCCTATATTTTTGTTGATAACAATACTGTGAAAAAGTGATAGTACAAATAAACAAAACATTATGTCGACATATGCTAGGAATGAATATAAAAAGGTGTGTTTATGAAAACTTTAGCCACGCCCGAGTCAGGAAAAAAATCAACAATCCTGACTAGACTGTTTCGCAAAGCTATCCCTTCTGGTGTATTATTGCTCTGAAGACACAACCTTAAAAAACTTTATGGATTAATGTTTTTATTGCCCCGCATGATGATAACTCCATGGTAAATAACCCAAAGGGAATCAAAGTTAACAAATTTGAAGTTATTCTAAATGAACAGATTCGGTTTTACCCAACTTTCCCCTGATTCGCGTAGGTAAACAAGTTTTCGTTTGATTTAACAACATAAATCTGAAAAGATGCCCTCATGTATCAAGTTGACATATTTACTCTACTAAACTTTCTTATTATCTACCTAATCTGCACAACTTGTGAAGGAGGGTTCTACCATTAGCGTCCTACCGGGATGTACCCGACAAACTTGTGCTACTTGGAATATAACTTTATTTTAAAAGAAACTGACATTAAAATTATATTCGGTTATTATTAAATTTGTTAACTTTTTTTAATTACAACTGAATTGCTTTATTTACTGTTTTATTTTTGGTCATGTCTCACATCTCTGAAAGTTCTTTAAATATTCCAAATTAATTGACAAAACGGCATTCTGAAGGGTAACAAAAACAAGAGCCTATTTCATAAATTCACCGTCACTTGAAAATAGCGCGAAGGGAAGGAAAGCATAATCCGATATTTGAAAATTAATCCGTTTTTTCTTTGAGTGCGGAAGGTTTCTTTTGAGATTTTTTTTCAAAAGCAGATCATAATTACTATGATGATAATTTAATGTTTTTGAAGGAATCTCACAAAGGGTGGAAATTAAAAGGCAAAGGTACAGAATGCCGAAAACCATTTTCTTGTTATCACCCTAAAATAAAAATATATTTTTACAGAAAATAAAAACTCTTCTTTTCCTTTGCATTTACGTCTTCTTTACGATTTCTTTGTTAAATATCACAGTCTCGAACATTTTATTTTGTAATCCCGCTTGAATTATGACCGCCCCCAAAAATATCTGCTCCTTTTTTCTCCAAACCATAAGGAATATAAAACGAGTCCCGGGGACAATGTTATCTACATTTCCTCACCCTTGTTCTAAGAAGGGAAAATTGGGGAACAGATTTTTAATCTTGTGATGAACGAACATGATTACTTTTCTGAGAAAAGATTACTTCTCGTAATTACTAATTAAGTATAACGCAAGAAGAGTTTATTAAGTAGCAATATTTTTGTTTTTAAAAATCAAATACCATCCTGTTGGATATTTCAAATAACAGATTGACGTCAGTTGAATTGTTTACACGTTTCTCTTAATATAGTACCTAACAGACTTGGGAGAATACCGTACCTTTGTTAAATTAAAATTCCTTCACAATTGCCTTTTCAACTAATAGTTTCCGATGAAACATGCTTGTCGAAAAAATAAAACTTAGGTAGTTTTTAGTAATTTTCTGGCATAATTATTCAATGTTCACAATTTCAAAGAAGAAAAAAAAAGTTTCAAACGTTTAAAAAAATATCGGATTTGACATCTGCCTTTTTGACTGCGTCCAATATATTTCATAACTTTTTTAAAGAAGAAAATACACGCTTTTGTTTTTAACCCTTTTTTATTTAATATTTTCCCTAAATATGTATGTTTATCATTTTACATTTAAAAAAAAATCGATAAACTATATGACATCTCGTCTTCTTTTTGACAGTTAAAATTATATTTCCAAGTTTTTTTGATTAGGATGCATATTATTTTGTGAGATAAAAAAAAATTGTGTATAATTAAAAGTTCTGCATATAAATTTTGGGAAAATTTCCTGACGTCAGGGCTCACCATTCTAAAATATTTTTTTACTTGAGATATCACACATACACACACACATGTTTGACACATGACATAAAATATATCTGATAGTGTTACGGTATATTAACATTTCACTTTATATATTTACCTAAACAACAGATTTTTATTTATCTAAAGCTACATTTTCACCTTTACCTTAAGTGAGGGAAATTAAATTCAAAATAATGGGCCCTAAATTAATGCCTCCATTACTTTCGTTGGACACACTTAGCCACTTTACACAAAGACAATATTTTTTCAATACTATCTTGAATCTACCTTTGTCTAAAAGCCTTAATCGCCGACGGGTGAAAGATAAAGCTCTTTTTGAAACCTAAGCTTTTAAAATAGCGAACCTCACTTCCATCAACGCTTTTAAAGAGAGGAAATTCTCTACTTAAAATCATAAAATCCTAAATACTTATTTCACGTGATTTATAGTCACTTGAAGAGATTCTTTTGTATCTCTTTTTGCTTCGTGTAAGAATACAAATGCTTATGGATTTTTACCGATGAAAAAAAAGTTAAAAACTGAGAACCGTAGTTTTCATCACCCGAATATTGAGCAACTGCTCAATTCTACTGTTAAAATTTTACGTAAACACGGTTGCACCAATGCAATTAACCGTAATTTATGCTCAACAGTAGATTTTTTTCTAAAATTTGTTTTCATAGATTACCCTCCACCAGGTGTTGAAGGGAAATTTGCATAGTTTTTCGTAAGTCGACATGAGAGTAAGTGAAAAAAGTTAGGAGTAAAAATCTTATCAGCAAATATGACATGAAAGTGGATTTTTTTTAAAGCTACGTGCATTTAACTTCTTAAAATAAACCGTAAATGTATTATTATTAACTAATGATACAGTAAGTATAAAAGTGTATGATTTTAATTTGTTTTGCAATACCTAAAGCCAAATTACTAATGCCTTTTTTATGTAATACCTCTACGTAAAGGACTGAAAATTGAAATATTTCCCGGTTGTGGAAAGACTAACCCGTTTGCAAATATAAATTCTGATTATCTATTCATTAGATTCTGTACCATATCTCTATGGTACAGAATGGTCTTGAAATTTTTAGTAGCAGTCTAAATGATTTTTGTCGTTCTATACGACTCTAAAAAAACTTTGACTTGAACTTGGCTTTGATTTGAATGTTCTTTCTTATGTATATTGTCTAATTTTTGTAATTGCTTCATTTAAAATTATGTATGTGCTGGTTTTTCTCTATTGCTATCTTTTCCCATGTCATGTTATGTATTTCTTGGTTATTCGATTTTAGTCCATTAGTTTATAAATAAATAAATAATATTCCACACTATACGAAAGAAAAATAATGACCAAGAGCATAAGAATAAGAAAAATATGTTCTTTCTTAAATACTTTGGTGTGTAATAATATAGAAAAGCGTAAAATTACAACGGTGGTAAACAGATTTCCTTGATTCTGTAATCTTGTTGATCCAACAAGCCCTGAAAAGGCTTTGATGGACTTTTAGAGCTCAAAGTATGAAGTGTGAGCTAACCCTTGACATTTTCTCTTATCAGGCCGTTTTATACAAACCGTAAAATATCCTCAGTTTCGGAAAGGCGTCTATAAGTAAAGTAATTAGGTAATGAAAGCTCAAGAAAGAAAGACTATCGTTAAAAGCGAGACGGAGGCAGAGACAATCAATGGGGCTGGGGAGAAATCGCCAAATAATGGTACTTTCAGGATAGTGGCTTCGGAGGGAGGTCTACAACCGTTCTGTGTAAGCGATAGGAGAACTTTCAATAACTTATTTTGTTTATTAAATTTATATATTATACACATGCTAGAACATTCAAGTCAAAGCCTGAACAAGGTTTTGGTAGAGTCGTAAAAAATGACAAAAAAATATTTTGACTCGTACCAACATTTTCAAGACCATGGCTTAAGTTGACATGTCTCGAAATTCTGGAGTGTGGAGAATGATAACCGTAATTAGTAGAGTAACGACTGAGGAACAGCAATACATTATTTCTAAGTCTATGGTAAGATATGATTTAAATAAGCGGAAAGTATTGTTTTTGCAATGCTGTAGGAATTAGCTAGCATCAAGAGACTGTGATGACTTTCACATGTACATATGTAGCGTTGAAGAAGGTTATTCTTATGACATATATGCGGGAGGATTTGATTGATACTTCTAGATCTCTGTTAGATCAATAAATACGAATTAAAACAGTTTTGCTTTGAGGCTTTGAAGTATACGCACATAGACGGAAATCAACAGGATGATCTCACAAATATATAATGTTCGGCGCTGGGCATTGGTAATGGGGTAGCACACGATACGTAATGGCAAGATGAAATGTGGGTTAGAAGGGAACGAGCAAATCAGTAAAGTTCTGACGCTACGGTAACTGTGCTACTTGCATTGGTATGGGTCCCATATTAAACTAACCAACTGATGGGAATTGTTAGTAGGTACATGCATTGCTTTTCACAGACTAAGGAAACCACCACTATGCAAACTGAATCGAATTTTAAGTTGGTTTCTTAATAATTTGCTTTACTACCCGGCTTCATTCGGAGATTTGTATTGAATCATATGCAACAAACAATATTACGTGTTGTCTAATAATTTGACCTAAACAAATCTGTTTCAAAGCTTTATAGCCTATGGTGAAAATTTCCACGCGGGCTGAATGTATCTGCGTTAACCTAGACATTTTAGATTAAAAAGCTTGCTCAAATTTCGTGAGGCTAAAGATAAGTGTTCGAGAGTTTTTGGTGCTTAAACTGGACTTGCTGGACAAACAAACAGATTTTTGCTTTATAGATAAGTTGGAATCATAAAATAAAATTTGTGAAACTGTCTGTTTCTACGGTGTCATTTGCCAGGAAATCATTGTCGAGGGTCAGATAAGGTCTCGTTCATGAATATTGCTCATCTTGGAAAAAGATGTCGCTATTTCGATTCGCTCTTTTAAAAACCCTCCTACAGAATATTTTTATATGTTGTACTGTCAATCTTTGCTGTGCATTCATATTTTGATTCAGAATTTCCTAAAAGTCTTTGTATTTTATATTCAGATATGTGAAAAAACAATATTTCTCTATATTTTAATTTAAGATCAAAATGATAAGTGCATTCTGTAAAAGTTGTGAACCCCTCGATAAGGGGACGACTAGAGAAAGAATAAAAGTAAAGAGGGAGGGGAAGACCATCACTTGAACTTTCCGCCAGGAAAACACGTCCGTACTTAGCTGGAGGAAAAAATTAACCCATTTAGCAGTTGTCCGTTTTTGTTGGCGACTGGAAGGAATACTTAATTACATATCCTGACTAAATATTAAACGCCGGAATCAAGGAGATGTCGCGTTATGCATTTCTTATGATTCGGGGCTTTAATTAAATACATAATACAAGTGCAACTGAAGTCTTATTACTTGAGTTTCTAGCTCAATCTATTCCGTGCTCAATTCAAAAGACACGAGACAATTAATGTAAAATGTGATCCTTTTTTTAACCTCTCTTTTTGAAATGGTTGAATTATGTCAATTTATCACAGTAAAAAAATTTCAGATATTGTCTGAACTCTAAAACGCGTTTTGACAAAATATTGCGTAGGTATACCGAATTTTACAAAAAAAAATTCTCATAGAAATGCCTGATGGCATTTTTAGTGAATTAATTTACACATGAATTAAAGAAACTCGTTAATGATTGGAATACCATATCTTTAATTACTGTGTTAAAAATATTTAACAAAATCATTTATTTACTATCTTATTAATCCAACAGTAACTTGACCATCAAATATTTAAAGAAACTCAATCTCAGTCGCTCTTAGCCTTTCGTTTCACTAGTTGTGTTATAAAATAAATTACTAAAAAGTCTTCGAACTTTTAAAATTCTAATAAATTTCCTTGTTAGACTACTTGCACTTACTGGCAAGGTACAATGAACGTTTTGCTTTAACTTTCCAAAAGTCAACAACCCTTGAGGGAGAAAAATAGTATGTCAGTGAAGTTCACAACCACTTTTCTATCTAAATCTGACGGTGAACTGAAAACTTCGCCGATAGATGGCCACGTAGTAGATATTCTGTCGATAAAATTATCTAACGCGGATAAGCAAAATCCTGAAGCCGAAACACTTACAGTGCATGAGATAGTTTTATCTACGGAACTACGTAAATATCTTAACATAGCAATTCGTTTATTATTTTTTTATGTTTAAAAGGTTTCCTATTACCCTGAAAAAAGGATGAATACATTTTTATGAATGTTTATCTTAAGCTATCGTACGTATTTTTACAGAAAAAATAAAGTATAAGTCGTGACCAAACACGATTCTGAAAATCGCATTTATTTTCTTTGGCATAAACGCCTTTTGTTTTTCTTTTCCAATTTTATTCCAATATACATCGCGTAGACAGTTACGTGTTGAATATTTATACAAAACACTGGTTATTCTATAATTATGAATAACAGAAAAAGGTTATATTATAATTTTAAAACATGAGCACATTCGAAAAGATTTGGATTCCTTCTGTCAATTGTGTCACGGACTTCTAAAAAAGACTGAACTCTACAAACAGCTGAACGCCCAGAGGGAAATTATTGACCCAATCTTTTATCCCTCTCACCCTTGTCAAGGGGAAGATAATGCGAATATGTTCATCTCGCTTTAAGGGATGCAACGGTAAAACTCGAAGTCTACCCTTGGTGATGCTTCCGTTGTTTCACATATTTATTATAAATCATGCACATATTTTTGGTATTAATGGAAATGCTTTATTGTTTTGGTAATATATTTAGGTTTGTAATTTACTAATTTCCGGAATACTTAGCAAAACGTTTACCAGAACAGTTAATATTAAAACACCTAAAACTAGATTATTTAATCTTTTTAGGTGCGTTTCGTCTTGGCAATTGTCGATAGCATTCATCCAAAATAACATGTTTTACTCCAGAAACACCATCTCAGTTCAACGTTTTTAATGGATGCTTTTACTAACACGCATAATAAAAATTGTGCAGATAACAGTATTAAATATAAAAATAAACACACTAATTTGAAACTTTAAATATATTTAGGATTATAATGTAATGCAGGCGGTTTTTTAAAGCATGTGTATGAAGCTACGTTATTTTCTCCCCCTTAAAATACTCTACCTGAAATTTTTGTAGGTCGCACGTTTATGAAAAAACATAATGTGTATTTTGCATGCTTAATAAAACTCGTTCCGCAGTAAATAATAATATGTCATTCATATATAGGTACAATCATTAAAAGTTTTGTCGTTTTCCGCGGCATGTTGGGCCTGGTTCAATTGAAAGATTGTGAATATTTGATATGCAGTTCATGCAACTCTCATGTTTAATTCGGTGCACTTACATATGCCCGCATTCGATTGAATGTTTTGCCCTGTCCACGTTCGCCTGGGAATATGGGACAGCGGAGGTAAAAACTGCTACAGGATTCCATTAGTAACTCTTAAACGAAAAGAGACCAAATAATCGCTTTAAGTGAGTTCCGAGGAAATGGACTGAATTTTTTATCGATATGAATTTGAGTTGGCATTTTACTCGTATGAACTCGTGGTGGATATGCACAAACTACATAAAATAGATTTGAAGCTCACAAAAATACTTCATTAATGATTTTTTGGGTGGATTTTGAGTTGGTAAGTGTTCCAACATTAAGCCAATTGAAACATTGCAGAACTGAAGGTCACAGGTATAATACGAAAACAACACGAACATGGGCACATAAAAATTTAAAACGATCAAGCATCATTTTTAAATAGCATACGTAAAAAATACATTTAAAACTTTGGTCGATTTATTTTCAATATGCAATTACACAAAACTTACGTTTTTTTTCCGGATGCATTTCCCAAAAATCATGTAACCTTCAATCAATACAGCGCTTCTCACAAAAAATGAGCAGTAAGCATCCGAGTTTTTTCTTTTTTTTTAATACTAACTCCTCATAGGAGGCCCTGAGAGGAATCATTTCTCTCCGGCGTATGTCATCTTTGGGGATGCTATGTGGAGAGTGTTTTTGAGGAAAAGAAGGAGTTAACTTGGGTGTTGAAGATGGTCATATTGTAGGAGATAGGAAACACAGGGACAAAAAAATCATTCACAGTTGAGCTGTCGAACATTAGAACGAGTCAAAGCAATCGAATAGAAGCAACTCGTTCTCGTGTGGTGTAGAATGTTAACCGTGTACAGATGTGTGGCGCGGGTTGGCGTTTTTTTCCGGCTGTGCACCGGTGCGAAGAGATCAATGACGGAAGTTCCTCGGAAAATTTTCTATTGAAATATTGTTAGATAAAAAACAGCATTCCCACTTGAAAACTGTACTCTGAAACTGTAAATAGAAGAACCAAACGGATGCCCGTTTTTGCACAGTCAAGTGTTTTTTAAGGTATTTTGAGGCTCCAGACCGGAGGTGGTTGCCAAATTCAACAATTCGACGCAATTGCAATTTGTATATGGCAAGCGATCGTATACTTTTATTTAGTATCTGCGAGCCCTGCACAGCAGCTCGAAGTTAAAACAATTGTACGATTTTTTTGTTTGGGTTTTTTCAGGTCAAAGCATTTTTTTTTAAACTTTGACATGAAGCACTCACTTTGTGGAAAGGAACAATTAAATTTCAAATAAAAGTAAGTTTGTTTTGACACCACTTTATTAGAAACATATACCAACCAATTTCGGCTCTACCTGAACCTTCTTCAGGGCTGAACAAATATGTATATGTACAAATACATACATATTTGTTCAGCCCTGAAGAAGGTTCAGGTAGAGCCGAAACTTATTGGTATATGTATGTAATAAAGTGGTGTCAAAATAAGGTTACTTTTATTTTAATTTTCATTTTTTTAGTTTGCAAAACCTTCTTCATTTCAAGTTATCTTTTTTGATGGTACAAAAAATAAAACAATTTCCTTATAGAAGTGTTTAAACTGGGGCAAAACTGGAAAGTTAACAACCAAATTAAACAACACAACAAAAAAAAAAACAAATAATAAATTGTGGAGCATTTTCGTGACCAGTTGCAATCGATTCTGGTCAATAGTAAACGTAAATCTGATTATTAAGTGACGTCATTTATTTAAAATAGACAGTAATTTTAGAGCAAAGGGTTCGCTCGTTTAGCCTTTGTTTGACCTCAAAAAAATCAAGTAAACTTCTCGAAACAATAAAGTTTTTGCGACGCCATAACTCACAGATTCAATGAAATTTTGACGATTTATTCACTGCGAGTACTGTGGTGACACATGAAGCAAAATTTACGTGTATTTTCAAATATCGGGATGGAAATCTATGACGTATTGATGAAGTGTGCAATATTAATATGTTTTATTTATTGTGATACTTTGCAAAAGACACAGTTACACAGAGCCAGTGGAATTATGGCGTGATTCAAAAAGTGTTGTTTGACTGATGGGACATATATGGGGTAGAGGGAAGTTATTTTAAGAAGTCCAAAAACTTACCAATAACCTTTTTAACGAAACGTTTTGATTCTAAATGACGGTCTCTCACCAAGGCAATCCTTGGAGTATCTTTCTATTCCGTATTAAATTAAAGTAAATAAGTACAAAAATATGTTGCTGGTGTTGAAGTTTATTCATAGTAATAGACAAGTTTTCAAAAAAAAATATCATTCTGGATAATAATAAATAATAATAAAAGTAATAAATAGTCTGATATTTTTCTGGAAATGATTGACACTGATTATTTTTTAAATATATTTCAGCGAAGTAAAGAAATTGCAAAAATAGGTTGTTTCTGAAACATCAGTTTTAAATATTGTTTTTTTGTTAAAAACAAAATTTTTACCACACATTTAAAATAATTATTTCTTTGTTTATTTGTTCACAATTGCTTTCTTTCCCACTAACATATGCTTTGCTTACTAAAACATTTATCCGTTCAATTAAATCTACCTAAACTTACATGAAAATATCGCAAAAAAATAATGCTGTTATAAAATGTATTTATCAGATTCATTAAACGTTTCTAGAAATGAGTTTAGTGACCATGTTTAAATAGCCTGGCTCTCAAAAAACTCATATTTCATTTCTTCGGTCCCTTCTGCGGGCAGTTGGGGTAGATTTTCTCATTGAACCTGATTAAAAAATGACTCTTACATACATGAAAATAATTTTGAAAAATTACAATCAGTCGATTAGTTAAATTAAACGCGATATATTCAAGTAAATAAGCACTTAAAAAAAAATGTTTTCAAAATTACATAAATTGAAAACCCCTGGAATTTACAGAACCTTTTTGTTCAGTAACTCTATTTGGATATTGCTTAATTTTTATGTCCTTTATTCTGCTATTTTTTCTAACAGAACAGTAATTTCCCTGTCTCCCGCACGTGGCTCCGCTAGCGTTAAATTAAAATAAGAATTGAAATTCTATTTGGATGTAAAAATGGCACGAAAACATGGATAGAAATAATATTATTGCGATTTTAAAGTACTAACAAGCTCGTGCAAAATTTACATTTTACAAATATGTTGCTGTGTTCATAAGTGATTACAAAAAACTCTACAATAATTTTTTTTTGTAATATTTTTATTACAAGAGGTGGTGTGCCATTTTTAAATAAAAGTTTAATAAATTTTACACCGATGATAGATATTTGTAAAGCAATTTCTATGTATGATATGACCTTGGCACTTATTAAAAAAGATCGAACCATGATTTTAAAACTCCGTAAAGTGAAGATATTGATAAAATGATATATTTTTTGTATTTATAACTCGAATTCCTTGAGCTTCAGATACTACAGATACTAAATTGGATAAGTGTTAATTGAATCGTATCGGTTAGCCAAATATAACTTTTTAGGTTTATGATTGAAAGGCAATACAAGGCACTGTGCTGATTCAGCTAAATTTAATGAAGTATTTTTTGAAAGATTAGGGTCCAAAACATCGGTTTGGAGATTTATTCAAAACAAGAGGTCCTGATGTTTCCCTCGGGGCCTATGTCATCTCTAGGGATGCTGTGTAGAGGGTATTTTAGGAAGTGGAAAGGGTGAACCTAGATCTTCAAGTCATCTATGTTTAGAAGGGAGGAATAACAAGCTGGAATGTTGTCAATTGTATAAAGTTATGAATATAAAGTCTAACTTCTTAACAATCCTGCCTGCAATAATTTATTTGTAGTATGTAGGATACGCTTTGTAAAGCCGATTTTGGTTTGCTAAAGCAGCAGCAACTCTATGCAGTGAGCTGCGGCGTCATAGAATTTCCACATATTTTCTTTCTTTAAATAATTTCATGGTCAACGTGACTATTTTCAGCTCGTGTGCTTTGAAACATATATTTAATAGCCGAAAAATAAGATGATCAAAAAATACATAAAAAATCAAAAAATATTGGCATTCAAACGAAACCCCATTGTGCATATTTATAAATAGGTAATTTACACCATAATTAATTAAATGATAAACCATACATTTTATATCCTACGGTATAATTCAATATTTTTATTTCATATTAGTATAAGAAAGCAGAAAGCTTTTAACACAATAGTGTACCCATTTTACTTTTAGGTAGGGGGTGCATAGTATAATAATTGTCATATTTCATTACATATTAGTACTCATATTATCACATTTTTTCTAAGAGACCTGGGGTTAATAATTAGTTATCTAAGCATCCATATTGCATCGTCAATCACAACGTAACAAACGAAAAAAACAAAATCTGGAATCTGGAATCTGGCAGACAGTCGTTTATTTGAATACAATAGTTTTAAGTCCCAGTGATGGAGCCGGTACAATACACTGTTCAGCGGCACTGGTGATGCTGGGCTCATGATTATATCGGGGAATTGGGTTAGTTGCTGTGGGCTGCAGACGGAGGGTGGCAGACTGGGTGGAGGGTGGGACTGGCAGATAACAACGTAATCTCTGAACTCGTATCATTACAACTGTTGATGAGATGACACGAAACAAAGTTTCGTTGCTTTTCATTTCATAATTTTTATTAGTTTTCCAAAACTCAAAATTAAAATTTTAATATTTTTGAGTAGGTAGAAAATAGCCGTAAAATTTCAGGAATGTGAAAAAATATCTATCACTGCATCTTACGAGTCATCAATCTTAACAAGCAACATCAAAATACCTAGACCTGGCAGAAATTATGTGTAAAATAATCAATCCATATTTGAAAGAACTTCTACATTGGAACTGAACTTGCATCTTACTGGAGAAGAGTCAAATTTGTAGATCTCCGGTTAGTTAGTTGCTGTACATAGATAAACAAAAAAAATCATCAGAATCCTTTTCGTTTCTTTGCAAACAAGCACCGGTTAGTAGCTGAGTGGAAAAACACGTTGGATTCCCATTCGGGCGTCGTAGGTTCGATTCCTATGCTAGCTAAGTCCTTCATCATTGCAAAAGCAACATCTTCCGCTTACTATGATGGTAGTAGAAGTTTTTTTTAAATATTGTCAAGTTATTCGCAAACCGGAAATTTTTGTCTTTCTTTAAAAAAAACACTTATTCCCGGTAACATGTGTTAAGTTATTATTTCCAAACCATTATCGACGTAACCATTTTGTTAAAATGTGTTTCGTTATGCGGCAGAGATACGCAAATTCAACATGCACCTAACAGTTTGTAACTAAAATAATTCAAAAATCTTATGCAAAGTATGAAAAGGGAAAGGTCTGTCTGACAAAAAGAAACTCTGAAGTGAGTGTTACGTTGTTAATCCTTGCACCGATGGTGAACGAAGCGAGGTTTTATCACACACAAACTTGCTTTGATGTATACCTCACAAGTGCTTAAATATGAGTGGCCTTGTGATAATTTTATGTTTGCGCCTTTAAACGATTTGTCACGTTTTTCATTTATTTGCACTCATCACGTCACTCTTAACTTTTTAAACCCCATACAAACGTGGTTTAATTGCAAATAACTGCTAATTAAAAACATTATCACCCGTGCTCCGTGTCCTGCTATAAACACTAAAGTAAACACCTTTGAATGCGGAATATCTGAAATTCAAAGCTTTATTCTCTATCCTCTCTAACAGCGTTCAAGTATTTTAATTAGTTTATTCAATTATGTTACAAACAAGAGCGCATGCGCAGACTAAGACTTTGGACGATTTTAAAGTGCGCGCGCATACGTTTTAGTCTTCTAGCGGCCGGGATCCGATAGAGCGGCGTTGCGAATGAAGCTAGTGGAGTGCTTTATATGAATTAAGCACAACGTTACTATACCTCTCTGCGTTGAGCGCCGGGGCATTGTTTCGCCAAATAGCATTTTACCTCCGTGCACATTTCACGGTGCATTAGGCGGCTGCACATTCGACCGCTTTATTCGCTAAATACCAAGCATCCTGCAAGGTTAATGTGGGTTGGCAAATGGAGGGTGCGTGCTAAAAGGAAATTATGATAATCTTAACAGTAAAATAATTTGATACCGGAAATCCGAGGCTCTGGGCACTGAATGTTTGAGGGTACAAAAGTCTCCATTTACGGTATTTATTGCTTGGAAATAATGTAGCTGCAGACATAATGTTACCATTATCTACAAACTTCAAAGGTTAGTGTTTTATACAAATAAAAAAAACCGATAAGAAAACTTTAAAAAGGTTAATTGAAAACAATTGACAAAATAATGTTTCCTATTTTTCTCGATTTTGATTAACTTTTATTTCGTTAGCAGATACATTATTATCACATACATCTTTTTTATTTAATACAATATACCTTGATTTAACATAGTGGAGTAATACATACGCATAGGTGGCTGGTGCATTTGTTTGCATGGAATGTAGATTCAATATCATAAAGAAGGCTATAATATCATATATCTTCAATCCATATAATCAAACAAATACAATGTATGGAATACTTGTGTTTACTTCTAATTCTTTCGTTAGAGCACATATTTTTCACTTGTATCACTGTTAAATGTACCTATATATGTAAAAGTACACTTTGGAGTGTAAAATTAAATAAATAAATAATTAAATTCATTGGGGATTATAAAAAGTTCAAGCGAACAGCACTTTACAAAAAAATTACCTTTCCTTTTTTCAAATCACGATGGATCTAGTTTTTCCCCGGTGGCAATTACCGTTTTTTATACTTGATTTTTTTATTTGAATATAAAAAACTATATTTTTATTTGTTTTTTTCATACGAAGTTAATACTTTTTATTTATTTATCAATTCGATCAAAACATTTACAGTTGAGTGTTCAACATGATTAGATATTAAAAAAAAATAATTGTTGGGATGTACGTCAATGTTAATAATTCAGGTAAAAATGTTCACGGCATGCATAATTTATAGTTATTATTTTATTTTGGTGTGATACAAATTCTCTAAAAAAAAGTTTTGACTGTTTCTACATAACAAAGTTGGATTTTCAACTGAACACATAGATAGCTAAACATATACATTTCATTGTATTCATTTAAAATAAAATCGTAGCATTGAGTGGAACAGTTTCTTCGTAAACAAAATATGAAAAGGGAAACCAATAGATTCACTGGAGTGATGTGTCGATTTCCTCTGAATTAGATATAAATTATTCGTTTCCTTCTGGTTCTGGCTACGTTATAAAGCTGTCAAAGGCGGAAAAAAGAATTTCTTGTATTATTTTCTCCATTTACTTAGATCTACATCTTATTTATTAAAACCCTCCTTCCTCAAAACATTGTTGATGACAAAACGCAAGTTTATAATAGAAAAGTGATTTAATTATTATTCTTTCACGATTTTTAGGATACTCTAGATGTTACCCTACTCCAAAAGGCTAGCATTGAAGTACTCTCTAGTTACTCTTTCAATAAGCGGGAGATCTTTTAATCTTTAGCTCTTCATACGAGTGACTTTTGTTTATAAACGGGTACTTATTTTAGCGTCGGCAAAAATCCGTAGAGATTTTTCTTCTTGTGGTACTATATTTAAAACGGTTCACAAAAATATTAAATTAGAATTAACTTTAAAGCTTTTAATGCTTTTTATTTTTATATTAAATATTTAAATAATATGAATAATCTTCAACGTAAATACGAATTTATCAACTGGCAGAAGCGTTACTCCCGGATAGAGTAGAGGTTCCGAGTTCGAGTCTCGGTCGGGACCGTTATTTTTTCTGTTTCATATTTACGTTGAAGATTATTGATATTATTCAAATAATTAATGGTTCACAATAAGCTCATCAAATTGAAAAAATCACAGTGACAACATCCCATTCTTACTCTAGTGCATTTCGTGTTCTTTTAGAGCGTGAAAAAGAGAAATCCACCCTGTCCATGTCTTCCTCACTAATAATTGCTGTCTTTCAACTCCACTGATTCTCTAATCATCTTCATTAAAAGAACTGACAATATTAGAGTTGGAAGGAGACGATATTTTTCAATTTATTTTCTTGTAAAAAGTCAATTTATTAATAATTGTCAAAAGCCGCCATCTACTGACCTTTCCCCAGGCTTTCCTCGAATACGCTTGCCTGCGTTGTAGCCCGCCGCGGCCCAGAGCTTAAGTGCCGCAACCAACCGGTGCGTCACACGCCGTGCGCCCCCGCCGACCGCCGCAAATTCCAGAAAGCCCCTAATTAATCTAATATCGCTGTGTTAATGCACTCGCAGTGCTAACCCACCGCGCTCTCACCGCTACAACCGATTCAGTACAGCGCAACGATTTTAGCGGGTCTTATTGAATTATTCAAGTCTTTCGTATACGCTAGAACGTGGAAACTGCACTTATCATTTGATGTTCGATGGATTTTTTTAGGTTAAGATGTTTTTTCCACATTGTAAACTGTATCAAACTAAATGCCGTATTGAATCATTATGTCTTTCTTATAAAAGAGAATTGGAACTTATTTTTTTATCCAGCTTCATTTTATAATATTAAAGATGGTAAAATGATTCGATTTTCAACTAAAAATCGGTTTCGTTTTCATTCAGTTTTCGTTTAAAAAATTGGTTCGAATCACATAATAAGGTTTATTGTTCAATAACTTAAAAAAATTAAAAATTATGTCGTTTATTATTATAAATTGTTTTGATACCGAATCATGTCTAGAGAGGCGATATTTTTTTATTAAAAATAATATTTGTGTAATTTGTATAGCGCCGTTTTTGTGAAAAATCACCTCAAGGGCGCTACATTATCGTTTTCGGTTTTCTGTACTCTTTTTAATAACACTTTTGAAAGTAAGAGTTCCGTTAAATCTTGGAAAAATCCTGAAATTCATAATATCATCCTTTCAAAAAAAATGTTTCCCCTCGGTTTCCTTTGTCATAGTACATCGTTCCGTACATCAATCAATCGGAAATAGCCAACGAACTGTCAGATGGTTAACAAGATGAAAAGCTTTTCCTGTGTCCGTTCCAATAGCGTTTCGGCCCGCTACTGGCCGTTCTGATAAAAAATACCCATTCCGAGTAATAATATTTGCTTTGAGAGAATTTTTATTCCATTCTTTAAATCAACGGATGTTGTGGGAGGTGAAGAAATACTAGAAGAATGTGCGGTATTTTTCAAAAATATTTAATAATAAGTCGTCCTTTTACGTTGAATGATTTTTGCCGTATTATTACAAAAGAAAACTATGAAAACAAAAAGAAAACCATTTGAGAGAACATTACTCACGTATGTGATTATTCAGGCAGAAAAACTATAATCTGTGCGTAACCATTTTTTCAATTTTCCTTGTCCTAACTGCTCCCAAACGCTTAGAGTCAGTGAGACTATGGCATCCCTAATCAGGGTATGTTGGGAGGCTGAAGGTAGTGGGGAGGGAAAGGAGATGGGGAAGAGGAATGTTGGAAAGTACTTGGCTGTTTAGATCTGGTCACTAAACACGACTATTCATTTCAAGCAACGTTTACGCGAAACCCTATAAAGTATCTACCACTATAGAACGTGCCGCAAATATACTATATGTTATTGTGTATGAATTAAGTGTGCTATCATACATTTCAATTGAATAAAAATAATTTGCGAACGCAAGATTTGAATCGACGACCTCTTGATTCTAAGTCGAGCATCTTACCACTCGACCACGGAGGCTGTCATTAATTTATGGTAGGAAAAATGAGGGTTAAAGGATTTTTTTTTTCATAATTTTGCATTTAAGGACCTAATTTATTTTTACAATACCCTGAAGAACGACACTAAAGTACCCGATAGTTTTCTTCCAATCTTTTTCTCTTAATATTTTTGAATTTTACTCTAAGTAAATAAATAAGAAATGAAACCGTCTTCTGCAGCACGAAGAAATATCTTCTCGGTAGGCGAGATCCTTCCAGTCAGAATGGCAAAGTTGCTTGAAATGGCTATGCTCTGTTTAATTACCAGATACTTCTCAAATTTTGTCTTCCCATTCTCCTTTCTCTATATGTCAGTATCCGTCAGTTTCATAACGTTGTCCGGATTTCAGATGTTTCTGTCCCATCAGGCAGTTTTGACTTAAAAGGGGGCTTCTGTCCCCGTCGAGTTTTTCAAGGTCTTCAGCCAAAACGATTCCTTTTATGCTTTTCCACAGGTTACGTTATTCTTTCTTCCAATTAAAAATTGTCGGAAATGAAATTTTTCATATTGGCAGGATGTGCTTAAAAAATAAGTTATTGATTCCATCATAGAATATATCATAATGATATGATAAAAATATTTAGAGAAACATCATAAAAATAATTCCTGTTTTTTAAATTTTTAATCCGGTTTTTACTTACCCTAGTTAAAATTTGCTAACAGAAACATAATATCGTTGCTGGAAAGGCAAAAGGGGTTAAGCGACACTTTGATAAAAAAATAATTAAATATGCAGTTTTTTTTTCTGCATCGAATGTTCTGACTCGTTTGGTTCTGTAAAACTTTGTAGCCCTTCAGCCATCTTAAATATATTTACCATTTTGGAGAAGGCTTGACTCAAGCGACACAAGTTTGAGACTTTTTTAGGTTTTTGTCACTTCAGGTAACTCAGTGAGGGTATTGAGTTACCTGAGTTAACTTTTATTTTCAAAATCTAACCAAGTACTGAAAACTTGTGCATTTTATTATTTAACAAACAAAAAAACTTTAAGTTACTCTGGTGTAAATTTTGCAGAATGACACTTGAGTTCTTTTGTCTTTCTGGGAATTATATTCTCTTAAAACTACGAAATATTTAGATTGACACAACCATTAATTTAGGTACAAATAACTGTTTTAGACGTATCATTATAAACGTTAAAAACATTTTAATGTTCCAAGTTTCAATTGATTCGTTTTATCTCAAGGCCATGATTAGTCAACAATCCAGGAATCATTTAATAATAATAATTTATATTTCTCGCAGAAGGTATTTTGACAGCGATTGATTATTTACCGAAATAAATGTGGTGATTAGTCTTGATAGTGATTAGTTTCAAATGCAGGAGATACGCAATCAACATTATTAGGAAGATCATATAATGTGATAATACACTGGCAGTACTGTCAATATGACTACACCCACTGCTTTGAACAACTAGCAATATTTAAAAATTCTTAAATTTAAGACTTTGTAGAATCACAATAAACCATTTGTAAGTTGAACAAGATTCATTAATTTCACGTCACTTTTCCATCCCTTTAGGTGCGTTTGAGCTATGTACATTTAATCTAACTGATTGCTACCGGTTCGATCAGCAAAGCGGTAGTTTAATTTATAGATTCTTTGAGTTTTTGATTTTAGCATTTATGATATGCTTGAAAGTTAAACATATTAACCCAAGCTCTTTAACAGTTAGCAGCTGAACATTAGAGACTGGACAGACAATAGATTCGGATCAGTATCTCGTGGGGAAAGAGAGTACTTTTGTTTTCCGGTGCAACGGGGGAATAACACCACCGGGGGTGAAAGTGGTGCATGTATGAAATGTTCTCCTGTTCGAGGGTCAGAGGAAAGGTGGAACATTAAATTCAACAATTTTTTTTTTAACATTTTATGAGTTTTATGATACATTAGGCACGGTGCAAATTGTACATCTGAGACGGCGAACATTGAACGTTTCAACTTTTTCTGATCAGTGTTTTTCATACAGGGTGTACCGAGCATATGAATATTATCACAGGTGAAAAATATGTATGATTGTAGGCATGTCAAATTTTAATCTTCACCTTATTTCAATTTTTTTTCAATACGTAATTTACAAAAATGAGGAACACATGGCGTCTTATGGCAGTCTTATCTTTTGGCGGTTTCAGATAAATAGGTTTTCCACTTTCCAACTCCAAAGCTCATGTTGGAAAATTTTTTTGAGCTGAGAACTATTGCATTACCCTGGGATACACATGTTTAAATTTCACGAAGCCAGGGGTCACTGTTTCAGTTACTGGTCAGTTTTTTTTTTACTCACACAAATAAACAGATAAACAGATAAACAAATATCAGTTATAAGTTATAAGTTAAGACCAGATTAATCTATTGATGATTCAATATTGTGATAATGCTGGTACAATTTAAAAGACTTTACAAAAATAACTTTTCACTGATATTATTTTTAATTTAATTTAATTTTTTAAATATTTTTTATTTTATTTTATTTATTTTTTTATTCTTTTCAAAAATTACAACATAAAGGTGGTAGTTCAGTGCCTGTCTCGCTAGGAATTCCTGTGTTGAGAGCAGGCGCAGTTTACAGTTAGCAGTCTACACAACATTTTAAAGATATGAAATAAAAATATAAAGTTACAATTTTACAACAACAATATAATATTAAACCATCATAATAAATTTATTAGTTCACAACAAGTTTTATTTAAAAAAAAAATCATTAATGTTTGATCTGCCTAGGCTGGAGATCCAAATCTTGGTGTCTAATTTATATTTTACATAATTTGCGTTCTGTCTAATGGCCAGTGGAAGTACATTATTTAGTTTTGTTGCAAAGTATCTAAAGTTTCTTTGGCCAAATGTTGTTTTAGTGAAAGGGATAAGTAAGAGATTATGCCCTTTCGATCTCTTATCGCGAGCGGTTTGGACATTTTCAAATTGACTTCTGTGTTTAAAGAGATATGCTAGTATGTTTTTGGCATAAAGTTGCCTTATATCTATAACACAAATTTTCTCAAAGATTTCATCCGAGCTGGTGGTAATTGGTAGTTTTAGAATAATCTTTATAATTAATTTTTGAGCTTTTAAGATAGGATCAATGGCAGCAGCGGTAGCCCCACCCCAGGCTATAAAACCATATTCGATTAAAGATTGACAAAGTGCATAGTAAATTATTTTAAGTAGATTCAGGTTAAGAAAATTCCTAGTTTGTCGAAAGAAGTAAATGAATTTTCTAAGTTTATTTGCTGTAGTGATAATTTGTTGTTTCCACTTTAAATTGCTCTCAAAATAATACCTAAATATTTGATTTTAGTGACCCTTTCCAAGCAAGGGCAATCACATGTATGAGGCAAGCAGGGGGCAAGCACATATTTTTATTAGGTTTTCTGGAGTAGTTAAAGAAGGATTCATGCTAGAGACAATTTATTTAGTTTTTGTCACATTCAGTGTTAGAGTATTATCATCTAGCCATTTTTTAACTACATTGATGCACTTGTTCGCTTTCATGTAAACATCATTCCAATTTTTAGATTTGAAGAGGAGGATCGTATCATCAGCGAAACTTACAATTTTAGCATCTATAGACATATTACACAATTCATTTATATAGATTAAGAATAAAGTGGGACCTAAAACGCTTCCTTGAGGCACGCCGAAACTAATTGTCAGTTGCTTGCTAAGACAGTTATTGATTTTTACACTCTGTTTACGGTTAGACAAGTAGCTTTGAAAAAAACTAAGTTCATAATATGTTTGATAGTTTTTGTAGCAGTTTGGAATGTGAGATAGTATCAAAAGCTTTACATAGGTCTAAGAATATTGACAAGCATTAATTAGCAATTGAGTGGCAGATTTTATAGTTCTTGTAAACGACTGGATTATACTGTAGATGATTACTTATTCTGTGGTTTTATCATAGCACTTCAGACTTGCAGGTTTTTTGACTAATTCGTCAAGTTTATGATCGTGATAAGTGACTATTTTTCGTCAGCTAACACAAATAAAATAAACATAGTATATTTGAATACTCAGAAATATTATCCAACATTAAACGTTTACATTAAACACCCTGTTCTTAAAAGGTTCGGTCCATTGGGATTGACAACACTATACAAAAGGCCGGTCCAACGGTGGGTAGGTACCAGGAGAGCACAGGGCAGAAGGGAGAAGGGAAGCTGATGACATTAAAAGATAAACACAATTTAGCATCTGACCCTTGGCGATTCTTGTAATGAATCGAGGGGTTGTTTGCGTATTACAATGCCGAATCAAACGGAATTCATCAGAAATCGAATGGTCATTTGGCGAATTAGTTTCATCAAATAATATCGCTTAAGTAGTTGTTATTCTGTATTAAACTTCGAATTCATGAGAGCAACAAGCGACAAAAATATTAGATATTTTTAATGTTTATACAAACTTCTAAAAAAGGTCCTAATGCATGTACAATTTACATCAATATGATTACATACACTCGACTCTCTAATAACTATGTTACAAAACCAAAGAAATTAACAGTGTTGTATATTATATCGTACAATTTCAAACGCAATTTAAGAAATATACATTTTTACCGTTTGTAACTTACATTTTTTATAGTCTTAAAATATTATATTATATCTTATCTCTTACATAAACATAATAATGCTCCGATTTAAATTTCCAGGTAATTATAATACTTACCTGCTGATACAAGATAAATTGTAAAATTGGGTTTTGTAAAGATTCGGATTTGTTAGGAGTTAATTAAAAGTGTACGAATTTAGTATCAGATGGGAAATACTTAAAAAAATAAGATTATTGAATAATTTTATATTAAATTGCTTGGGATATTTTTTGTGAGTATTCTTATTTTTGTAAATTACTAAATCAATTATATTTAATTAAAAACTCGAATAAAACAATCACTCAATAATACAAGCATGTCTCTTCCAGGATATTTGTAGTTTTTGTGTTTAGTTTTTAGAATTATATTTTTTTAATTGAAATTTATAAAAATATATTAATATATTAATATTTTTATTAATTTCTGCTGGTTTTTGTTTTTTATTTTTTATTTTAATTGATAATGTAGAAATTTAAAGGTTTTATCGTACTGTGGTAAGGTCTCATAGAAAGGACTTATTTATATAAAATACGACTTATGTATAAATAAATCGTTTGCATATGGCCTAACCACAGTTTGTTAATGGATTTAAAATGCAGAAAATGCTGTCTTAATGAAATGATTAACTAAAAACTAGCAGAACTTATCAATAACATCATCAAATTTGATTAAAATTTAAAAGTATAAATAAATAAACTTTTTTATATTTGAGAACAGATGCCGTTTACCAGTTTTTTTTTCAATGTTTCGCTTAACATTCAAAGGGAATAAGATCGGAAAGATGAATACCAAACTCAAGTAAATAACAGTATAGATAATACTTCATTTGATAGGTAGTAAAAATAATTACGAATAACTTTTCTTATTTACAATAATTGAGCCCGTTTTGTAGTGAAGGTGGAACATTTGAAGAGTCAAACAAAATATCGATATTATTTTTTGGCTGTTAAGCTGAAAGGTGTTTGTGTGAAGCGCGATAGGAATCACGGGCGCGGAGTGATGTAAGAGGGGTGGGAGGGGAGGTCGTGAGGCTGCGAGGCGTGAGGACCACCTTCGGGGATTTGTCTCCAGTCCTCCGCTGGACGAGGGTTTCGCTCGACAAACTAATCTGCCGCTGATTTATCATATGAACACACTTCGACCGCGGTTTGCGGTCCGGCACTATCGCGACCCACTGACATGGCCATGCCACTCCAATTACCAGACTGTTATCATTTACTCCTTTACGAGAAGATTTTCGAAAAGGATGACAAAATATAACAGTACGTTCCATTTTTCAATTTGCTTGAAATAAAACCAAATATTTTTAATGCTGACACCAGTTGGTTGTTGCTGGTCATCTTCCTCTTCTGTCTATTGACTCCAAAATAAACTAATTATACATACAGTTATTTAAATATTACCTCTAACCTATCAAAGATTCCCGAAACTTTTTTGAAAAGTACCTAACTAATAGGTAATCCAGGTTAAATAAAATCAATCATCTCTTAGTGGGACACGAGTTTTAACCATACTCATGGTAATACATATGCATAACAGAATATGAAAGCTTATTACAATATTACTGTATGTTAAACCTCTTTAACATTGGAACCTCGCTATTTTAAATCTGAAAAGGTATACATGGCAGCTTATCCAACGTGATTTTCTCTCTAAGCCCGTATTTTATTTCGACAAGTCCACTACATTTCCCTTCTCTCTATGAATTATAACGTAATACATATTCTGGGAAAACTTTCTAATAATTAAGTACAAGTGTTTTTTTACTAAATCAAAATCCTTCACAATATCTTAAAAGAGTTTTTTGTATTAATTTACCCGACTCAAACTAAATTTTTATTTTTAATTCAATTTTTCAACACTAGTGATTTTGATGGGTACTCCTTAGAATTTTTGTCCAATTCAAATACAATAAAAAAATAGAAAGTGTGTAATATGCCCACTTCGCTACATTATTGATAAATGATACACCAACGGAGATACTTCCATATTTTTTACTAGCCGAAAAACAGGTTTCGCTGGCGTTCGATAAGGTGACTTCACGTTAAGGAGGCCATAGAATAAAACAAGGGTCCCTTTTTTCTTATTATGGTCTATTTTTTTGACAACTAGTGACTATGGCGGAACGTTTGAAACGAGTAACAAGAGTTTAATACGTCCCCAAATCGATTAACTATGACATTTAGTTCAGAGGTTGTAAAGCAAGATTTACTGTAAGAGTGTTAATACATCAATCAAAAAGGCTTAGGGAACCTATGTACTCGTATATATTGGAGTACATACGTAAGACGTTTTTAAGAAAAAATACCTTTTACAGGTTATTATTATAGAGCTAAGAATACCTCAGGGGAGAAAATAGGGTTGAATTCGGGCTAAATATGTGAAACATTGTGACATGGACAAAGATTGTGACACCTGGTGATAGTCCGTGGAAACATGCAGCCACTTTTTAAATTTCATATGTCTTTCTAGTGATTACCTACCTACTACCAGCCTTTTGACTGGTTTGTTGCCGAGTAGCTAAAACATTCGGGCTTGCATTCAGACGTCGCGGGTTTAATCCTAAGTTCCTAATTCAAGCTAAGTCCTCCATCCGTGCACGAGGAACATTGTCATGTTTTTGTGATGTGAGCTTTATTTTTATAGTGAATGCCACAGAAGAGTCCCAACTGCTTCCAACCGTCTAGAGCCAGTGAGTGTATAGCATCCCCAATTGGGATATGTTGTGTGGCTGAAGGTAGTGGGAAGGGGAAGGAGACTAGGAAGAGAAAGGTTGAGAAGTATCTGGCTATTCAGATCTGATCACCAAACACGGCTTAAGTCATTTCAAGCAACGTTTCGATTCTAAATGGTGGTCTTTCACCAGGGCGATACTTAGAGTATATACCACTCTTGGAACGTGTCGCAAATATACTCTATATTATTTTATATGAATTAAACGCGTTATGATACATATTAATTAAATAAGTATGAGTGGAAAGAAAGCAAATATTGTAAGGAAATTTAAAAAAAGGCAGACAAGTATTTTTCTATTACATATATATTTATATCAATTTAAATTAAACAAGTTAGGAAAATACTGTATTTACCAATAGAGTAGAGAATTCATATTCTATCAGTAAGTAGTTACAAGCCACCAAACCCGAAGATATTAGCACTGCTCAATACCACAGCGGAAGATCCCACTAATACGAATTGACTAAGTGTTAGCACCTACCCAATGCAGGCTACGGTAGTAAACACCAATTTGCAATATTATGCACAGGTCAGTGATCGCAAGGCAACCTCTCGAATCAAATTAATATCCCGAGAGACTCATTTGTACAAGGGTCGACCAATTCGATCTTGCGGAATTAATTGTGGTAATCGGGATTTTAAATTGCACCCCCAGTAGTTCATAGTAAAAGTTGGTCGGGAGTTTATACCGTTGAAAAGGTAAAATATAAATTGTTTTCTATCTTTTTTAGTTTTCTGGCAGAGTAAACCAACACAAAAACTTATTTTGTTGTACAGGTACTATTGTTTAAATTTTTAAATGTTTTAAATATTAATCAACTATAAGTGCATAAAAAGCAAATATTGATATTGTTTACTCTTTGAGGCACAAAAGTTTATGAAATAAAAATAATCCTATGCTGCACAGGTTTTTAAATTTATTTTAATTTAAAGAAGTTGGTTTATTTTATTTAATACAGAAGTAGAATTACAAAAATAAATAAAATAAGTCATTGAATTTATTAATTATAGAGTAGTGGAATATATGATACTAACTACGTAGTTTAAATAGATGCCACTACTTGTGAATGTTTCTAACAGCACTTGTAATTTTAAAACTTGGTATAAAAATATTTTACTATGCATGTTTAGGTATCACTTTTAACTCTGCCATTCTTCAAAGAGTAAAATATGACTTTAAAATTATCTACAAGTAGATATCTACAAACGTAATACAAGGACGTGTAAAGAAATCAGATTGCCAAAAAAAAAAAAAAACCAATACACAGAATGGCTTACTTTATAAAGGGATGAAATGTTATAATACACTGCCGGAAACCATCAAAATTATGCCAATCAACAAATTTAAAAGAGCCTGTAAGAACCATTTAAAATACATTTGTATTTCAAGTAGTATATAAGTTATTATTGTTAAGTACAAAAGAATATGAAAAGAAATTAAATACTTTATAAACTTTAATGTACAAGTAACTAATATAAAATAAATAAAACTAAAAAAAGAAACCATTTGTGAGATAGAGACTTGATAGAAAACAGAAAATAGAGAATTTTTAAATTTGAATTTACAATCATCTTAAAAATATCGATTTGATTATGTGTTTGACAATTTTTACCTCTTATTAATAATGATATCTGGTGTTTATAAATATTAATAACTGACAAACATTATGACAGATAAGTATAATTCAAACTACAAAGTTAGTGCGCCTCAAAAGACTTCAAATTCAATTTTCGCAAAAGATGATTTTTTCGACTTTTGGAAATCTAGTTTTGGGAGTATGATGTGATCCAAAGATTCCGCTCTAAATTTAAGTTTTTATAAATATATTTATTCCTTTCAAAACCATTTAGTAGGCAAGGAGCTTATTACAATCGTTCTCATCTAGCAGGAAACTTAAAACGTTGTAAGTCATTGGTTCTCCCAGCAAACTGAGTTTCCGCAAGCGACATAACCGAAGTACCTAATACACCGTCGCTGCAGTTAGCTACCAGGAACTCGGGAGGTAGCAGCGGGTAATGCTGGCTCCTGCATTTGGCTTCCGCTCGTCGGATGTCGCATAATAATCGTGTGACGTATTGTTAATATAATGATAAGACCGCGCTACTTGCCTGGTGTGTAATTAACCCCACTCAGCATGCCCTCAGTTAATATTTGGCTTATTGACGTTTGATTGACCTGGTGTGTAATTAACCCCACTCAGTATGCCCTCACTTAATATTTGGCGTATTGACGTCTGATTTACCTGATGTTTAATTAACCCCACTCAGCATGTCCTCCGTTAACATTTGGCTTATTGACGTTTGATTGCCCTGGTGTGTAATTAACCCCACTCAGTATGCCCTCACTTAATATTTGGCGTATTGACGTCTGATTTACCTGGTGTGTAATTATCCCTACTCAGCATGTCCTCAGTTATCATTTGGCTTATTGACGTCCGATTGATCTGGTGTGTAATTAAACCCACTCAGCATACCTTCAGTTAATATTTAGCTTATTGACGTCTGATTGACCTGGTGTGTAGTTAACCCCACTCAGCATGGCCTCGGTTTATATTTGACTTGTTGACGTCTAATTGACCTGGTGTGTTCTTAACCCCACTCAGCAAGCCTTCAGTTAATATTTGACTTATTGACGTCTGATTGATCTAGAATTTAAAACATAACTGCTTGAGAATTGTATTCACTGGAAACCTTAGACATTTTTCTAACTACCCGTATAAAATTAACAGATGAATCATTTGTAGTACGTAAATTGTGTATTTTTGGGGACTGACCCTTGTAAATAATGTTGATTTAGAAAATTATGTGTAGATATATGACTATTGAAAACAATAATATTTGTACTTTTGTACTATAAAGTGATTTAATGTTTAAACGGAAAAGTACCCCTTTTTATTTTAAATAATGCCATACTAAAAGTAATATAATAAACAAGTTAAAGAAATTACTTTCTATCTATATGAGTTGAGATTAGCGAGATATTTGTGCTCCTATTTAAATGTCAAACAATCAAGCTCAATTTCCGATTCGTTAATTTACATATTCAGCACTAAGTATATTTGAATTATTTTGTAGGTACTACATATTTGAAATATAATAATTTCGTGGCAGTTATTTCATCTACCCGAGGCTTTATTAGATTTTCACGTATTGCTAGTATACGAGTACATACTAAGAAGATGTTAAAAGGGAAAATGTCTAAGATGAACAATTTTATTTTGCGATAATAATCTTCAGAAAATGTCGTTTAATCTCAAAGAAAATTATAAAAAATGGTAAACCTCATATCCCCGTCAAAAATGTTCACGTGGAAAATTGTGATTTTCTGTGTAATGAATATCTTCGTGTAGCTACTTTTAATACTAAGATATTTTCACACGTTTATCCTTGAGTTTATATTTTATATCGATGCATACAGGTTGCTTAAAGTGAACATCAGTATGAAAATTTGTATTAATTTTTTTCTGCGGAAAGATCGATAACATATGACTTGAATACTTTTGAAAAAAATATTCCTTGGCCTTACGAGACTCGTTCTCGTAATCGATAATCACTCATTTCCATTGTATATTTGATAGTGAGTTTGAATTGAATACAAAGGCTTTGTATTTTTCTGTAATAATTTAATAATATCATAAAACCTCTTCTACCCCCTTTTCAGCTACAACAGTAAACTTAACCTCAAAAAATAGCTGCTCATTTATACATCGAAAGTCTAACCAAAACTGACATACACCTCATCCATATGGGCTACATCAAATACAAAACGACTCGAATCGTTTCAGAATGCTTTGCTTCGAGATTCACACTAAGTCCCTGGTTCGTCAGGAATAGCGTCATTAACACGGGCTCTAAAATTCTTCCACTCTGAAAACATAATAAGTACAGCTAAAATATTTTACTTAAAATTAGATTCAAACCTGAATCCTTCCATTTCCAACCTTGGCCCTGGACCCCAGTACGGACACCCTTCGTCTCCGTCCAAATTCCGTCTTATTCCCTCCCTTACCTTGGTGAGTGGACCTAAATATAAGATTACTATAAGCATAAAAAACACAGTCCACAAATTTTGACTTTAAGTACTAAAATATAAACATATATACAAAAAAGCCCTACAGTAGCACAAGGCAGCCCGCTCCCCGGGTAGAAAAGATTATCTCTAAGAGAAAAAATATTCCCTGTCACTGTTCAAAATGTGTACAATACGATATACATAACACCTCTCCTTTTTTTTCGCATTTGGATCAAACAGATATCATTAAAAAGCGAAGTCATTTTATTTTTTTTTTTACTAAAAAACTTTTTTTAATGACGTAAGCGAATAAAGCAACCCAGAAAAAAAATGTCAGACTAAGCATTCAAAACTCTCGAATGGCTATCGGAGATATCTTAGAAAACTTATGACATAATATACCCGTAGCATAATTGTGGAGTTTGGGGTTTAAAAACTGAACCCCTCGAAACATGATATTTTGAGTAATAAACTTCAATAATTTAAGTTGAAGGCTTCAAAATAAAAATAAATATATGGATTTTTTTACCAAAATGGAAAGGAACAAAATTAAGGCAGGTGAAAGCGGAGCACCAAGCAAACATGATGCGATACCTTTACGTAGGGCTACATTGAAAACTGCAATGTTCCTTAAATAACAAAAATATATTTTTACGTGCCCATTTTATGAAAAATAATATTTCAATGTAAAAATAAGGAAATAAATTGAATTATAATTCCTGTAAAAATGTTCTATTGAATATATTTGCCGATTTCCCCGTAAGAGGGTACAATGACATGATTCGTCATAATAAGGGTAGTTCCGCATCCAAATTTGTTCTTATTATACCCTACGTCGCCAGTTTGGTCCTGCCCCTAGGAAAGGACACCCTAATACATTTTGCGGTGAAAGGATAAACTCCGAAATTCGAAAACGTTGAGTATCGTTTCCCAAGTTTATTAAAAGATCGCTAAAAAAATCTCCTCCTGGGACGAATATTCTCAATAATCTCGAAAATTTAATATTGTATCATTAGTCGTTAAGCCGATTTGACCGAGCAGAAAAACCTTGATAAGAAACAAATTGCTGCGTCAGAAAATGCTCCCCGACTGATAAGTGTTCGAATATTGTATCTGCTTTTACAGGTCACGCAATGAAAGTTGATACAAACAAGACACCTTTAAGATTTCGTGTATTGGTGGAGTTGGATACACTTGCCAGCGACGTCCTTGAGAAAAGCCACTGAGAAACAACCTCAGTGTCTTGTTTACGCCTACTTATTGTTATTAGCTGTATAGGTTCAAAAATATTTTCAATATTCGAACAGTTTGTAAAAAAGTTATCGAAAATGTGCTCTTTATATTATACTGTACTTCAAAAAAAAAAAAAACGAAAGTTTTTTCTTTCATAAAATTAACCCTTGTTTATAAATTTCGCTGAAATTCGCTGCGGAAAGTTTGAAACATGCTGTATGCAAGCAATGTAAAAGGGCTTAGTTTGATTTTGTACCCCGATGATGCTTAGGCTAAGCGAAGCCGGTCAGTCATAAAATTAAAATAATATCCGTGGTCTTGTACGAAGTTATTTTTTTAATTTCTTTAAATATTAATGTAATTTAATCAATAAAATCATTTGGACCTCAACTTACGGATTCACAGTTGACTCTCGTATTGGTCAAGGAAATAGTTAATAACAATTACTAGAAGAATATGCCAGAAACAAGTTTTCAGCGTTTGAAGCTTAGGTCTGTCGTTACTAAGAAATGTTTCAACAAGATTTGGTTCTTAATTAAATATTGAATTAATTCCTTATTTAGTAAAGAGGGTTTTAAAGTACTTTTTGTATTACTTCTAACTAGGTAATTCAGTATTCTATCGATGCAATTAGTACACGAATAAACACTTATTACACTACTTTTAAATGTTACCTTCATTTTTTTTAATATTTAGATACTTGCGTAGGCTTTATTATTTACCTTCGCCTGTTATTCAAATAGGTTTATCTCAAATTCAACCTTGAAATAAAAAAAATTATAATTAATAATAAATCTAGATAATAATTATTTTGGATCACTTGGCACGTTTAGAAACATTACTTTGTAATTAAAATCAATAAATAAAAAGAAACAAACACATTGACTTATGAAAATTTCACTGTTACAGATTTACTGGAAATACTTTTTCACAAAGAAAAAAATAACAAGATGAATGATAATGCTTCATGTATTTGTAAAACGCTTTCTCAAATGACTTATTCTTTCATAGAATTATATTAGAACAAATCTCTCATCTTTTTCTCCATTTCCTATTCGGGTCGGGGACTCATCGTCTCGACAAAGCGCCACCAGTGCTACTTTGGCGACTTCTATCCACAGTAGTTTAAACCTCTCCTCGCACACAATATGGTTGCTTCTCCAACTCTGGCTGGGCGGCCCATGGGACGTCGCACTCCTGGAATTGCACATAGTATTTGCTTGGACTTTAGAATGTATTTTTCGTTCGTCATCCTGATTTGGTGACCGTTTGGATAAAAAAATCTACGAAATCATTAAATTCTTCAGTTTTTATTTTCATAGGCTTTTAACATCTTATACATACGTATATGTATAACTAACTAACCAACAAACCATCACGCCGTTTTTCCGTAGGGGTAGGTAGAGAGGACGGACCGGTATATAGCTTTTTTTACCATACACTTTTTGCTTCATTCACTTTTTTACATCGTCTCATACATACTCTTCTGTTATTCTAACTCTTCACATGGCCCGACGCAAGTATTTGATTCACTTAATCGCGCCATTTCTCCCTCGAGCGTCCACGGCTTATTCTTCTTTTCACTTTCACATCATATATTATCTTCACACTCCTTTCCTTGTTCATTCGCTCTACATTCCACATTTACATGCCATTATTACAAACAAATTAAAAACAACAGATTGAATGCTTTTGAACTCACTGTGATATATTTTTTTCTTTTCTTGTCCACCAATTTTGAAATCATCAGATATCAACAACCCAGTTCCCCACCTGTAACCCGGATATGCCATTCTCACTACGTAAATATAAGTTTATCACACCCGACCCCCTTACTTAACGTAGGACAAAGCTCAAACACATCGCCGTATCCCATATAAATACAATTTAATACACATCACCGCAATACAATACACGTTAACGCGTGGTCAAATGCCGTGGGTTGCCGCAAACTCATATTCAAAATGGTTGATTATTATGTAAAGGGCCTTGTGCCTGCTCCCAAATACTGTCGACTTGAAAAAGCTCTCAGGTGGTGTGGCTGTAGTCTTTGAGTTATATTCATGAGCCCCTGACATGGGTTCCCGGATAACGTTTCAAAAGCCTAGACCCAAACTTTAAATATCGTTCATTTACTACGTTTTGGATTAAGAGCCAGAGAAAATTATAAACCAGATTTTGTTTTATAAATTTTAGAATAAAATTTAGGAGAGAAGTTCAAATTACAAATTTAGCAATATGTTGCAAGCGTCATTTTGCGTTTTTGAATAATAAGTACATCGTTTTTGAGATGTTATTTCTTTATAAATTAAACCTATGATTAAAAATAGTAAATTAGATTCTTAAAGTAGTAAATTAATGTTAATTTAAATCTTTAATTCTAGGTATATTTCCTGTAAACTCATAAAATTTCTCATTATTCCTTGATCACCTTCACGATTGACGTTTTGCCGCTTTTAATTCTTAGTATCTGTCTCTTTCGCTCTGATACTTTGTTATAATTTGAATGTTATTCTTTTGTTTTCTCTTATTTTATTTTATATTGTGTTCTTCCTCTGTATGTACCTATATATAACCGCACACTTTGTATTTTTTATTAAGTTTAATTTTGTACCCCGATGATGCTTAAGCCAAACGAAACAGGTCGATCATTAAAATTAAAATTTAATCTTTGGCCTTATACAAAGCTATTTTTTCATTTCATTAATGTATAAATATATATATATATATATATATTATCGATTTCTAAAATGGTTTTCTTTTTTTAAAACACTTAATATTTCTTTATTATTTTTTTTAATTAATGGGGGTTTTCAAAAAATATTAACACCATTTTTTTTAAAACGTTTTACGGTTAAGATAAATGCATAGATTTAAAACATGGAACTTGTTTGATTTGATATATTTTTGACGGCGAACACCTACCTGTTCAAATGGAATTACCGCTCACAAATGAATAAGAAGAGCTTTAATAGGAGGTACAACAACCATTTTTGTATCAAATAAGTTATATAGACAATCACTTATGCCAAAGCGAAATGCTATCTCATAAGCAATAAGCATGAAAAAGTATGCTTTAATGTAATTATTTAACATTTGTCGGTATTGTTTCGAAATATCAAAAAACTCCCACTATAGGGTACGATTGACACAAATATTTCACTGTCAAAGTTCCACATCCCCATAATAATTATTGGCTCACATTTTGTACGTTATGTTGTAGACTTCCGTTGACGCTGCAAGCCATCGTTAAAAGCCTCCGGTGCCGTGTTCACGTACTCTGCACCCTGTATACCATGCACCGTACAGCCGCAACTGTTTAGCAATTGGTCGAGAGAGCTGTAATGGTGTGTGACAGCGAGTTATCTGGCTGCATTATCGTCTGGGTAGAAGTACTCACAATACTCGGAATAGCGAGCAATTGAGTACGCTGAACCAGATATATTGATAAATATGATGTGTTTTTGTTCCGTTGAAAAGTATTGTATTTATACATTTTATTTTTTGATTTAGAGGATTGCACGTTAAAGTTTAATATAAACTGTAATACTTTAATAATTTTCACAGCGTTTTGTTTACGAAAAACACCTTAAGAGTGCTGCACAAATCTGGAAAATTACTTGAAACTTGAGCTAAAAACCAAAGATATAAAATATCTTAGCTTTTCATGAAGATAACAAAACAGATATGTACAAAATTGTACCGTGGAAAAGTTAATAAGCTATCAATAATGAAATAATTATAATGAACTTAAAAAATACACTAAAGCGTAAATTAAAAACAAATAAATTATAATTTGGGTATGTACCATGCTCGCGTAGTTTTAAAATAAGGTTTTAATTTTAATTTCGTTTTAATTCCGCTTAGTTTATTTATCCTTTTAAGTTCATGCGGTAGTTCGATATAAATGTCTGGGCTTGATGCACTATCACATGTGTGATGTCAGAACTTATCGTTGCTTCATTTGGTACTTTCCTCCATTTGATATAATTTTAATTGATCCCTAATACAGATAAAATTCAATCGAATGAGTAACACCATTCGAAAATAGAATATTCATAATATGTTTCCAGATGAGAGGCTCGACAATATTTATTTTTTAAGAGGTTTTGGCTTGTTCAAATCACGGGATGTAAATACTTTTCCAAGTATATCTTGTTGTTCTCATTTCAAATATAGAATGTCTGAAAAAATACGTAAAGGTTGATACTTTTTTAGGTGGGTAGGGATTTGAAAAGATTATAAAAAAATGATAATTTCGAATAACATCAGTTCCAAATTTGAAAAGCTCAAACTCGTACGGACGTACTTACTTGCAAAAGAAATTATTATAGATGTGATGTGATCTATGTAACATTCTAAAATTTAAAAAAAGGTATAGATTTTTTTAAGCTTGTATGAATAACAGTCGCAGCTTTTCAACGTTTTAACATTAACTGGAACATTTGTTTGTCTCTGACAATTTGAGAATTACGTTTTCTTTCACTCACAAACATACATTCTCAATTACTACATTTAATATGTCATTAATACCTAACAATTCATTTTCTATAAAGACATGAACCCTGAGAAAAAAAAACAAACTAAAAACGAGTGAGAAGGGTGAAAAATTTTTCAATCTTGAAATTATAATACACCCTGATTTTTTACGGTTCTGCGCTAGTTTATAGTCAATTCTTAATAATGTGTGTAAAAATATTAGTTATAAATTATTGTTATTTATCTCTACTTAGAAGTAGTTCTAAACAATAGTGCACATTCTCAAAAAGCACTGAATGGATCCTTCTATTTTATTCTGTGTTAAAAAAAGATTTTTTTACCACATCGAATATTTTATAGTGTTATATAAAAAGAGAGATACTAATATAACTATAACTACAGTACATTATGGATTGCAAGTGAACTTGTTAGTGAAATAAATTTAATAATTTCTACGTGATAGTTTGACAGCAGTAAGTAGTTGATGTTGCTGTTACTGAAATTTAACTCACGGATGGAAACTCTTCAAACATCGCGTTGTGTTGGTCTTTGAATGTAGCGGTCAAATTTTATTTTACAAATAAACATCTCTTCAACTGGCTTGGCTCAAATATTAGCGGGCATGTACCATAACATAACCTCCGGTGCATGCATCTCTTCTATGTTCAACCCTTGACGTTCGGCAACCACCTCTCCAGATATCCCAACCAGTCAGGAGCACTTTAAAAAAGGGGGAAATTAAATCTGTTACCAGTGTTATGAAACCGTTGTAATTGTTAAATATTTTGACAAAGTATGTTCAATTTGTCTGCTTCATTGAAAGCGTAATGGTGTAGGCTATCGGAATAGTGTTTCCTCTGACTTCATGGTGGGTCCCGCCTATAAGGTTTGGGTGGTGGTGGAGTTTGTGGAGTGGGTGGAGTGAGTTGAGTAGGTGGGGCGGGTGGAGTAGGTGGGTGGGTGGGGGGATGGGGGGGGGGGGTGAAACCCGCAGATTCATGCGGGGCTGTCTGCGGTCTGCAGCGGCTGATGCCATACGAGGGCCGGGGCACCTATCGAGAGGCAAAATTCTCCTGTTTTTTAACAACCGGGTTGAAATTTTAAAAATATCCATAATCGAACTGGGAAAATATTTAGAGTAAAAGTTTTATTAATATGTTGAATAAGCCAATAAATTTATTGAAAGGTATCATAAGTCAATTGTAAATTCTGAGAAATTTTACTACTAGGTAGAAAATCAGAAAAAAACCCATCGAAAAGAAAGCTCAGTTATCGCTTTTTAATCTAAACTTTATAGGTCGTAAAAGTCAAATCATCAGTTACGAACCTTAGAAATACTAATTTTATTTTTTAAAGATTTGTGGAACTGAATTTTTTTAAAAGAAAAACATTCCTGGGTTATGAATAACCTGAAAATGTTTGATAAACTCCTACTACCATCATTAAAAGCGGAAAATATTGCTTGTGCAGTGATGAAGGACTTACCTAGCAGATAAATTGAAGCCCACTTTTTATTTTATTTTTTATAGTGACCACCGCATAAGAGTCGCAACTGCTCCCAACCGTCTAAAGCCAGTGGAACTATGGCATCCCCAATAGGGTATGTTGTGAGGCTGTTACCTACAATCTCACAACATAAGGCGGGGAAGGATATGGGAAAGAGGAAGGTTGGGAAGTGCCTGGCTATTCAAATCTGGTCACCAAACACGGTCAAAGCCATTTCAAGCAACGTATCAATTCTGAATTGTGGTCGCTCACCAGGATGATACTAAGAGAACCTACCACTCTGGAACGTGCCGCAAATATATTTTGTATTATTTTATATGAATTAAATGTGTTGTGACACATATTAATAAAACACAGTTTTTTTGCACGCCGGGTTTGAACCCGCGACCTCTGGATTCGTAGTCGAGCGTCTTACCACTCGACTACGAAGGCCGTCAGACGACGCCTTCGACGACCACGACGCCCGGGTGGGAATCCGACGCGTTTATCCACTCAACTACTAACCGGTCAATTGAAACAATACTTATTATGGTTCGCAAATTTCATATTTTAATTACAAACACACATAATTGAAATAAGTCGGGAAGTGCCTTTGATAACACTATTTCAAGTTGGGATATATATCTGAATCCGTACTCCAATAGGTGTCTACCATATACGGGTGGGCCCTTCGAAAACCTCTTGTTTCCTAAATTGAAATGACGTTGCATAATTCCCGATTGGGTTCGAAATTTAAACAATAGCAGGGCGTAGTATAAAGCACCCTCTATCAATATTTTGATGGGATGGGGGCGATGTTTTTCTATTTTCAATTACGATATCCGTTCGCCATAATACTATTTGGGTGAGTAAGAAACTCCCTGCACCCGAATCGAATCGAATTCATTAATTAACATCACTCGGGTGAGAGTTTTGCGGGAGGTAAATAAATTTAATTCATTAGTCTCATCGGTTTTAACGTTTTAGGATATGACAGTAACAATTTTGTTTGTAGCGCTACCAATGGAAAATTTAATTTCCACAAATTTAAACGCGTAAAATAATATATTTTAATATAGATGGTACAGTTGTAAAAAGTAAATCTCTTAAATCACATTGAAAATACGCCACTCTTAATTTCTATTCATTTATATTGTTTTTTAGTTTTAGTAAACACAATAATAACATAACACAGTACGTTTAATATTCACATAATTTAAATTTAAGTACGTTAAATATTCACATAATTTAAATTGATTAATAGCAGACAGGCAGTCGTCTGAAGGTCTAGAGATTGCAGGCCTTAAACTGTAAATCAAAGTGTAAATAATAAAAAAAAAACATACTAACTAACCATCACTCCGTTTCCCTGCAAAAGTAGGGAAAAAGAACGGACTGCCATATAACTCTGTCTTGAAACACACTTCTTGCTTCATTTACATTCATACGTCGTCCTTTACACACTTTTCTGTTATTCTGACTCTTCACATGGCCCGACTTAAGTATTTGATTCAATTGATCGTGTCATGTCTTCCTCTGGGGTCCCCGACTTCTTCTTCCATTCACTTTCGCATCATATGTTTTTTTAAACTCCTTACTTTGTTTATTCGTTTTACATGCCCATACCATATAAAAATTGTTATTCGTAGAATAACACAAGAAAAATTAAATGTCAGAACATTAACAATTGATGTTGATAAGAACAAGTAACCTAAATACAGAAAAGACAATTGAATGGAAAAGATGTGAATAGGAAAAGTAACAAAGCACTTCAATTATTTGTCAAAATTTATTTCGTTTACAATTTTTTTTAAACTTATTGTAAATTTATAGAGATTATTATATATAAATGTAATGATTGAGAAAAACAAATTAAGAAAATAAAAATATACAATTGATACAAAAATAACTATGGTTTTCTGATTGTCAGTCGCAACATTATTTTGTAGAGGCAATAATATATTAATTATGAAACATAAATATGGTTATAAAGATATATTAGGTGAACAACTTTGCTTCCACCGTTTTTTTTTCCGAAATTCTAGGTTTTATTGTAAAAAACTGGTTAAACATTTATTATTCAAAAAATTGTTCATCGCTGGCCACTATTTTCTCCCATTTTTAGGGCAGCGTATGAATCCCACATTGAAAAAAACTGGTCATCTTGTGAAGCGATCCACGATAATATAATATATTTAAGTTTTCAATGTACTTGCTTGTTTTAACACTACATACGCTGATACCTACCCTAACCACCCTACTAACGAAATAAAACTGTAAATATGATCCCCAATAAGGATTTGGTGTTCAGTGAAATGCACATCAATTTAAATATATATTTTAAAAAAAAAAACAATTCTTGTAGAGGTAAATTTTATAAAATAAATAAAAACCTTTTTTAAAGTTTTACCTGTCACAAAGCGTGTCAATACAACATATTAATTGTATTGTACATACGTTTTACGCACAGTGAACAAAAAAAATTGAAAAAGAATTAACAAACATAATAAATGCAGCAAACCGCCATTGATTCGCCTTTTTTGCCATCCGCGCGGCGAGTAGCAACCGGCGGGGAATAGCGAAAGATTTTTCTCGCTATTTTATTTCGCTGCCGCTTTTTCAGGCCGAAAATTCAATAGTGTTTTTGGCATTTCATCGAATTACAGTTTGACAATTTCATCCGCCAGGGAAAAGGCTACAACGGCGTTTCATGCCCGCTCCCGCTGTTCCATTAATGCGTTACATTCACACGTAGAGGTTGGCGTTATGCGCCGTATCCCCGTGCATAACTGTCACCGGTGGACGCCGTGCCCGCTGCCCGCTACCCGTTGCCCGCTGCCGCACTGTCGGCAGCCATTTAAATGTGAATCGTGATTGGTTGAAAGTATTTTTTTTATTTATTCAATAAAAAAAGTACAAATTAATATGCTTTTTATATATATATTTTTTTGTATTTATTACTTTTTATTATTATTTTTATGTTTTTTTTGGTACCCTTATGATGCTCAGGTAAAGCAAAACCGGTCGGTCATAAAAAAAAACAAAAAAACCATAGTCTTCCACAAAGTTATTCTTTAATTTTCATTAAATTTATATGGTAAGAATTGAAATAATATCAATAATCCTCAACGTAAATATGAAACAGAAAAATATTACGGTCGCGACTGAGACTCAAACTTGAAACCTCTACTCTGTCCGGAAGTAACGCTTCTGCCAATTCAGCCACCGAGAGACCTTATAAGAAGCCGGCATTCTTAATCGATCTCATTCTTCACTTGAAAATTATTAATATAATTTATTTCATCTTTTCTTCCGGTTTGGCTGCCATCCTAGAATGGTATACAAAGCTTTACCCAAGCACATATTATAAACCTAGATGGTGTCTTGAAGATTTTTGAAGTCAAGAATTAATGTATGAAATTACAATTAACTTTAAAGCTTTTATGCTTATTATTTTTACATAAATAATTGAAATAATGTCAAAAATCCTCGACGTTAATGTGAAACAGAAAAAAATATAACGTGTTAAGTGCGGAAGAAGTTCCAAAAGTATTGGTTCGCCGTCGGTCACAACAATTGGTTCCGTCCACTATTTTGAAATTTTACGAAAAGATCTTGGCTTACACCCGTATAAAATCTAGTTGGTGCAAGAATCGCAGCGGCGAGATTTTTCACTGAAATATTTCTTTACGCATTGTTTAAAAAATGAACGACGCCCTTATGCCAACAACAAAGCCAGCAGTTAATGGGAAACAGGCAACGGGCGTGTTGGAAGCGGATGTCACAGTGATAAGCGTGACGTGAAAAGTAGTAGTTTATGCCGACTTTCACTGGAGGCAGGAGGCAGTGTTTTGGGGTAGTTGGCACCCCGACTGGCGCCTCGCGGACAGGACCCGCCTGTGTCCATTGAGTTTTCTGTCTCACCAACTTATTTTTTAGGGCAGATACTCAAAAACACGGATGAAGATTGAATGTTTGTTTCTTTTTTTTTTGAAAGCTGAGGTATTTAAATACAAAATCTTTTATGTCGATAATACAAACACGGTCAACGTATGTCCGCAGGAATGCCAATTTTATCGGACGATGTTCTTGAATTGTACAGAGAAACAAATATTGTCCAAACATAGGATGGGCTGATGACCTATTGGTGAGTCGATATGATTTTAAAATCAATACATATTTTCTATTCGTCGTACGTAAGGTTACGGTGTATTTTTGCTTCATGAAAATCCCATTAGGTTTAGTTATTAATTTCATCATTGTTCACGAGACACACATTTTTTAAAGGGCCGCACATATTTACCGGAAGTAAAGGACGTGATAATAACATGAGATTTACTGCTTATTATATTTAAACAACGCTTACCATAACTTGTATATGAATATTAAATTTATTTGTGTGTAGGTATTACGCCATCTACCTTGCTTCATCTTTTGCTGCTCATAAGTGATCTGTGAGAAATAGTTAGGATGCAGGCGAATTCCCTGTACTTTATGTTTAATATCGTTTATTTATTAGTGTCTGTATCTGTGTTTTCTCCTAAAAAGGAAGTGATTTCTTTAAAAAAATGTCCAGTTCATGTGTTTAAATTAGCGTTGTGACCGCTCCGTGCGAACTACTACAAAAACTTCATTCATTTTTCATTGAACAAATACTTTAATTGAAGTCAGACTACAAAGCTACAAAGAACGACTTTACTTTGCGGCAGTTCAGTTACGAAGTTGAACTTTAAAGCATACAAAGAAGTTCTTCATTCTAAGTACTTCAATTGAAATTCGACTTCAAAGACTACAAAGAACTACTCCATTTTGCGGCAGCGCACACAGATTTGGCGAAGAACTAATTATTTTCCGGTGTTGAAATTTTTGTCGATTTGCAAGTATATTTCGATTTGAAATCTCTACCGACTAGTGCTTTTTTCGGAGAGGATTTTTTGTAGATTTGCTAGTACTTTTTTGGGGAAGAATTATTGCCGATTTGCTAGTACTTTTTAATTTCAAATCTCTACCTCCTAGTACTATTTTTCGATGAGTTCGACTTCAATTGAAGTGTTAACTGCAAAAGAATAATTTTAAGGAACTAGCAGTTCGTGAAGCATTTACAAAACTTTGAAGTTTTTCCCGACACTAGTTTAAATGTAATACATATATACTTAAAAAAAGCTTTAATTTGTAATTAACATTAAATCATATACAAATCAAGTTACCCATTATATATATACAAAACATTAATTTATTTTTATCGTATTTAAAAAACAACTGGTTCTGTCCTGAGATAAAGGCTTTTCTATCAATTTTTCATTTACTATCTTCGTGCTGTTCCATTTCAATATTTGTACCAACACAATTAAAAGATATGACCACTCTGGAATCCGTTTGTCCGTTTTTTTTCCCTTTGTTTTACCGTTATATATTATCACCCTCTCTCCTTCCAAGCACTTTTCACGTTTTTTGTAACATGTTTTCCATTCAAAACGTAATTTGCGTAATTTATAAAACTTTCCGCGCCACGGCGATGGTTGTTTTTTGAGATTTAGAATTTAACAAATTCGCGTCTTGTGATAAGAAGCGAGTTAATTTATATTCCGTTCACTAGACACCAAACGTAAAAAAGCTGTGACTGAAACATTTGTCATGAACTTTGTGAATTGTATTTCGTAATTGAATAAGTTCTAAAAAGCTGTTAAAAATTATTTAAATGTGAAGATATAGGTAAGAATAAAAAACGAAGGTATGTGAGATGCCAACCTTTTTATATAACACATTGAGATATTAACCACCAACCAGAATATGCTTGAAACAGGAAAAAATATCGACCGAGAGGCTTTAGCATTGTCAAATTTGCACTGTTTTTATCGCCTACATTCCATAAGTCAAACCAAATATTGTCAGCTTGCAAAGTCTTTTCCAACGACCTTTGAAACATCCACCATAAAAAAATGTCACAAAGGGTTCAATTGTTTTTTTTTGTTAAATAGTAAATACTGCACAAGGGTCCCTATGACAAGACTATGACAGCCCCAATTTGGGTATGTTGTGAGGCTGAATGTAGTGGGAAGGGAAAGGAGATGGGGAAGGGAAAGGTTGGGAAGTACCCAGCTATTCAGATCTGGTTACCAAACACGGCTAAAGCCATTTCAAGCAGCGTTTAGATTCTGAATGGTAGTGTTTCACCAGGGTGATGCTTAGAGTATCTAGCACTCTGAAACGTGCCGCAAATATACTATATATATATATTTTTTAATATGAATTAAATGTATTATGACACATTTTTACTAAACAAAAATTATTTGCGTACGCCGGTTTCATATTTTTTTATTTGTTCCATAAGAAAAAATATCGAGATAAAAATAGAGTCGATTAGAACTACCAGCATATTTAAAAACAAATTAACAACAAAAAAAATTGTGTCGTCTATTTACGTGAGTAAACTTCAACAGAAAGTCGAACTCGAACAGGGAGCGATATAAAACATTTCACAAATATATTCTCGTTTTAGAGTATGGAAATAAACACCCACTTATCGCCAGTGATTGATCGAAGTACTGCTATCCTTTACAATTCAATCTCGTGTAAGACTTCTCTGAATCCAAAAAATAAAGAAAATTGCATCCTGAGTGTATTCTTAGATTCACTTTCAGCGGAACACCTCTTCTGCGGGTCCCGGCGAAGGTTCCCCCGGGAGGGGGCGGTGCGAGGAGATGAGAAAGACGCCGGTTTTATAACAAAGTGGTTCTGTGGCGATAGAAGCTGCGACATTGGAGGTGCATCTGCTTTCCAATAAAGGCTACACTCGAATAAGTAATTGAAAGCGGAATAGCTCAAATAGTGGGACGGAAAATAAAGGGTTTTTCATTAATACACAGAAAAATTATGATTAATCGGATTGATATGAACATTATTTTGAAAGTTTTCAGAAATGTTATTTTTATTTTTTATTCGATGTGCATGGATATTTCACGAGTTTTTAAAGGCGGTTATAAAAGTCTAGAACAAGGTAAACAAATTGATTGTTTTCCATCTATGCGTGCAGTGTCATACAGGCCATAGGGACAGATTGATTTAACGATTGGTTAAATATTTTAACATTGTTTGTCAATGCTGAGAAGATGTTCGAATTGTGTTAAAATTTTACGTCGGGAAATACATCATCAATGTAGGTTTTATTGCTTAACCTTTTAAAGAGATTATAAAATTTCTAGTACCTTTTTTAAATATTAACGGTTTCTAACCGGCTTCACAGGTGACTTAGGCAAAAAAAAAAAATTGTAAGGACAAACGCATTTTTAACAAACGATACAACGTATTGTATAATTTTTACAGTTGATTAAATATTTTGGAATTATAAAAATGACATTATAAGCTAATAACGGTTGCATGGATCAAGAAAACTCCGAACGAAAAGAAAACAGTTAATTTTATCGCACTAGAGTCCACCATTTGAGAGGTTGTTTATTTAATGAAACAAAGGTTTTAATCATCAAAAAAATTAAGAGATAAACGATTGTGGTATTTAAATAAAGAATAAAATAAGGTTAAGCAAAACCTGTAGGTACATGCATATTGTAATAAAATAAACAGAATAAATATATTTAAACCCCACATATAATAAGATAAGGTATATATCCAAAGGGGGTATTTGATTTTAAAGTGAGAAATAGTGTAAATATTATATTTTATAGAATGATACGAATTAATAATATGATAAGCAATAGTCAATACACGTATGCCGGTAATACGTTAACCCTTGTACACATATTGAGCGAAATTTGTTGAATTGTGTATTTGTACACCTAAATATGGTATGTCTACGGTAGATGCAGCTTCATTGAGTAATGTTGGATGGCCTTGATCGGGTGTGTTTCCATATGAGGATATTCGACTCTTAAACGTTTAAAACAATATGTGATGCTTCGCACGGCTATATTTATTTGGGACAGTAAAGTTAATCTCTTTCAGTATGCATAGGTTATGTATACCATCAGATAGCAACTTGTAAAAATGTTTACCCGAAAATATTTTTCGACTTGCTTGCAGGGTATGAAAGTCGAGTATTCCAAACAAAAATAACGGTGGAAACAGAAATGGGTAGAACGTGTACTCCATCATATATGGATGGCGCATGATTTTTTTTTCTGGACTCTTTTGGTTTTTAGAATTTGATTTCGTTCCAAGGATGCCCAAATAAAGGGACTGTATTCCAGGATGCTGCGGACAAGGGCTTCATACGTTATTTGTATTGATATTCCGTTCGTAAAAGATCTCGCATTACAAAAAAACAAATCCAAGCATTTTGTTAGAGCGGGAGAAAATGTCACATATGCGGGACTTGAACGTAAGATTTGCCTCATAGATCACGCCAAGGTCCCTGATCTCATTTTTACGTGACAAATGAATATTTTTCTTGTTGTAGGGGAACAAAATGTATCTTTGGATATATTCTTGTAACGATGCTTCATTAGTGATTTCTCGCGTTACAGTAAATTTAAAATATTAAGTAATTTTAAAATTACTCATTAGATATGTACTTTGAGAAGTTTACATTTCAATACAGTGCAGACTGCCGACCATAAACTTACTGTGCGCCGTTTCTTCTTAAAAATGTCTGCGGTGTTTGTCAAAAATATAGAGATTATGTCACATTTATCTATAAAAGTGATTTCGTTGAGCGTACCAAATTGGACAAACCTTTTACATAAATCCAGTGCAGTCTCCCTTGCCTAACATCTAACGTCTACCAGTCTACCCACTCCGAAGAGAGTCGCAGTCGCAGGGAGTCTCCTCGTGTAGGGATAAGTCCCCTCACCGGTTCCCGTAGATTATATTGGCTCAAGCGGAGACACGACTTTGAAGCGTGAAAGATACAAGACTACCACAGATACCGCAGTATTGATGAGAGATTTCGGAATGCCGCTCGCCGATTTACCTAACAGTTTGCCGCCGATGTATTTCGACAGCGTAATCTGGAGCGCTCGAGGCATCTGTAAAATCTACTGTTCATGATGGTTTACAGTTGAGTTATTATGCTGTGATTCCGATAGTTAGTTCAATTAACACTTTATTTGTCGTTAATATATTGTTAAGGGCATCAAAACAACATCATTGAATACTAAATTCCATTTTTATGTTCTTTTGATCTAAAATAATTGGCTGATCCGAAAGCTCGTAGTATTTTTCTTTCTACGAAAAGAGTAATTTGGAAAAAAAACTATTTTGACACGTGAAAACACACCCTTAAGAATATTCTTAAAACCATCGTCTTGAATAGAATAAAATAACGATACTGCTCTTCAATATCAGCTGAACGACTTATTCGGCTACAAATCACCATATTCTTAAGAAGTGCAGTCTAAAAACTGTCAAAACGTGATAAACGTTAATATTGAATTATTTACGTGAATTTAAAAAAATAGTTTAGTAAAGTTGCTACGAACTACTAAAGCAAAAAACAACACAAAAAATGCTTTTTGTAACTTAAAACCATGATAATCGTTACGCTTTGATATCAACAAGTTACATTAAAATATATTTAAAAGTGCCATCATTGCCATGATTTAGATAGGTGTGAAGTGTGGCTATTTCTCAGACTTCAAAAGATAATAAAATACATAAATCACCGCAGGTACTTGATAAGGTTTCGTTTATTTTAATGGAGCTTTTCACTTCAAGAACAATATTAATTTTAAGTACCTTTGATAACATCTTAATAGCAATACTCGGCACTCAATAATATCTTATTACTTTGTGAACATCACGACATCGAATTTAATTCAACGAAATAAACACGAGAGTACTTTTCGAAATTCTACAACACGATGTACGTAAAACCAAATTACATTTTTTTATTGATCGTAAAGTGAATCCAAGATATCCCTTTTACATACAGATACACCGTTAATAATCTATAAAAACCAAAAAAATGTCACGGCTGTTGCACCGGTAAAATACTTGTTCAAGTCCAAACATTTAATGACCTTCTAGACCTCCCAAAGTGGTCGTAACTTATTGGTCACAGGGTTCAAAAAGTTATTAATTCTATAGCTTTCTGAACATTATATTTAAAAAAAAATGTATAAAACTGGCATTTTACGCGTAATTTTCTATTCCATCATAATTTTGATATCACCGGATGAAAATGAAAAATTTCAATTACGTTGAAGTGCAAAGTTATGTTGTGTTATATTTTTTTATTGCTCGGTTTATAAGTCTGCATAAAATGATGATATCTGGAACGGTAATAACGTAATAAATGGCATGGCGTCGATTAAAACGAGTTTGGAATTATTATTAAATCTGGTTGGAGGATATCGGACCTAAGCAAAGCTGACCTTCTTGTTGGAGAAATTTACATAGGATTCCGCGTTGAACTGGCTGTAAATCAAATCAGGGACAGACAAATATTCCCCCTCCCCAGTTAGGCAAATGTCTTCCGAGGCGCCGGTCACTCCAATTAACCTCAATGGTGAAAGTAATATGGCTGATTCGGAGTTGGGTGGCATCTCGGGCATTTGTCATGCGGATCACACAGACCTCCCTCTTCACCACCCCTACCCACTCTTCGACCCAACCTCACCCTCCAGAGGGCTTCGGCATTTCCAACATAAGTTTGTCCGCTGTTCTGCCCACTTCATCCAAAGAATTATTTATAGAAATGGTTCAGGAATTAATCAGCTCTTGTGTTATCAGACCAATTGTTATTTCATGCGATAATTTGACTTTACATTTTTTTGAAAAAATAAACAGTTGGTATTAATCTCTAAAATGAATTTAAAAAACATGAATAAATAAACAGTAACAAGTTTTATTTATTTTTGAATGCATAACCACACACTACATATTTTTTGTTTAGTTAAATTTTAAACCCTGATGATACTTAGGCTAAGCGAAATCGGTAGGTAACAATAATTTAAATGAAATTTGTGGTCTTTTACAAAGTTTTTTTTTTTCATTAAATAAATAAGTTTGAAAGCTTTTTAAGGAAGGAAGAAACAACACAAACGCTCAAAAAAGATGTGGGTTATTGATATATGCTGCTTTTCCTCTTTCTTTTTGTGTTTTTGACAGCCTTACAACTTTCATCTTCAAGGGCAGATATGACGAGTGCAGAAATTGTTATTGTTTGTCGATTATACAGTGTCACAGTTGTTAATTTTCGTGAATGTAGGTCAAATTGGTATTTTTTAAAAATATTCTTCATGTTTGTGTACCAAGCAGTGTTGAGCGTTTGTTTTTTAAATACTGAATATGTTGAAATATTTCAGCTTATTATAAATGAAAAAAATGGCCAAGGTCTTAGCTGAATATGAGATTTCTGATTTGATCGCAGATTTAGGTCTAGATTCTAAGAGATAGCAGTAGTAATGACTTTGTACATTGTGCATGGTGTAAAACTTCGAACATAAGTGAAAAATTAAGGAAAGGGTAATCAATATTTTGAATGCCATTTTCTAAAAAGCTTGATTTTTATTTTATCATCTGCCTTCAACAGACTTAAGAGCTTTCAAAAAATCATTTAATTTAATGCACAATGAGTACTTACATACACCCTTAAGCTCACATAGCAGTTAGCTTACGAACATAGTTTCTGAAAGATGGCATGTGTATATTTTGTTGAAAAAATATAAAAACCAAAAGCAGCCTATTAACCTCAACCTATCTTTCTGATCTTACCTCCCTTAAAAAGTTGCCATAAGGGATTTGTTAAATTGTCATTGTTACTTAATTTAAGCACGAGTTTTAAATTTGCCACGAAGACAATGGTTATGACAAAAATGTGTGAAGATCGAACTTTGTCAAGTTCCCTCCCCAATTTGTTGAAATTGCTAAAGTTCGCCAGAAGCACGGGAGGGTGGGCGCCGCGGGGTAGTCACGTAATCTAGAAAGGTGTTTTACCGGCTTAATTGTTCCTATTAATATGTGTTTAGCTAATGCCGCGGAATTCGAAACGATTCATTTGCATATTTTACGGATGTTAATTTCACATTTTTTTGTTTAATTTTCACTCCCTCGCGACAAGGGTTGTTTTTTTTTATCAAAACATGAATGAGAAGTGTTTCACTTTAATTACTATTGTAGCCAATAAACTCTATTCGTGTCGCGTATTAATTATTCTGAAAAAAATTCGGGTCTACAATAAATTGGTGTGAAAATTAACGGTCCATTTTTAACACAATTATGTGCCTGGTCTAGAAGTTAATATGGTTGATGACTCAGTGGGTAAGATGTTCGCTTAGTAGTGGACGCGTCGACTTAACATCTCGTGAGGTGTGCCTACTTATTCCCTTATCGGGACGACATAGTATTTTCTGATAAAGTTTTGATTTTATTTATCACATCTAAATGGAAATGGTTTTGAGATTGACCAGTGTTTAAATAATACTTTTCATAAAAGTACAACTAAGCTCGATACGGAAAATAGTTGATAGTTTTATAAAAAAATCTATACGTACATGAAGAACTTATTCAGAAAAGGAGGTAAATTAGTACCCGTTGGGAGTTTCAAAAACCTAGTATATTCAACTATTAGTCGAGCGCTCCACTCACAAATCTATCGACCATATTTTTTCCTCAAAAAGTCGTACTTATCTCAATTACGTAATAATTGGTAGGTCTATAATTTAATCAATTCCACAGTTCACTAGTGCAAAAATTAAAAACAAAGCTTACTTCAAGTTTAATACTAGAAACGATATTTTTACGATGTTAATGAGCTGTAAAATAATTGAGTGATTATGAATTTCAAATGAAACCTCGACTTACAAATAAATTCATATTTTTAAATGGAGTCGAGCGGTTACGATCTTGAATGCGAATTCAGAAGTTATGGGCTTAATTACCGGCGTGAGAAATAAAATGTTCCTACATGATTGGTACATTTAATTCATATAAAATTTTGTAAAGTATCTATATTTATGACACATTCCACAGAGGTAGATACTTAGTATTGACCTGGTGACAACCATTTAGAATCAAAACGTTGCTTGAAAAGGCTTGATTCGTGTTTGTTAACCAGATTTGAATAGCAAGGTCCTTCCTAATTTTCCTCTTCTCTATATTTTTCCCTTCCTTTCAGCCTCACAACATACTCCAGTTGGAGCTACTATAGATCCACTGGCTCCAAGCAGTCGGGACTCTGGTGTCTAGTTAGTTCAATGTTTGCCACGAAGAAATTCATTAAGTCATTGGAGGGAGACTTTTCAGACCTTTGCAAAGCGTCCATCGGTTTTTCAACCCTCATGTGACCAGTGATTAATCTGTCTAGGAATTAGCCAATTACTTTACGTCGTTAGAGTAGGTGCGAGTAGCTACTCTATCAAGCCAATTGCCTGCCGATAGGGTTACATGGTTTCAGGGTTCGTTCAAACTCGTGATGGGCATTACTGAACTATATTAGCTTAAAAAGCTGTAGTTTTTCCCCCAGCAAGCTCATTGCCTGTCCTAATATACTTCATCAAATTATGTTTTCAATAACTGCACTTTGTAATTGAGTTCTAGTTGTTCTATAGTTTTGCATGCTTTTTAAACTACTATTCTTATACTACATACTATTACGCTTTGTCTAGGGTTTTAATTTTAAATATAATAATTTTATTTTCCTGTATGTTTCACTAAAATAGTAAAATATAAGAAAATTTCTGATCGTGGATTTCAAATCAAATGAAAAAAAGGACAAACAATTTTGTGTCCGATATAATATTTTGACGGTATCACGATATTTCAAAAGCTCCATGGCTCATGATGGAGATGACCTTGCAAACAGAAAATATTTGCATTAAACCAAAAAATCCATATGATAAAAGATTACTCTTTTGAAAGATTTTCTACTTCAGACTTCACACAAACAAATTTTCTGTTTTACAGTTAAAATATTGTTATAAACTCATTCCTGTGATCACGCGCAAACAGTGATTCAGGGAAATTACGCTGAAAAAAAGGTTAATTTATGATTTTCCAAACACAAACAGTAGATATTTTGCTGATAAAATGATGAGTTTAATTTCAATGAGAATCAGCCCTTGAGGTGATTTCCTCACAAAAACGGCCTTATAAAAGTAATCCATTGATTATTATTATTATTATTACGGACTTATAAATTTACCGGTAAAATCGAAGCATTTCCACCCAGAGTGGTAGATACTCTAAGTATCGCCCTGGCGAAAGACCACCATTCAGAATCGAAACGTTGCTTGGAATGGCTTTAACCGTGTTTGGTGACCATATATGGTGACCAGATCTGAATAGTTAGGTACTTCTCAACCTTTATCTTCCACATCTCCTTACTTTTTCTACTTCTTTCAACCTCACAATATACACCAACTGAAAATGTCATAGTCCCACTGGCTCCGTACAGTTGGGAGCAGTTTTGGTTTTTATGCGATAGGCGCAATTAAAAATGATGGAATTTTTCATTTCTCCTTACACAAATAGATTTTGAAATCCTTCTTCCATTAAACTTATTTCTGGGGTTTTAAAACAATCTTTGAAACAATAAATTGATAGAACCGTAGTTTAATGTTACTATTTATTTTTACAGGCGAGTTGATTATAAAACATATCCATGTGCTCACATTCGAAATTTAGAGTTTTAATTAACTTACACATTCCCGTGAAGAGTTTAACACCTCTGCACACGAGGCGTTCGCAACTCCGCATACTAAATCATCTGTTTGGCCCTTGTTTACCCTAGCCAGGCGTTTGATAAAAACACCGTACTGCGCTGATTCTCCATTCTCTCCTCTCGCCTCTACTTAATCGACTGTTTGGATGGATAGAATGAATGAAGGAGGATGGACCGAATGTAAATTTGGGTCGACACCACGTGACGCGTCGTTTTAGCGGAGGTGCGAACCCATTTTCATCGGGGGTGGAATTTCATCACTTTGTAACACGTACGATATATTACTACAATGTTGTCAGAAAGGATTAAATTATTTTGTTCATCTTACTTGTTTAAAACTTTTTCGTTTTATGGAAACTTACCCAAAAGCGTTCCGTGTAATGATATTTAACTTACAAATTCTTGATACTCGTATTTAGGCAGATGTACCCATGTTAAATGTTTGTGGATCATGCGATATTGCGTACAAGTACTGCAGAGTATAAAACACAAGAAAGTCACCCTAACCCTAGTAAGCCAAAAATTATTACCTCAATTGGTAGAAATTAGTTAGAATAATTTTAAAGTTGATGTAGTTAAAGGCAAACAGAGTTTTTATGTGTTTTATAATAATATCTACAAAACACTTCGATTGTCAGTAAATAAATTCGTTTTGTTTTACTGTGATATGTAAAAGTTCCAATTGAAACAAATATATAGCGCTCGTTTGGGTATTATGTCAGAATATAAGAAATACAGGGAGTGGAAAGGAAAATGATTCGGATGTACCTGAGTATTCGGAGTTGGTGACCAAACATAACTATCAACATATGAATCTGTATTCTGGATTTGCGTGGTGGTTTTTTATTTGGATGATACTGAGAAGGTCTTTCGATTCTGGAACGAGGTACAAATAATAATACATCATACAGTTTTCTTTTCTACATCAGAGTTTGAATCCGAAATCTCTGGCTACAAATAAAATGCTCATTTATCACTCTCCAGCTACAAATATTGCCAAATATTGTTGTTTATCTAACTTGGTTTTCTGTTTTAAAAACGATTTCTCCTGAAAAAAAAAAATCATTGGACTGAATAAATATTTTATTTTTATATTATTTTTATAGTAAATACCACACAAGAGTCCCAACTGCTTCCTACCGACTAGAGCTAGTGAGACAATAGCATCCCCAATCGGGGTAGTTGTGAGGTTTAAGGTAGTAAGGAGGGGAAGGATATGGAGAAGAAGAAGGTTAGGAAGTACCTGACTATTCAAATCTGATCAACAAACACGACTAAAGCCATTTCAAGTAACGTTTCAATTCCGAATGGTGGCCTTCCAGCAGGGTGACATTTAGAGTATCTACCATTATAGAAGTGCCACAAATATAATATACATTATTTTATATAATTAAATGTGTTTTGAGACATGTTAATTGAATAAAATTTATTTGCGCACGCCGGGTTTGAACCGAGTTCGTAGTCGAGCGTCTTACCATCTGACTACGCAGGCTGTCATATTCTTTATTACAAAGGCTTTATTTTCTCGTCACTGCCTACTGCCCAAATAATGCAAGCCTCATCCATCTAGGGGTCGGTTACTCCTTTTGCCTGCATCATCTCGTAGCAATTTCTCATTGGATGATTCTGTGCAGGGAATTGATTGCTTTGTTTCAGAACAGTGATTTGAAAGGGTCCACACATAACTCACCCCCAAGGAAGATGAATGATATCGCATTCGTCTGTTTGTGTCTGGAATTTCACACCATCATTATATTGAAATTGAATAGCGCTATCGGTCATGCTTGCATATTCAATCAAGGAGCTTAATTCAGATTTAAACAGAAAGCTCTACCTAAAGCAATCGGTTTTAGTCGAAATTTCGTAAATGTTTTATTTTATCGTATCCGTTTTAAGAGCAGTATTATAAATGAAAATATGATAAACTTGGAAGACAATTATTTATAACGTTGTCTGTCAACACTTTATAATTAATTTGACTCTATGTAAGAACCATTTAACATCCTGTCTTTACTTCCATGTTTTGTAGCTCATTTTAATTGAAAATCAAGTTCTTTAATTTTTTAAACATTTAGGTACCCTTAGAAATGCATAAAATACATTCAAATTTGTATGAAAAAAAATATTAGAAGATAATATTATATATCTGCACCAATTTACTTCAAATGTATTATTATTATGCAATGCGAAAAATTTACTTTGTGTGAAATCAAAATCGTATAAAATAAATTGAACAGTGAGTTCTGGAGACATGAAATTCTTAAAAATCATAAAGTCCTAATTGTCATTTCCATCGTAGGGTATAAAAATTAATTTCCATCTTAGTATAAAAACTCAATACAAAATATCATTCTATTATTTGAATTTACAGAGTGGTAGACATACTCATAGTATCGCCCTGGTGAAAACCCACCATTCAGAATAGAAACGTTGCTTGAAATGGCTCTAGCCGTGTTTGGTGACCAGATCTGAATAGACCGGTACTTCCCAATCTTCTTCTTTCCCATCTCCTTCCCCTCCTTACTAACTCCAGCCACACAACGTACCCTTAATTGGGGATGCCATAGTCTCACCTCCTCTAGACGGTTGGAAGCAGTTGGGACTCTTGTTCGGTATTCACTGTAAAAAAAAATCTGTTTAACAAGAAATTGCGTTTTTGGAAAAAGTTTTTTGAAACTCGAGCGAAATCTGGTAGTAAAACTAATAATCAAACATGAAATCTACATCGAAATTATAAACGAGAAGCGAACACGAAGAAGCAAAAATTATGGTACGATGTCAACAAATATTTTTTCTTTTTTTTTATCTATCTGTACGAAAACAATTATTCAGTTGGCATTTCACTGATTTGAGATTGTCGAAAACGTAAATTTCTGACAAAACGCTAACAATAGAGTTATTATCCAGGCGACAGAAAAACAACAGACCGTTTACCTGAACAAAAACAACTATATTACCGACTCTGAAATATTTATAGCTTTCCGTGAAGCATTACATTTGCCTATCGACAGAATTATTTACCATGAGATGAAATAATACGCCACGAGCCAAAGAAACGTAGGTGGCGAAGACAAGCATATCGAAAGGCATATTACAGTGTATTTGCTACCTACGGCTATTCCGTGTTCTCGCATATTCATGGCCTGTTTAACATCTTTTAATATAGAGTGCTTTTTCCACACCTCCGGGGTGGTGCAGACGACGGGCACAACCCTTAACTACTTATGTAGCTAAAAACGATCGTTCATAATTCGTATGGCGCCGTTTGCGCCGCGAAAGTAGAATGTTGTGTAAGGTCGTTTTGTTTGCTTCTGTTTAGATGAAATTCAATTTTAAGATTGGCAGGATACATTTTTTCATGCGGCTTTAAGCTCACCGCTTCGTGCTATTTAAGTAGAAATAAATCACGTGAATACGATGGTAGTGATGATCTCTGTTGCAGAGTAATAAGCTTCTCAACGCTGAACCCAGTAGTCAAATGTTGAAAACCCAGTAAGGAAAATATTGAAACAAATATTGCATTCCTTATTGTAAGTGAAGAAAACTACACCTTTACATGACTGAACGGGTACCCTCGTGTGGTTTATATGGAATTTTAAGTATGTGCATATTTATTAATCGTTTTTATCTTATTTAAAAATAATAATAAACATGATGTACTGTTATGTCCAAAAAACATCACCTGCATACTTAATACTTTTTTAATCACATACTGAAAGAAAAACCCCAGTTCACACACAGTTTTAATTTTTGATAATTTAATAAAATAAAATTTTACATTGTTTTTATTAAGTTATCCTAGTTTTTTTTATTATTTTCAGTGACAGCTGTTTCAACGTTCAAGGCCAATATCAAACTGTGGTTAAGCCATTAATAAACGACTTATTTATATGATTTTTGTTTACTTTTTAAATACTTAGTACGGTAAAAACAAAATAACCTTGAATTTCTTGTTCTTTGAGGTACTTAACTAAAACTGGTATCTCCCATTAAGTGATTACAAACTATTGCCTTTAAAGGCAGTTATTTTTTTGTATTGTAATAATGTGAATGCAATATACATAAAAACATTGTATTTGAATTTCGTTCCACGGTGTTACATTATATGTTCAGTATCGCTTTGGTGAAAAACCACCATTCAGAATCGGTACATTGCTAAAAATGAATTTAGCTATGTTTTATGATGTGAATAATTACGTATTTTTCAACTTTCCTTTTACTCATATTTATCTTTTCCATTTTCTTCAGTCTCATAACTTTTCCCAAAAACATAATATAAGCTTTGCTACTTCTAGGCAGCTGACGACAATCACAAAATATGATTACCGTGCCTACGTTAATTGTGTGGTTAATTTATAGATGATAAAAGAACAACATATTTATTTTTCTAGCGTACCTACACAATTTCCATAGATTACGTTGATATGAAACGTATTGAGTAAACAACAACAGCGTTAAAAACAAAAAATGTCATAATATTGTTTCTTTCATCTGTTATTACGTTACTCTCTGTAAATTTCACTCGAAGGGTGAAAACCCGCAAAGATCTGAAAACAGGCTATAAACAGGCTGTGTTGTCTCGTTTTTCGTTTATTTCATTGAAACCAAACAAAGCGCTTCCATAAGCACCATGGAAACATCGAGTGGCGGTACTAAATAGTATTTGGGGCTCGCCTCCGATAAAGATTAAACTATTCAGCGATGCGAGGTTGGCTTGCGGTTGTGTCACGGAATCCCACTAATATGTCCCTATAATACATTCTACCACCGGATTAAATAAACCTAGATTAGTCTTCTTCTGTCCTAAGTATTGAAATGTATACCAAAAAAGAAAGATTTACACATGCATACAAATATTGCAACGTATTTCTTATTCATGTCGATTTATAAATACATTTACGATAAAAAAGCCTTTAAAAGGAAATTGTATTGGGATAAATGCTCAGTGTATAAACCTCACTAGCAACATTTAATTGCATATGGCGAAACGCCTACGTCAGCAATACTAAAATCGCATTCATTGTTCTAGCAGACAAAAACTGGTAGAAACTTTCAATATTGACTGGCGAAAGACCCCCATTTGGAATCGAAATGTTTCTTGCCGAAATATTTTCTAAATTTTCACCTTCAAAACATACTCTGATTGTGGATGTTATAGTTCAACATACCATAGCTCCGATAGTTGGGATTTTGTGTGTGATATTCACATAGAGATAGGCAATGACCGCCACCTCAGCCGATGCCAAAATAACAATGAGTCGATGTACTAAATAGCCAGTCATCAATTAACCGTTTTGTCAAATATAAAAATAAAGAGAAAAAAGGTGTCAATGCTGTATTTCTATAATCTCGGATTTTGGAATCTGAAAGATTTCCCTAAAAGGATATTCTCTGGTGTGTTGATCCTGTCACTCATTCTTACAAGAACTGTAAAGCCAGCTACTCGTCCTCTCTTTCAGTGAATATGAAAAAGCGATAACATAATCTGGGTTACCCAAAAATATATGGTATGTATTTCAGTTACAGAAAGCAACGAATAGAATGTAATATATTACATACAAATCTAAAATTTCTGGACTCCTTCAAAATAATCGATTCCCATTGACGTATTGATATAAAGTGCAGAGTTAATCTACCCTTTCCTAAAGCGAAGCTCCCCGCATAGTTTCAATTTGCATGAGGTAATAGTTCCTTGAAATATGCGTTTGTATAGGAACTCATCACCGTAGTTCCCTGGAGATAAAATTCCATGATTATTTTTATCACGTCTACTAGAATTCTGAACTTTTTTTTTTTTTTTTTTTTTTTATTTGATTTTTGTCACATACATTTTTTTTTTAAATTAGAAAAGAAAAAAGATTACAAAAGTAAAAACATTAATTAAAAAAGAAAGAAACATATTATAAACAATAAAGAAAAGAAAATAAGGAAGAACAATGTAGATATAACAAAAAATCCCACATGGGCAAAAGCCAGTGCGTGGGTATACTAATATAAATCAATAGTAGGTTCTCTATAGCAATAATATAAATAGATAAACAGTATATAATTACAATTAATAAAGAGTTACATTTCAAATTAAGCAAAACATTTTAATTTTTTTTTTTTTTTTTTAAATCACAGCAGATAAGTTAGTTAAGAATTAAAAAAAAATATAGCAGTTATGGTATTAAGAGGTTGGTATTTTTTGTTTTTAACCAACTTTATTTTTTTTTTTCAAATACAAAATCACAACAGATAAGTTAGTTAATTTTTTTTAGAATTTAGCACTTATAGTATGAAGAGGCTGGTATCTTTTGCTTTTATCCAGTTTTTTATTACATTTTTGTATGTATTTAAGGAAGTTGAATTTGAACACTTAAAATGTAATGAAAGTGAATTATACATTTTTGGGGCAATGAAGTATGCATGTCTCTGCGCAAGTCTAGTTTTGCAGAGGTACCTCCAGTACATTATTTATTCTGTTGCTGTAACGATTTTCATTTTTTGCAAATAGTTTACTTCATGAAAATATGTACTTTAGGCACTGTATACAATAAATTTTTCTTATATCTAAGAGATCAGCTTCTTGGAATAATTGTATGGAGGGGTATGTAATGTTTTTATGCAACATTATTTTTATTATTAATTTTTGAGATATTTCTAATGGCTTAATATGAGTATTATAAATACCCCCCCAACCGATTATTCCATAAGATACTGATGACTGAACCAAAGCATGGTACACCAATTTCATTATTTTTATGTCAACTATGTTATTTAATCGTTTAAAAATGTAAGTTAAATATCTTAGTTTATTTACAAGCTTTTCTACATGATTCGTCCATTTGAGTTGACTATCTATTGTAATTCCTAAATATTTGACTGTATTTCCCGATTTCATTTCTACACAATTAGAGCATAAAATAGGGTTGCAGTTATTGTTATGGAACCTTATATTTAGGTTAGTTAGAGGTGCAGCCTTTTTGGTATTATAGAATGGAATATAAATAGTTTTTTCACAGTTCAGAGTTAAAAGGTTTTGGTTGAGCCATTCTTTGACAATGGAGGTGCATTTATTAGCATTTTCAGTGACTTCGTTCCAAAACTAAACACGAACATTCATAACAAGCTTAAAGAACTTAACTAGTTGTACAAGCATTTATGTACTAGAAAGTGCCTACTTAGGAGCATGATTTTTATATTTTCTAAAAAGAGGAAATATAAAAATACCACAATTAAAAACGAACTTAAAAGGAGCATTTACACTTCTCGCATTCGAGGGGTTATTATTTTAAATAAATATTTTCCTTTAAATGTGTTTTTAACCACAAGCTATTAGGGATAGAAAAATATTTGATAAAATTTTGCAGTAAACCTAAAGCTGCGGCTGAAATATTTTATCTTGAGAAAATAATTTCAATAATTATCGTGCTTTCTGCCATCAGTTCGAAAAACGCTTACCTCCTAGCTGAGAACAGCAATTTGTAAATGAGAAAAGTTAAAAGACTTTATCAAGTTCTGTTTCTATTGCGGTTATAAACAGAATATAAAATGATAAGAGAACTTTTTTGTTTAGTTAATTGAAGGGCGAGAAAAGTGGTATTGGAGAAAAATTTCTTCCGAAAATTTGGAGTATTAAAAATTAAATTGAAACAGTTTGCTTAAAGTCGTTTGGTAGAAGTACTTTATAATGCGTTTCTTTAAATTCGCAAAGCATGTTCTTTACTTCAACAATCGAAAGACAATATTTTATTGAAAAAATTAAGAAAAGCAAACTACCAAAAAATACATTATTCAAATTTTAAGCACAAACAAGTAGTCGGTATAAATCTAGAACGTTTAAAAAAATAGCCAAAATTTTATGAGTGCTGAGTTCAAAATTCAAACTAATGACCTACGTGGACGAGTGGTTAAGATCCTCAGCTCCGAATCTAAAGATTACGGGTATGAATACCGTCATGGACAAATAAATTAAATTTAATTCACTTAAATACATTATTATTTCACATTTCATAAATACAGAATAGTATAAAGTACCAATATTTGTGGCACTTCCAGAGTGATCACTATCGCCCTGATGAATGCAAACCATCCCGAAGCAAAACGTTGCTTGAAATGGCATTAGCTTTTGGCGACCAAATCTGAATAACAAGGCTAATTTTCAACCTTTCTTTTCCTTATTTATTTTTCCAAAACTCCTTTAGCCTCACAACATATTCCAATCGGAGATGACGTAGTTCTACTAGCTTCGGGCAATTGGGATTGTATGCAGTGTTCACAAAAAAAAAAACTGCGGAACAGAAAGGGTAAAAAAAGTGTCTACCAAACCTGTGGAGGTGTCTACCTACTAACAGACAGTGGGCAATTTCCAAACCAATATGCAAGCAAATGAGTTATGACCAAGTAGTTATTGCTATTGACCCGTACCTTGCGTCCAAGTATGGTATTCCACCATACGAACTCCCCAGCAAAATATTCCAGCCCTATTCTCTTAATAAATGCAATTGCTCTCCCTCTCCCAGCTAAAGTGGCCCCGGGGACTGTTTGGAGCACAGGAGTTAAAACAATAATCTCAAATGATGTTGTGGGCTTACTTGACGATATAATGAAATAAAGCAAATAATTTGAAAAATAAAAAAATACCAAACTATGATACCACGAAATTTATCATTCCGTACCTCCACGATTATTTTATTGGTTATATTATTTGATTGGCGGTAGCTTTTCTAATAAGAGCAATCATAAAATACAACTTTTATGATTGATCATCCATCTATTCTCTACGCTTTTTTTGTGCTGTTTTTCCAGAAATCTTTCTTTTCAAGACCATTCCTAGAAATTAAAATGCATCACCTTTGTACGTTTCCGTATAAGGTAGTATAATGAGTCTATTTAATGTTGAAGGATATTATATCGCGTATAAATATTGTCTGATATAAAAAAATTGGTATGAAAACTTAATCCTATACATTTTTCTAAAATTTCATACCTTCGATGATTAGTATTTGTTGATTGAATCGTTTTTTAGGAATCAAATATCGCATTCGATCAAAATCAACCAAATTGAGCGGCGTATGTTCCTCGGTATTTTCAATTTATTGTTCGCGTAATGTATGTAATAATTCACATCAAATAAAGCTGCCATTTATCTTGTTGAATTATTCCCGATTTCCGATGTAAGTAATCCCACAAAAAACAACGAATCGCTTACATCAAATAGTAATTTCCAGTTAGATTAAGTCTCCTAGTATACAATTACATATCAACGTCAATCAACCAAGAAACTTAAAATGCAGCATAGATATAAATAAATAATTAGCTTTCTCAAGAGGGGTAAAGAGTAGTAGAAAAACTTGGTAAAATACACAATAAACCCGCATAAAATATGTTTTAACGATATTTCGCTGTGCTAGTTCAATACTATAATAAGTAAAAAATTAATAATTTTAACCTATGGCTGTCTTTTGATTCCTTATGTCATAAAGAATTTTTTGCTTGTTATAGTATTGAAATAGCACAGCGATTTGTCTGCGAAAAATTCAAACGTCCGCACCCTATTTCATAAGCCCACTCGGCTGCGACCCCGCATAATATTTTTCTTTTTGAAAAACTCCTCGCTGGAAACGCAATATTGCGAAGGATAAGCGGAGAAACTCCCGTTTTTTGTGATAAATAAATAATATCGAACGGTAAATAGCAAAACTGCATATGTCTTGTACTTATGGTGTGTAAAAAAATAAAACGCCGGAAAAACATATCAACCGAGTAAGCTTCCGAGGGGGGAATGAACGAATAAGAGACGTTAACACAAAATAAATGTTTTCACCATATTTGTGTACAAACTGTGGGAGTTGTTACTTTCAATCAAACTTTTGTATACTAAGGATGGTAACATTGACATTAAAAATATGTTTGATTGAGTTTTTTTATGTTTTAATATACCTCATAATATTCACCAATTGACTTTTCAACCAATATTACCAAACAAAGATTATATACGAGTTCAGGAATAACGAGGCGAAAACGAAATAATCTCATCAACTAACGCCTTTGTGTTAACATGTTAAGGTAACGTACATACATACCGCAAAAACTTTGATAGTACATAACTGAGGACCTACAAATCGCAAGTGCACCCATTGTTGAATTTGGTTGCTACCTCTGTTCTGGAATCCCAGAATACCTGAAAAAACCCTAGAATAGGTAAATTAATTGGTGAGGATGGAACAGTTGATTAGTGCGCTACTCCCGGATAAAATAGAGATTCCGAGTTCGAGTCTTGGTCATAACAGAATCTTTTAGTTTGTGTCTTTCCTATTTTCATATTCTTTGAAGATTGTTATTTTTTTTTAAAGCTTTAAATCCATAGGCCGCTGGTTCAGATCCGGCTCGAAGGACCAATGTTTCCACTTGATAGTACATAACTGAGGACCTACAAATCGCAAGTGCACCCGTTGTTGAATTTGGTTGCTACCTCTGTTCTGGAATCCCAGAATACCTGAAAAAACCCTAGAATAGGTAAATCAATTGGTTAGGATGGAACAGTTGATTAGTGCGCTACTCCCGGATAAAATAGAAGTTCCGAGTTCGAGTCTTGGTCATAACAGAATCTTTTAATTTTGCGTCTTTCTTATTTTCATATTCTTTGAAGATTGTTGTTTTTTTTTTAAAGGAAGCAAACACGTTTTGGTCCGAAATTATAATTTAAATAAATGTATATTTTGGTTTAAACCACTTTATTATTATTTTATATATATATATATATAAATATACGTACATGTACCAACTAGTTTCGGTTAGAGCCAATCTTCTTCAGGCCGATCCGGTCGAATGGTAAGACAATCGACTACAAATCTAAGGGTCGCGGGTTCAAACTCGGCGTGCGTTAAAACCTTTTATATAATTAATATGTGTCGTTCCATATTTAATTCATATAAAATAATTTAAAGTATATTTGTAACACGTTCCAGAGTGGTAGATACTCTAAGTATTGCCCTGGTGAAAGACTACCATTCAGGATCGAAACGTTGCTTGAAAATGACTTTAGCCGTGTTTGGTGACCAAATCTGAATAACCAGGTACTTCCCAATATTCTTCTTCTCCATATATTTTTCCTCCTCAACCCCCAATCCAGTTGGGGATGCCATGGTCTCTCTGGTTCTAGACGGTTGGCAGCAGTTAAGACTCTTGTGCAATATTCACTATAAAAAAGGACAATATAATGTAAACTTTTGTATTATACAAATTATACATTAAACAGCTTATATTATATTGTCTTGAAGAAGGTTGGCTCCAACCGAAACTAGTAGACACATGTTCATATATATATATACATAATAATAAAGTGGTATACATCAAAATATAATTTCATTTAAATCAATGTTAATATTTTTTCAATAATCAATTATACAATGAAACATAAAAGCTTTGAAAAGCTTTTTTAAAATCAATTTTTATTATGCCATTTTTGAGTTGTTAATGCGGTTGATTACTGTCCAGTATCACATAAAAAAAAACAAAATTTCACACTTTTCGAAAAAACAATTGTTTTCGCAAATTCAAACCAAATAGAAAATAATAAATTTATACATATTTTCAAAAACGCACAATTCCACTAATAAAGTTAAAAAATACTTATGTATTTTTGATTCGTTCAATTTAACAACTAAAATACAGATCAAATGTAAACAGTACAACGGATATGTTTAGTGCCTCTAGTAATTCATTTAGCCGCTTTGTTAACTGTCCGAGTGCCGTGATACCGACCCCTGCTTATTGAGCGGTGGGGGCGAGGGCGAAGGCGAGAGGGGCTGGCATTTCCTCCACGGAAAGTGCCCGTAATAAGGATGCACAGGGAATGAGGTATACAGCGGAAGGTCATCCGCCGTCAGAGGGGTTGGGGGGCTTATTAGATTGCGCCATGAAACATCCCCTGATTGTGGACAAATCGAATAAGCATGCTCACTAAGTCTGGCTTGCGTAATGTGAATTTTAGTGCGAATAGTGTCCACATTCAGGCGGAGGATAGAGGGAAATGTTTGTTGGTCGTCAAATGCTATTTAGGGTGTTTATGTATTGTGAACTGCCCTAAAACGTGTTTCGTTGATCTTCATTCTATCAAACATAGTTGAGATTTATAAAACTTACTTTTAGGTGCTTGAAAAATGGGACCGCGGTTTTGCATTGACTTAATTGAAAGTGTGACTAAAAAAAATTATTAAAAATGAAATGAAAAAAAAGCTTTGTATAAGACTACAGATTTTATTTTTATTTTTATGACCGACCGGTTTCGCTTAGCCTAAATATCATCAGGGTACAAGAATAAACTAAACAAAAAATACAAAGTGTGCGATTATATATAATATACAGAGGGAGAACACACTATAAAATAAAATAACAGTGAGAAAACCAAATAATTACATTTAATTATAACAAAGGAATAGAGAGAAAGAGTCAGAAAATATGAATTGAAAGAATCAAAACGTTAACTGAGAAGGTGATTACGTTATGAACACACTTTTTCATTTTTCGTTTGGTTTATTATTTTTCCTGACGATGCTTAGGCTAAGTGAAACCGGTCGGTCGTAAAAAATAAATTAAATCTATGGTCTTATACACAGTTATTTTTTAAAATTTCATTGAATATGTAAAACCACAAAGCAATAGATTTTTACGAAAATATAAATACGTAAGAAACTATTTACTTTGTACCTCATACCACCTAAGTCTCAATATTTTATTTCGATACCCTTTTTCTGATATATCACGTTTGGTCTTGTTTTTTTATAGATGCATGTAAATTAAATCAAGTGCCATGGCTCGTGATGGAAACAGTTAAAAAATGATTGCAGTGATCTAAAAATGCTTGAAAAAAGGTGTGCAATTATCACCACGCCAGAGCTTACTATTTAAGAGCTTTGCTGCATCTAACAGACTTCTCCTTAAAGTTAAAGATTTTTTAACCAAGTGCATTTTTTCTAATACAGGAAAAAAAATATTTAAATTTAATCGGAAGCGGTATCAGAGATTACCTCTACGAATATTGCATTACGTGAGCGTTTGGCAAGTATTATTTCATTAACGATAGTTGAAATAAAAACAGAGACGTCGAAAGAATGCTTGGCCATTTTGGTTTGAGCACAAGGTTTCTTATTTTATCGAGATCGATAATATACAGTAATTTTTGTAGTTATATACTTTTTTTACAAGAGCTTTGAATTCGAATAACAATGTATCTCATTATTTATTTTAGATAAAACCTTCCATCCAACATTAATAGGCAATATCGCATTTCCAATATGAAAACGGTTTGACGTTTTTTTGTTGGTTGGTATGGGTAGAATATCCAGGGGAGTGGTAGAGTGACTGGGTTGAGTGAAGTGAGTGAAGAAGTGGAGTGAGTCGGGTGAAAGGGGAACTAGAGTCAGATAACAGAGGAATAGGACGAAGGTAATGGTCAGCTAAAGAGGATTATTTTTTTATCTAAATATGTTTTTCCGGACCTCTCCACAAGTTTATAGCTGCCACCGCGGGGAGATTACAACAGAATGGGAAAGGGTGGATTATGGTAGAAATATTTCACTGCAGGGGTCTACCGATATAATTTGCACATTGTAAGGATATTTAATTTGATGTTCATGTACCTACCTATGAATGAAAGGACGCAAAGATTCGCTTGAATATTTTGCATTGCATATTTTAAACTGCCTAGAACCAGTAAGACTCTTGCTCTTCATTAGGGAATGTTGTTAAGTAGAAGAAAGGAAGTGAGGAGAAGTAAAGGTGGAAAAGGAAAGAAGTAAACCGATACCTGACTGTTCAGATCAAGTAAATATAACTTTAGCCATTTTCGGCAACAGTCTTTCTATTCTGAATAGTTAAATATTTTATCCAAAGCTAGAAACATCTAACGTAAGATCTGTATGTAGATGTTATCTCATAATACGAGGATTTCAATAAAGTACAACGAAACTTGAGAAGAGGCGCTGATTAAAATATAAATGCCTCATCTCAATTAAGTAAATGAGGATCTTTGAACGAACTCTTCGAGAGCTCTAAAGGGAATTAAAAAGCACGAAGCACGCACCCACAGGCACTGTTACCAACACACGAACGTGAATTTCTCGTCGCACTTAGAGGATGTTACAACATTTTGAAAAATTTGTCATACATTTTTGTATGGTACCTTTTTACACAGGCAAAATTTGAATTTTATTAAACCAGACAGAATAATTTTATTCTATTATAGTGATGGTCATGTTAGAAAGAGTCTTGATAATTGAAATATCTGTTTTCCTAAGATTGAAATAATTGATATTGTTTCGAATTGTGGACAACGACGATTTTTAATGAGTATTCCTTTGGTTGTTTGATGATTTTATTGAAAAGGATGTCAGTTGTTCAAATTATAACAGACATCAATTATGAAATTGGGCAAATACAATAACATACATTTTGCCTCTAATGATTTCTAGATTATTATACAATTTATTTAAAGTTAAGATTAACAATGTGTAATATTGACATATTGTTGATGGAATTTAAAGTAATCCTTACCCTAGATTCGATAATTTTAAGAATCAACTGAAATTCGGATCCGTTGATAGTTTTTCTAACGAGGCCGTCTCTTTACCCCTTTCCTCGAAGGTTTCTCATTCTATCCAATAGGGTTTGGAAGAATCCTATAAAAGGTTTTAATGATTTTCTTGATAATTTTATTTGCCTATAAAATGGCGAAGACTCGAGGTTTTAATACTAGCAGTAAAAAGTTTCAATTATGAAAGTTAAATTGATTAATTCAACGTAAAACGTGACATAAGAGAAATCCCATTATTTAATGATAAAACATTAATTTAAGATGGATTTAAGCCAAGATTAACGGAGAACTTGAGAAGAGAATTGATCACAGTTAATAGGAAGTCGCAAAACTTTATTAATGATGGATGGCAGTTTAATTTATTTAAATTATTTTAAGAAATCACCTATTTGTCATAATTAAGTACAAGTTCTAGTTTACAGTTATTAGTAATAGTAATCTTTAATAAGCCATTACTCATAAGCTTTAAGTATTAAGCGTATACATTTGATGTAAGTTATTTATTGTAATGTAGTTTTATAATCGCCTTGGAGGTCGCAATGCGTTTATTATAAGTTATGTGCATTCCATGGTAGGTGGTTTTTTACTGATATTTGACTGATTACAAGTATACCCTCGCACTGGCTTTGCCTATATAGGATCTTTTGTTATGTCTACATTATACATTACTGTATATTATTATTTTTTGGTATATTTGTTTTTATCATTTTATTATTTATTTTCTCTTTCCTCTAAAATATGTTTTTCTTATTATGAATAGAAAGTATGAAACAAATACGTATATGTTGGCTATGTACAACTATGCGATGAAATAAAATTTTGAGAGGCGTATATATGTATATTTATATACGCCTCTTAAAATTCGGCTAGTATTAGTATTTTATATATATATATTTCTATATATCTATATATATAAAAAATACTAATACTAGCCGATACCCTTAGCATCGTTTATTCCGTAGATTTGTGCAAAACTACCTCAGCGTTACATTTTTTAATTGACTAAATATTATACTAAGTAATTGGTAGGAAGTCAAAAAATCTTCCGTAAATAAAAATGGTTCGTATACCTAATACACAAACTAGGTGGGTAACTGTACTCAGTTAGAGCTATTCATACCAATACAACGATAGCTATCTATATCGATAAAAATAATCGGAAAAATATATTATTAATATTTTAATAGAAATATAGCAATAATAAATATGGCAGTGTTTATTTTTTATTTGAGACAGACATTAATTTATGATATGTCATATTGAGAAATATTTATTATTTTGTAATTTCATAATCTATCTTTTATAAACAATGGAGTCATTTCCTGATGTCTTGAAACGAAGTTTAATTTTATTTCTTTATTTTTATTATTTATTACTATGTTATCATGTTTTCTATTTTTATTTATTATCTTTGTATTTTTTTTTTTTATCTTTCTATGTATTATATGGAACTCATGGGATTGCACCACCCTCCCTGAGATCTGGAATAAAAAAAAAAAAATAAAAAAATAATAATAATAATAATAATAATTTACAGTCCTCCTCACTAGGGATTCCTGTTCCGAGGTGGGCTGTGAGCTGTGGGCTGTGGGCTGTAGGTTGTGGATTGTTGTGTTGGTGCTACTGATACTGATGTTGTCTTCATAATTTTTATGATTTCCTTATCAACGTGTTTACTCAGCCATATTTTTATGTTCTTTTTAATTTTTGTATTTCAGTGGTATTTTTAATATCATTTGAAATAGCACTGTACAATTTTGCAGCATTGAATTTATGGTTTCTCTGGTCAAAAGTAGTATTTAATCTTAAAATGTTAATTACATTTGAGGTTTTTGTCCTTTGAAGTGTGTTGGTCAGTAAGGTACTCAGTTGTTCCTCTAAAATTGAGTAGAGCATTTGTTTAGTATAGTTTTGTAATGCAGAGAAAATAAAGGTTTCTTAAATTTTCTTTTGACAGAGTTCTCGTAGATACTTATAACATTATTTTTATTAAACTTTATTGTACTTTCACGAGGTGTTTCATATGGATGTTAGAAGTAGTTAATACATAGGTTTCGGTAGTTTAATTGGTAGAGACGTTACTCTCGTATATATTAGAGGTTCAAAGTTCAAGTTTCAGTTGCCGGCCTCCATGGTCGAGTGGTAAGACGCTCGACTATGAATCCAAAGGTCGCGGGTTCAAACCCGGCGTGCGCCAATAACTTTTATTTAATTAATATGTGTCATAACACATTTAATTCATATAAAAATAATAACAAGTATATTTGCGGCACGTTCCAGAGTGGTAGGTTTTAAGTATCGCCCTGGTGAAAGACCACCATTCAGAATCGAAACGTTGAAATGGCTTAAGCCGTGTTTGGTGACCAGATCTGAATAGCCAGGCACTTCCCCAACCTTCCTCTTCCCGATCTCCTTCCCTCCCCACTACCTTCAGCCTCACAACATACCCAAAAGTCTCACTTCAAGTTGAGACTCTTGTGCGGTATTCATGTAAAAAAAAAAAAAAAGTTGCAATCAGGTTCCATAATTTATTGAATTAACTATATCAAATCAATTATGATGTTTGCCTGATTTGCCTAACACAAACCAGAGAATAAATACAATCAATATAAGTGTAAGGGAATAATGACTCTTTAGGGTCCTGCAGACGCAGGTATGAGCGTGTCTCAATACCTCCCCTCACTCTCATCAAGTCAAACGTAACTCCCATCGGCTGGACTTAGCCCAGATTGGTTTTATTTCCCTATCTACGCCATCTCCGCTTAATCCCTCCGAGATTAAGACCTTAGACTATCCCTAGATTGGATGTGGAGTTAAATTTATTAGCTACGCATTAATCTTCAACGAAGATTATACAGCTGTAAAGTATTACATTAAAACACAAATAGGAAAAATAACTTCACATCTCCATTTTATATGCCCCATATCAGGATTTGCGACGCATTATTTCGATAATATACTTTTTTAATGCCTCTCTCAGTTCTACTTAATTTGAATGTGCCGATTTTTAGCTTTACAAATATGTGTCAATCACGCTAAATGGGCCTTGAGTTATTTCTGAGTTGATTCGTGGACATGCATTGTACTCGTATGTGTTTATTTACGAGATTTTAATATTATTGACAATAAAACAATTCGCAACCGAATTGAGGCTGATGTGATTCAAAGTTGTGTCACATTTGACATCGTAACAATTCAATGATTAGCACCATTTTCTTTTATTTTTTATTTTAACGGTCCTCGTTTAACGTCGACTGTCGGTCTGTTTCAGCGTTTGAACAAATTAAATACTTGTATTAATTATGGCGCTAAGTGCCAAAAACTAAAACTGCTTATCGTAGAAGCAAAATACATTTTTTTTAAATAAAATTATATGTAGCACACTTTTAAAAAAAAATGTTTCTTATTAGGTTGTGGTAATTTCAACAGTTTTCATTATATTTTAAATTTAATTAATTTCACATTTCTATAAATAAAATAATGTAGTGAAATGACAGTTTTTTTGGACTTAGTGCCCTCACCTTTATCTTGGCAGTGTTACATATATGTTACACCAATTTTGCTTATTTTTACATTTTTAGTAATGACAACACTTAAGAAAATCTCTTCTTTATCGTCTTGTCAATTGCTGATAGTCAGTTTTAACAAATGATGTAGCTTATAATCTTATCATTAACCACATATTATATTTTTAACCTTGCCAAGATAAGGGTTAATTAATACAAGTATTCAATTCACAAGCTGTTCACAATTTGTCCAAAAGCTGAAACGAGCCTAGAATCCTAGAATCAATGTCAAATAAATAGGTGCTAATCGTTGAATTGTGACGATGTCAGTTTAGTTTTTTGAGTGTTTTAACAATGAAACCAAGCAATTTCAGTGGAACATTATTTGATATAAAAATCATGGTGCTGCATGATACAAACATTATTGAAGGGTAACCCTTCATAGGTTAGTTATTGTCTTATTTAAAAAATATATTAATTCGGATAAGTTATTGTTGTAAAATTTTCTTACACGTTTGTTATTTTGGCTTAAAAAATGAGGTTTGGCGACAAATTCTCTATATTTATTGACGGCCGGACTTTACCTTTCCCAGTCTCCCCAGAAGGAGAGGCATTTTGACTAAATGACTATCAGGAAAAGCCATCAGCTGGGCGCGGTCGCACGAGAATATCCTATGAGATAGTACACTTAAGCGAAGCACTAATGGCTTCAACTAAATGAAACAACATTATATGTTTATTAGATAATTAATCCTGAAAGAAAATTGTCGAAAATCGTCTAATGAATGAACAACTAATTTGTATCACAAAAAGAATAAAAATACGTAATATTTTCGAATTAAATTAAAACGCGATTTAATTAGTTCTCCATAATCATACACTTAAATAGTTTTTTTTAATATTTAATTAACATCAATAATCAAAAACACAAAAATAAAACAGAAAAAGCCAGAAATTAAAAAAGACAATGGTCACAACCGAGACTCGAACTCGGATTCTCTACTCCGTCCGGGAGTAGCGCCTTAACCAATTTGACCATTTAATCTTATAAGTAGGTGGCATTTTAATCGATTTCTTATATTAAAAACATTATTTTTAATTTCTTTCGAATTTATAAAAATATAAAATTTCCAAATAATATATTTTTTTAAATGAGATTGATTAAAATGTCACATTATAATAAGGTCCCAATGGCCGAATTGGTAAGGGCATTGTTACTCCCGGATAGAGTAGAAGATTCGAGTTCGAGTCTTGGTTTTAGAACATTGTCTTTTATTTTCTGGCTTTTTCTGTTTCATATTTGTGTTTTAGGTTATTGATATTATTTAAATATTAAAAACAAAGGCGTTAATGCTTTAAAATTATTTCCAATTTAAATTTTGTATGCTTTTTTTAGGAAAAATGTCACAAGATTCTAAATTGACGGAATTCCGACAGTAATACGATATCCTTTTTATGTAGAATGTTGAGACTCTGAAGAATGAAAAGCAAGATTGGGTATTGGAACACATATATCTGGTCATAAATGCATTATTCAGATACCGACTAGTGGTATGGATTTGAAAGTGCCTTGTGACCCGAAACATGTGGAAATAATATCTCCATTTACTTGATTTATATAAAAAAAACACCAATACAAGAACGATTCATTTTTCCCTCGCCCGTATTTTAATCTGCGAGTTCTGTTATGGAGGTCACAGTTTCAAGCAAGAAATATTAACAGTTTAATTAAAATTATTTTTAAAACGTTAAGAACTTGACAGGTAATTTAAAATTATTTTTAAATAAATTACATGAAATAAATGGACGGCGAGTCGATGCCATAGAGTAATATGTAATATGGCTCTAGAGTCTAGACAGTTGAAAGCAGTTAGAACTACTTCACTAAAAAAAATAAATTAAATAAGGCATGAACAAGGGAGAAATAATATCGTTTCAAAGAATTACCCATCACTTATGAAGAAAAAAATTCTAGCGTGTTTGTTATAAAAATACATTCCAATTTCTTCATTATAGTTGTTGCTCAAAGCGAATTAGGGAAACGGCAAGAATAAGGTTTGATCTACCAGAATGTAAGTTGTAATTATTCACCAGATAGAACCTTATCGAGCAATCGGCATAATTATTCCGCCCACAGATTGCCGCCCTACGATTCCACCCTCGACCGCCACCCACCCCAAGGAATGCATTGTGAACACGAATCCCTAAACCGAATGTAAGCGTAGGCGATTTAATAGTTTAGGATATTGCATGAATTCAGAGTGAATTATTGTTGATTTAAATGAATTATTAGTAGGTAAGTACCATTAATTATTCTTCACTCAACCAAGGGTAATAATACTAAATATTCCCAAAATTCTATTAATCTATATAGATTTAATAATATAATTGTATTTGCAAGCCAATCATTATTTCATGTAAAACAAAGCGAGATTTTTAAAAAAAAATGCGATAAATTTTGTTGTTTTTTTTAAACTTGTATAGGTAAATAAAATACTTTTATTAAATAAAAGAATACTTTGTTTTAAAACCACAGAATTTATTATGATGAAGGCCAACCGGTTTCGCTTGGATCAAGCTTCGTCATAATACTTGAAAAAATACAGAGTTAACAGGTATATGGTATAAATAGTTAATGATAGAGTGAGACAGTATATAATATGTAAATTAGAGGGAGGGAACAATTGAAAGTGCTTAATATATATTACGAAGAATTGGTAAATAAACAAGTGTACATAATAAAAAGATAATGATGTTAGGGCAGACAAAGATCCTATATTGAATTTATATATGAAAACGACATTTTACATTGTTACTGGAAAAGAAGCTATTTGGATACATAATAATAATTAAATGGGTGAGTTATGGAGTAAAACAGAGTGATTCGTTGCAACAAATGAGGGTGAAGTTGACAATTGATGGGATAAAGGTTGATTTACAGGAAACATATTTAAAATAGGAACCATATCCAACCACCATGTGATTGCTTCTTACGAAAAAAAAAAAAACTTTTATTTTCAAACAGCTATAATCACCTTGAAATAAATAAAATAATATAAATCAATTGTGTTTAGGTGAAAGGCGTTGTACCACATTTTCGCAAATAAATTTAGACCTTGGTGATAGTATAACAGTCATGCTGTAATGCTTGACACCTGATTTGATTTTTATTTAATTAAGAATGCTAACGGGGGCGATTATTTTGGAAATATAGCCTAAAATGTGACTGACTAAAATGTATTAAAATTGGCTAACAGTGAAACGGATACTCACATTAGACACATTGATATTTATACATAAAATGAAGAACAACTTATTTTTCTGTCCAAAAATATTTATAGCGTGGTTTTTCATAAACATAATACAAGGACATGCAAATAAATCAGATAAACAAAAAACGAGTAACACCAATACATAAAATACCTTGCTTTATAAAGGGATGGAATGTTATAATGCGCTGCCGGAAACCATAAAAAATATGGCAATTCATAAATTTAAAACAGCCTATAAAGAACCATTTAAAATACATTAGTAATATCAAGTAGCATATAAGTTATAATATTATTGTAAAGCCAAATAGAATATAAATTATAATTAGATACTTTATCTAAAAAAAAAACTCTCTTTCAATAGATTAAAATAACGTAAATACATATTTTTTAAATGTCGTTAGTCGGACAGGTACAGAATATATTATAATTTTTCCTTTTGCTAGCCAACTTCAAACGATTTACCAAAGGATGGTTATTTTATAGATAGATAGTTACTGATGTGAGCGTAATGAATAGGATCAAGAAAGGGACGCTTAGATGGTTTGGGCATGTAGAGCGAATGAACGAAGAAAGGAGTGTGAAAAGAATATATGATGCGAAAGTGAATGGAAGAAGAAGTTGAGGAGATATATGAAAGAGATGGTATGATTAAGTAAATTAAATACTTGAATCGGGTCATGTGAAGAGTCAGAATAACAGAAGAGTATGTATGAGACGATGTATGAATGTAAATGAAGCAAGGAGTGTGTGCCAAGACAGAGTTATATGGTGGTCCGCCTTCTCTGCTTACCCCTGCGAAGAAACGGCGTGATGGTTAGTTAGTTATTTTATTTAATCAGACTAACGATGTTATAAACAGAACTGAAAAATTAACTGTTTTTTTTTGCGTTTGAAGTCTGCTGAAAGAAACAACCGCAGCTGTATAGTAATTATATTTTTGACTGTTGCTACTTTTACCCTGTTATCAACGTTAATGTTGTATCTATATACCTACTGTGTTCCTTCACTTAAAAATGGTTGTGAAAAGTAATTCAAACCAACCTAGATTTAAGCTGGATATAAAATTATATTTTTTCCGTATTGTGTGAACGCATTTTTGTATGTTTTTAATTAATCCAACTCGGGAATAGAAGGGAGAGATGGTAGTTAAAAGAATGAATGAATGGAGTATTGACCTTAAGCAAACAGAAATTGCTTAAAAATTATCAATAAGTAATTACATTGATAACTCCTGCGGGCATTCCTGTTTGTCCTTTGAACAAAATGTTAATGATTAAGTGAAGCGATGGTTTTGATAATTTAAGGTAAGTAGGTGATTCAATACTATTTATAGTAATACGGAGAAGGTATAGAGTAGTCATTTTGTATTGTGGTTTATTTAAGGTTAGAAGTGTAACAAAATATTTTTGTAAAACCAACATGACTACTATGAGTGTAGTTTTTCAGAGTTAAAAGCTCTTTGAGAGTGCAAAACAGAGGCAAGGTTTTATTAAAAAAGCAAGTTTAAAAAAATACTCGACACATTATTTTTCTACTAACTCCTTATTTAAAAAAAATGGAGGCAGCTCTTTTTTCATTTTTTATTCACACCATACAATGCATTATTTATCCATAAATAGTAATAGGTATTTTTATTATACTTAATAATCCCCACAACAATATATTCATGTTTCAGTCAAGCCTTTGCCTAAAGCCATCACTGTCACACTCCCCGTGTATTCGTCATATCGCAAAGCTCACGAGGCTGTGGATGTATAAATAAATGATGACCAGTTAACAATGCATGCTACCAAACGCGGGGGAGCTTCCAGCGTTCTGCCGTCTACGATTCCGTCAACTACGCCCCACGCTTCCGCGACTCTACGGTGGCTACGCTCTACGCCTACGACCCAACTATATAAGTAGATTACCAGATCACAAGCTTACTTTGAAAAAGTTTGATCAAAATAAAATTTTGAGAAGATTTTGAGTCTTGGTTCACGCGCGTGTTCAATAAATTGTGAATACTTCTTAAAATTTTCAGTTAACTTGGTTTTAAAATATCTGTGAGAGTTTTCAATTTGACTGTGTATATATTACAATGGTTCGAAGTTTTGTTAAAAATACTGCTTGTACTTTTCAAATAGGTTAAACGAACGTTAACTGGTATTTACGGGGTAAGATTTGTGGGAAACTTTCACAAATTAAAAAATAAGTTCAATTATCGCAGTGCTATTAAATAACTTATTACTTACTGTAAATACTTTGAGTTATCTCTCAAATGAGGTTTTTTTTACCGTCAATTTATTACGAATGTGATGTTCTAAAAAATGCACTTTCAGATCGCTCTAAGTTAAGTTGAGCGTGTTATTCATTTAGGTTCATACGATAGTTTATTAGTTTTGTTACGAGCTTAAGAGATTCATACTTTGAAAGAATTTAGTATCTTGACTTCGCTTTGGTTTATTAAACCATCCGATAGTTGGTGACATTGCTGATCTTGGAGCTGATCATCGTGAATATGTAATTCAGGAATACATAATTCAGATAAGTAGGGTAAAAGCCTGTACGATAATTGCTTAAAAAAACATTCAACAATGCTAGAATTATATTTTTAAGGATGTTTTACTTTCAGGATAAACTTTCGTACAGCTTTCCTGATATAAAATGTTTGACTAACGCGTTAGAGTAAAAATATTGTTTTTTTTTCTAACTTAGTATCATTTTGTGTAATGATAAAGAATGCGAGGTAGCAAGGGTTTAGTGCATAATCCATAAAAAGCTTTTCTAAAACGTCAATTACTCTTTTAGTTTCCGGACTACGCTATTATAATAATATTCGGGGCTTTTAAGAAAAAAACCTTTATCACTATGTGACTAACTTAGATTTTTACAAAAGTAAAACTTCCATATCGCCAAATCAATAAAGGTATATCAGTTATAAACATTAATTTATGAACAGGTTATTACTTATAATATATCGTGTTTTGTGTTTGTCTGAAAAGTTCAACATTGAAGTGAAAATAACATAATATTTACAGCGCACCTTTGTGTGCCAGAAAGCTAGGATTTAAGGATTTCCTGAGTCCTCATTTATTTTTTATGAATGCCCTACAAAGATGTTTATTTTATCAACAGCCTACCGTACATTTGACTTGAATGTGGAGCATAAATAAAAGCAAAACAAACATTTTTTATATGGCGGATTGAAGAAATATGATGGATTCAAAAATAATATAAGTTCCATAGGATGAGGATGTATATAAACAGACTTTCTGTTATTTTTTATTTATACTATTAAGGTTAAGTATAGATTCTTTAAAATGATGTAGACCTAAATAAACCTTTATCCCTATGGCCGCTTCTTCAAAGGTTTCCTAAGATTACTGACTATACGTTTCGTGGGAGTAGGCAAAGTGGATATAACACAGCTATTTTCTCATTATCTTTTTTTCCCTACATTTGAACTTTAAAAACTAAACCTGAACGACGATCGAATAGAAAGAAATTAAGGATATAGATTATTTAGGTATTTATTTATATACTAACGGACCATTGTCCAATAGTAAAAAAATACAAAACACGAAATGGGAAAAAAGAGCAACAGAGAAAGAACAGCACGCACTCGTTGATTATATTTTAAATGAAACAATGACAAAAATGGGACAAAAATATACATTAAAAAAGAACAATTAAGTCAAAGCCTGAACAAGGTTTTGGATAAGATCGTAAAGAATGACAAAAATCATTTAGACTGGTACCAAAGACTATGGCTTGAGTTAACAAGTGTCGACATTCTGGATAGTGGAGAATGATACCCATAATTAGTAAAGTGATGATTGAGGAACAGCAATTCATTGTTTCTAAGTCTACGGCAAGGAATTTTAAACTAGGTGAGTTGCGACAAAGAAGGATATATTTGAGAATTTATAATATGAATAAGTTTATTGGCTAATGTTATGTTCAATTCATGTTTTATTTTAATGTATTTTAAAACTCATTTCAGCATTTAGATTTCTAGGTTAGAATGTTGAATTTGATGTTGGTTTTAGTTTTGTTTCTTGAACTTTGTAATTTGCATATTGTTCTGAACTACTGAGATCTCCAAATTGTATGTTGTAAAGGTGGAATCGTGTTTATTGATTTTTAAGGACGATTGATAATTCAGTTTTCATTTACAAAAATGTTTTTGGTTATGTGAGCTACCAGTTAATAAAAAAAACATTGGAATTGTTTAAATAGTTGCCTACTTTATTGGAAAGTTTTAAAAAAAGTTCTTATTCGTTATAAATTACAAGATTTATAAAACCAACCTAAGCACGACTAATTCTGAATAAGTCGATACCCACCGTTAATGACGATTTCGACTTGACTAACTACCGGTTAAGCGTCCTATCTACCGGACTGTCACCCACCTCTGTAATGTTACTTAACACAAGAAATAAAACGACAAAGATCAAAAAAGCCAGTATCAATATTTGAATAAAGCTCTGAATATGTGGTGGTATAGCACAGTAATATGTATTCTAAGAAGAGCTTTTTGCACGCACGCCATGGAAAATAAACGATATCTATTTCTAACACCATTCGAAACACGTGACCTAATTAAGGTCACGCAAACATCACTCCTCTATCATATATTATCCATCTTAGTCTATGCTACCCTTGTATACATAGTGCCGTACACTGCGACATTCGTCCGCACACCGTGACGTACGGCACATCCCTGATACACATCGTGACACACTGTCGCACATGTCACGCGTCACAGAAATATGTACCCGCGTTCGAGGAAAATCCTATCGTTTTAAGCTTTTTTTAGAAACCACACCTAATACTCGACGACGTCCGTGGAAAAGAGAACATTTCTCTTGCCTTCAACCACGGTGAAAGTCGCGGGTTCAAGACGTGACGAGGGCAAACACATTATGTCTTCGGTTTTCCTCGAAATGATTTTGAATGTAATTTATTTACACCTCACACCAGAGCGACCTGAGTGTAAGATACTCTGTTTTGATCTGATGAGAGATCACAATTCAGAATGGAAACATTATTGCTTTGTTTAGTGATTAGATCTGAATAGCCAGGTAGTTAGATTTCCTAAGCCCCAAATCTTTACCCTTGCCACTTCCATCAGCATTTAATAAATTTAATTATCCATATCACCATCATTTTGATAACCCTTTCTTTTTCTATTTCGTTAGGCTCGGTGTGTTGAAGACACAATTTTTCTTCGAATAGCCTCTGCAGGTGTTTTTACGATCTTTTTCTGACGTACCTAGTTAGTTCCTTCTGGAACTGCCGATAAAAAACCATAACATAATTTATTTTTCTGACATCCTTATGGTATCCACAAACTTACTTATCCACAATGTTTCCATAAATTAACTTTGTTTTGATGCCTATTATTTTGCGGATAAAGAACTGTTGTAATATTTAAACATTTAAAGAAAGAAGTAACGTATTTGTTTCAGTAAATGCATTATTTCATCTATATAATATCGCTAGACTATTTAACTTTGACTACACAAGAGAGCAGTTCTTTTAGCTAGTGCGAACTGTTTATGTACTTATTAATAATTTCGAAATAGTAAGAAAAAAATGTGAAAAAGGAGGGCGTTGGGGAAATTACGTAATTTTGAATTCATAGAAATTGAAAATGAATGACTTTTTCTACCTTTCGTTGGACTGAGTTTATAACCTTTACTCATCTTTCAGCTAACTGATTTACTTCATAATAATTATTTTTCTACATTAAACCAGACCAACTCAACCACGCCGGCAAAAGTTTTTAGAAACACAACATTATTTATTCCCGAAACGAACTCTCTCTCACAAAGTTTTCTTTGTTTTTTTTTTCTCTAATGAAATTCGCTGTTTGAAGTCTACGTGATATAAGCGTGGCTGTATCCAACCACCCCCTAAAATTTCGTAAAGTTTTATTATAATTTTAGCTTTAGAAGCATTTTAAATTCCTTCTTTACCAAGGAACGCGGGTAAAGGAATGTTTTGAAGAAAACAAGGACCTGAGTTACTCGAGGACGGGCCTTAGTTGACGTGATTTAAAAAAAATAATGTCATATTTTAAAATGAGAGCACACGTGTCAGTAGAGTTTTTTTAACGTTTTTTGCTGCGTTTATTATAATTTCATTCAAATGTTAACTGTGAGTTTAGCAGTCATCTTTGATATAGAGCCTCTAGATATCTGAAAATAACTATTATCCCTGTAAAAAGGGGCAATCCGATTAAGAGATTCCACTATCTCAACTGACGGATTGTTATCGTAAGTAAGACTCTAAAATATAGTCGTTAGGTGGGAAAGCTGTCTTTTTGTTTTCCGATATTTCAATGAGAGATTTTCCGTGGTAGATTCCATTTTTCGCACTGTCGCAAATCGATGACTAGGGCCAGCGCCGGATCCACCATACGTTGAAAATGTGCAAAAAACATAGGCGCCATCTCTGAAAAGGCGCCGTAAAATAAAGATCTTATTTTAATTTACCAGTTCTTACTTAGGGCCATTATGATTTCATTTCCGTTACCACTAAATATAATCACGTTCATTAACCACCTATTTTCGGTCCGTTTAAGAACTTGATAAAATTATGATTAGGTGTCAAGCATAATAGCATAACTGTTTTGTTATCGCTTAGATCTAAATTCCCTTGCAAAAAAAGCGGAATAACGCCATCACCTAAGCATAGTCGATTTGTATCTACCATCACTATAAAGATAACTGTAAACAATAAATGTTGACTATTCATACGACTAATTACAAAACTCTCAATGTAAACTGAGTTCACATCACCGGAACGCGTGTAATTTTCAAGCACGCTAAGGGAAAAGATAAAATTAATTGTGACGAAAGCATATTCTTCCGTATTTCCAATTCCCCGAATCCCCTTGCAACTTATCAAACGGGGCTCTCCACCGGGACGATATACGAACATAATAACCGGCGTTTCCTTTAAACAGAAACCAAGTACCTACCCACCAGACTAAGCCCGGAGAACCTACTTATACATGAATCGAATCCAACATAACTACAGTAAAATTCATAGTCACTGTACGTAAACTTATTAATTGCCTCGCTCTGTAACGAAACGGATATTCGACGTCAAACGAATGATTTAATCCACTGACAGTTGAACACTTTGGCTGCCATTTGTGTATGTGCTATTCGGTTCAACAAAAAAGTGCTTAAAATTGTATTTTGAAATTCATGGCTTAACTCAGTAAAATACATTTCAAAGATCGATAAAACCAATGCAATTTGTATTTTATGGAAACAATTAAAAACCACACATGTCATAAAGAGGGCAGATTTTTTTTTGAAAAATAAAGTCTCGACAAATTTATAAAATAATACATTTAAAGACGCACTTTTTCCAACGCTTCTACCTCCTCAATTAATTTCCTTACCAGATCTCATAATTTACTACCATAAGATAATTTGTATTTTTACTATTTTATTTTTAAAATCGTTCATAATCTAAGGAAGAAAAGACTGCATCGTTTTATTTCCACGGTATATCTAGGTAGGTTGGATGAAATTGACAAAATAACATTATTCTACACCCATAAATTTAATATTGAACATTCGTTTCTGTATAGTGTGACGTAAAGCTCGAAGAGTAATGTTTAGATTACAATCCAAACCACAATTGAATTGAGTTCGAAGAAGGTTTTATGAAACATGCATTTAAATATGAGTGAAAATGTCACAAATTAGTATTTGTTAACAATATCTTTGTCAAATATATAATACAATATAAAACAATAATATTACCTTTTTACAATATAAATAATAGTAAGAACATTGCATTAACATAGCGCAGTTGTGTGATATTTCACCTTAAAGTCAAATATAAAATAATTACATATTTAATAACGATAAGATCGATGTCAGGGTTTGCAGTGAAAGGTATTTGGCAAACGTTGCCATTCCTTACTAGAGCTGCAAATAATAATATTAATAATAATAATATTTGGATAACTTGTATAGCGCCTTTTTTGTGAAAAATCACCTTCTGAAGGATGCTAGAAGGATGAAGTTGATGCTCTTACCGAGTCTTTCCTTGAGAAGAGCCCCCGGCGCCTCACGAGGGAGGCAAAGCTGTGGATGCGGCCTTTCGCAAACATCGTCAAAGCGCTGCAGTAGCGCGGTAGCCAAAACAGAATTATGTTTGCATTATTTTAGTGCCCTTGCAATTGTTTGTATGAAGTTTGCTTGAATTCGGACCATATTTTGCATTTGTACATAAATATATGCACGCCAAAGGGTCGAAATAATATTCTTTTCACTTCATCGAAAAAAGCAACGGAAGAGCATGTCTGCACGCATGTTAAATATCATCCTCTAGCGCTCAATATCATCGTCATCTTCTTTTCAAATGTTACCTAGATATTTGATCTTTTTATTTATAAAGTTTTATTTTTATTATTCGTATTTTATTTTTTAAAGATCGTCAAACATTCTCGGATTTCGAAATAACCTGACAATATTTTAAAAAACTCTTACTACCACCATCATAAGCGGAAGATGGCTTGCGCGGAATGATGGAAAACTTAATTAGCAGAGGAATCAATCTCATGACGACTGGGTAATAACCCGACGCATTTGTCCACTCAGCTACTAAATTGTCAACTTTTGCTTTTACATATAATTTACCATTAATTTTGGAGCGTAAAGCACATATGCCAGTAGAAAAAAAGATTTGCAATAAAAAATTGCAAATGCAACCTAAAATTTAATATAATATAAAATTATGTCTGTTGAATAAAATGCACATTGAAATTTCGTTGGCGTGTAAAAACATGTGCCATTTGTCGGTAAATTATCGCTTTACAGTTATTTAAATAATTTGCTGTCAGCGTATCTGTTTTTTCTCAGAGGATAAATCCATCATCGAGGTTTTAATGGCGGTATTTGAGTGTTGCTCCAATTAGTCCCACTCCGCACGACAATTATCACCCCATTAGTATCATTGACAAGACATTTCACCGGAGAAATATTTTTATTTTAACTCTTAACCTGTTAGAGAAGCAATTTTAAAAACGTCTAGATATTGCACTAATCGATAAATCAGAAAGGAATCTCGTAGAGCTTTATTATCGAATTGGTGTTGGCTTGAGTAAGAATTTTTTATACTCGTTCTTTTATAAAACGGGACGCATATGGAACGGACTTCCGGCATTCGTCTTTTCACCTCGTCTTAAATCGGGCCTCTTCAAGACCCACATTAAATTGAATCTTTTCCTACCGTCCTCAACATCTTGACTTCATCTCCCAAAATAACCGAACTGGGTGGATTAAGTGAAAGGCTTCTGTCCTGCATAAAACCTGAGGAGTTCTTGAGTGATGTCAAATTGAATTTTTATGTTCGTTTTATTTGACGTATGTACATTTCAAACACAGATCGTTGTTATTAAGCAAGCTTAGGTGTAAGCGGAACCTTTGGGATTAAAATGTTGCCATTTTTACATAATTTCTTGTACATTTACAAACCACAAAGTGTTACAATTCATTATTTTTGGTCTTTACAAAAGGTACCTTTGCTAAACATTTCAGCTTAATTTACTTTTAATACAATACAATACAAGAGAACAATACCAAACCGATAAGAAACCAACATCAAAAATATTCTCATGTATTCATGAATATCACAATTGCTACATTTATTTCACACTGAGCTTGGACGCCAATAGTAATGGTTGCAACAAGTGATAATAATTCGAATCCGCCTTATTTTATTTTATACACTTTCGAATAACCGCAGCCACAGCCGAAATACACCGAGGAAATTTAAGCTCAGTACTATAAAAATGATCCGAAAAGCAGGATCGTTGAAAGCTCGAAATGGGCCAAAACACTACTGGAAGTGGAAACTGTTGGCCGTATCGGAGAGTTAGCGCTTTCGAAGCTCAATGGGGTATATCCAATTCTATCGCATTTGGCCTGAGATGACACGGTTAGGAAAGTGCTGTAATTTAGTCTTTTTTTCTGAAACAGTTTTGGTCTCTCCAGTGTTTATAGTATATAATATTTTTTAAAATATGTATTTTAGGTTTTTGTAGTATGAATAAATATTTTGATTATTTTCACGGTAAAATTTTGTAAATCATGACTTAAAATGCGTTTTATAAAGCTAGAAAAACAAATATCTGTTAAACGGTTTATATTTGCATTATTAGTTTTCTGAAAAAAACTGTGAAAGTTATTATTTCACCTTGCGAAGCCTTACTTTTATGTTATTGGTACTTATTTATAGTTTTTTTGTGTTTAATTTATAGAATTTTCTTTTTTATAATTTAATTGAATTGTATTTAATATAATTATTATTGAGTTTTGCTAGTTTTAGTTTTTTATTTTTTAGTGACAGCTGTTTCGGCGTTTAAGGCCACCATCAAACAGTTTCTGTGGTTAGGCCACATGAAAATTAGTTATTTATATGATTTTGGTTCCCTGTTTACTTACTAATTACGGTAAAAACCAAATTATCTTTGAATCAATTTTGAATTTGTTCTGTGAGGTACTTAACATTAATATTCAATTTAATATAATTTATTTTTTTTAAATATTGGTATTTCGTTCAAATATTTTGTTTTGTCTGCAATAGTAACAAAATATAAAATAAACGAAAAAAACGTCCTTGGCTAGAAGTCAGCCTTTTTACACTAATTTCCGTTCTGGGAAACATTAGTAAATCATTTGACTTAATAATATGCTGAAAAACCAGTTTCGTACAGTTATGGGTAGTGCTTATATTTTGAAAAGCATTGTGTTTTTTTTTTATTAAATTTTTTAAGGTGACATTTCGACAAAGAAGAAGACGCTGATTGATGCGAAAAAAATAAGTTCGGCTTGAAAACTTTTTTTTGGTCCAGATTTTTTTTTTTAAATTTTGTCATTGCTTAGTTATATATCATTAATGAAAAACATCTCCTTAAAATCGATGACGGGCATTCAACTAGTTTATGTAAAATGTCCAAGGTTTCCAGTGAATACATTTTTTAAGCTGTAATCCTTTTTAATTCAATGATAAACATACTAAAATGTCAGTAAAAAGTGCTGTTTGAAAATCAGCGCATCCATTTTCGAACGTTTTATCTTAAATTCCAGTATGCATAAACTACAGTTGAAAAAATGTATTCACTAGAAACCTTAAGCATTTCCGTAACTACCCGTAATAAAATAACAGATAAATCATGTTTAGTATTGCTTATATTAGAAAGCCGAAAATAATGTATTGGTGGTGACCCTTAATGTCACGTAAATATTTTTATTTTACATACATTTACTAGTAACTAGAAGTAATTCAAAACATGATCACACAAAAGTCGTCTAGAAAAAGTTGTGTCGAGTGCCTTAAATCGAATTGTTGTTCTCTTTAAACTGTGTTTGGTAGATTTAGTGAGCTTTGCCTATACAAAATACTAAGTATGTACACATATAATACGTACATACCACTGAATAGTAAATCTCTAGAAATGTGATTTATACCGGTTTGAAAGACAACCGATATCACTAATTTGCATAAGACCTTCATCTCTTTGTGGAGTTGATTTATGTCCGGTTCCGCTCAGTGCCGATATTTTGAAGAAAACTTTTTATTGATATGGTATGAATATCAATCAAGGAGTATGTGCCAAGGCAAATTTGTGTGGCAGTATATCCTTCTGCTTCACTTCTTGTGATATTTAACTATTTATTTAGTTAAATAATATTTTTGAATTGTAAAATACATCGCAGATTTTTTAACTTATCACTAAATAATATTTTTAATAATTAATAATTAATAAAAATATTATTTAGTGATAAAAAAATGGTTTAAAAAAAAAATCTGCGTTGTAAGTATTTTTACAATTCAAAATAATTAATTAACTAAATAAGTAATTAAATATCACACAAATTTGCCTTGGCACATACTCCTTGATTGATATTCATACCATATCAATAAGTTTTCTTGCGGAACAATATCGGCACTGAGCGGAACCCGACGTTGATGTGAATCAGCCTTTAGGCTCCAGACAGGCCAATGAATTTAATATTCTGTTCTAGAACGATTTTCGGAAGTTCGAAGTAATGATAAATTGTTCTTAACTCGGCACACTGGACACACCAACAACACACTTCTATCGGTTTACCTCTTCAGTGGTAGATACATACAAGCAGAGTGTTGTTCTAACGTGTCGCCAGGGAATCCAATGACGAAATAGTTCAACGGAGTGAACCAAGTGATTTGTTTAAGTGCCAGCCTGATTTATATATATGCCAGCTTCCCTCCGTGGAAGTAATTATTACCGATTCCGCTATTTTGTCCGTTAATGTCTACTCTAGCTGTCCATACTGTCCTATTACAAAATTATATCCCTTGAGGTAAAATGGCACTATATATAAGTTAGTGAAGTATTAAGAATAATATAAATTGTATGTAACTAATATTCATGAATAACAAAGAAGAACCATTTGTTCCCGAAATTTAAAAGTATCTGCTGAATAACTGTCCAAAATCGAAACTATAAAGCAGACAAAGGATATGTATGAAACGTTTGAAACACTTCAACGAAGAGTTTTTGTGTTATGAAATTTGTTTCAGTCTGAAATGTATAGATTGATGCAATTATTTTTAACCGAAGATGATATTTATAGCTGAAAATCATCTTTTTTTTTAAATAAACAAGATAACAATATGTTTTTTTTTTCATATTTTTCAACTGTTCATTTAGAAAAAAAAAGTATCGAAATTCAAGGGAAGCCTCGTTAGTGTAGTGTACGAGCCATCCACTAACAGCATATCCTGATTAATAAGAAACAAAATCTTAGCCTGATTTAGGGGGGTTGTGATTGTTTATTTTTTAATGGTACCATCCAACATATAATAATCATATTATAAATAAAGATGATGGAATGAAAATAACAATTTCATTTAAGTTTTCTCGGAATGAAATAATGTTATTGACGAATTGAAGATTTACGATGCGACATCTGCTGGTCAGAATAAAAAGTACAACAACAGGGTGTAGGAAAAGGCTGCCCACAAAACAAATACCCCGTCAATGTCTCGACAAGAAGATTGATCGTCCTACACGAAACGTCCAATTTTTACTTCCCCATCCCCCTCCCGCCGAGTGGACTCGTCCAAATAAAACCGTACACATAAAAGGTTCATCCCAAAACAACCATATCAGTCAAGCAGATTGACACTTTGGAAAATTGTAAGTATATTTTTCATTCATCAAAATCTGAAAGTATTTCAAATCTTAAAAAAAAACACTTGCCACTGCTACTCGATGTGATTTTTTTGCAAGATGGTTAGAAAACAACAATTAAATTTGTATTAATTATTGAAATAATATCAATAATCATCATCTCAAATATGAAACAGAAAAAATGATGGTCGCGACCGAGACTCGAACTCAGAACCTCTACTCAATCCGGGAGAAACGCTTCTGCTAATTGAGCCACCGAGTCCTTATAAGAAACTGGCTTTTTAATAAATCTTATTCTTCATTTGAAAATTATTAATATAATTTTTTCTAGCTTTCTACCGATTTGGCTGCCATATTTGTATAATATACAAAACTCTACCTGAGCACATATTATAAACCTAGATGGTGTGTCGGATGATGATCGATTAAAAATGCCGTGGAAAAGTGTTCATATTTATTTTTCAGGTGGTGACAGTGTACGTACACTTTGTTAACTTAATTTTTTAATATGTATTTCCGTAAAAATAATAGCTTATTCCGTTAAGTCAATATGTTGAAGAAAGTTATTTATTTGTACTATGAATTTTTTTCCTATGTTTAAATTAAATATTTTGAACTGCATTCACGTTTCCCAATTTTGGCATTTCATAAATGTATCAATGATTTAAATAATTTTTTTCTTCGATAACGTTGTTTTAATAATATATTTCATAAAATAAATATTCAGAGTTGAAAGATGTTTTTCATACATTTTTTAAGTGTATTTATTTATTTCGTTCTGGTTTTTAATATGGAAAAAAAAATTCCTTCACTTCCTTCTAATATTTTTTTCCAAATTACCAAATTTCAGCGTGTTCACTCGTTTTAAACCATATTTCTTGCATTTTTCACCATATTTTAGCGAATATCACCATATTTAACCCTTCATTTTTTATTTGCAAAAAAAAAGAACATCCTCTGTATCAGTTTAAATACGTATAGTTTTAAAATGCGTACGTTCAATATATCGGCAGTAAAAATGAATGAATTGAATAAGTACTTTTAATAGCAATCGTAAAAAAAACTTCTGAATTAATGAAAACAAAATCATATTATTGAAAACAAAATCATATTATTGAAAACAAGTATTATACATTATTGTCGTCAGTATTTAATTAAATAAGTCCCTCAAAATGATGACAACACAGTTCTTTAGAAACAACAGTTTCAGATTTCCATTCACAAAATCCTACAAATGGCAACCTTATTATTATAGAAAAGTCCTTTGTTCCAAGAACTCTCTTCTATTCGTTCATGCATTCAAACGACTGGAATTTTATATAACTGTATTTTTGTATAGTCAAATTGCCTGCTGTATCAACATTGGATTGTTAGAAGAGGGGCAATAACTTTTTATGTTTTCTTACCTTACTCGGTTGGAATTTGGTCAAAAGAATTCTTTTACTTATCTCTTATTGATATGTCTGCTTATTTAAACAGTAATATAATATTCAAATAACATTATCGAGTTTGTTTTCTTAGTGATCTTATTCTGTGGAGGAAAATACAATCCGATTTTATCTTGCAATATTCCAAATAAGACCTTGGATAGAAAAAAAATACCTTGGCTAAGGCTTATATTTAAAGCGAAATCTGTTATCTCGTCAAATTATTTTATGTTCGAAAAAAGTATTTTAAATAACACCCACTCGTGTTTTTTAACGCGAGTTGGTGGGCAAGTTAACATTTTTAATAAAAAATCATATAATCGATCAAAAACAGAGTAAAGGATGTATTCATAAAATCGTATAATACCTCTAAAAACGTAATTTTGTATTACAAAAAATACAAAGAAATATATTAAAAGTGTATGATACTTAGACTATTCGCTCAATAAAAGTTTGATTTCCAATAAAACAACGTTTCTATAAAAAAAAAAAAAATACCGATTATAAATAACATCATTTCGACCAAATCTGTTGAAAATAATTCCTATACACAACTAAAATTAAGACTTAAATAAAAATAAAAAAACACTCTCCTTTTTTAATTATAATAGAAATCATAATTCAATAATATAAAATGATCCTTTTTTGTATAAAACATTATTTTGAATACGTTACCAAAATGTTTAGGCTATTAACAATGTTTTCATGTTACTGTTACACTCTGCAAGCCATCGTAGTATAATTTCCAATAAATTTCCGCCATTTTAAAGGCATGGTGAATTATATCTGACCCGAAAAAGTACGTGAGTACTCGTAACTCTGAAAAATTCCGCTGATCAGACGCGGGTTAGCCAATGTGAATTGAGGAATACCTAGATCGGGTGAGTGAATATCGAACGGCTATTGACTTATGATGAAACAAAAAAATTGACTGAGTTTTTTTGACCCATACATACCAGTTAAAGGTTAATTGTATTTGTAGGATTTTCGTAATGGAACATAAGAAATGTCAATAACACATAGTGTAAGACATACTTTTAGTATTGAACCTATTGTTTTAATCAAACAAGTCAAAGTCTCCTAGTCAACAGTCAACAGTCAACAGTCGACAGTCAACAGTCAGCAGTCGTCCCGCCTTAAGGGTATGTTTCGTTTCATCCACTTTAAGTTCCTACGCGAGTACTGGGTATAGGGTAGATAGTGCCAGCTTCTGACACTCGCTCGTCTGTCAATCTCTCCGAGACACCCTTTTTTGTCTCCGGCAATGGATTGCTGCCATTTGCCTACATATTCAACGAGTCCTTTCACCACAGAGTAAACTGTATGCGGGGCGGCCTTAGATAAGGCCAACGCAAGAAGTGTGAAGGATGTGCTTCTTTGCTGAAAGTAGTCAGTAAAGCTTTTGCAAAGCAAATATATCAAGACAGCAAATTTTCTCTTTATCGAGTTAGGCTTAGATTCAGCCTAAATATGCTGTGACTCAAAAACTAAGATGTTTTTTTTTTCTGCAGAATAAACTAAATTAAATAACAATTTGTCATTTCGCACCATCTCGCTCATAGCCCTATGAATATAGGTACAAATGTTAACTATTATAATTTCTGATTTTGTAACTGTTAATTCATGGTGGAATTCCATTTTAATGATTAAATAAAATCTAATTTAAAACTGTATTCCACTTTTTTTAATTTTTGACTGGACTTTTAAATAAAAATTCATACCAGATAGATATATAAAATAGTAAGCTAAAATTAACTTGTAACTAGTAAAATCATGCAGCAATACTGATAAATATAATTAAAGTAAAATCATGGTTTACTACCCCTGACATCCCAAAAATAGTATATAAGCCATAGAATAAGAACAACCTGTACTAGTCTGAAGATGGCCGTTATAGGCTAAAACCGGTTCAGTCAAAAAATAAAAAAGTGGAATAAAGTTATACATTTGTTTTTATTTAATCATTACAGATGTTAACATTGTTGTCATTGCAAATCGCCATTAGTAGACTAATTCGACTATGTCACGTGATGTCATACAGTCAAAAATCGCCAATTTAAAAGCGGAAATAATAATTTTAATGAATAGCTTAAGACAACTAGGTTTTTAGTATTTACTAATGTTAAGGAAGAAAGATTAGTTTGCTGGCGAGAAAAAAACAATTAGACCCAATTTTGGCAGAAATTATTATAAAAAGTAATTATAATAAAGTTATTACAATAAAACAGGAACATTTCCAAGATTGACGGAAGAAAGGTTTAGATTTATGAAAGAATTCAACAACGCAATTAACAGGTTATCAAAAAAGAAATAAATGGAAAACGGGATTTAGATTTTCTACATCACTCCCATCCCCGACAATTCTTTTATCCAAAGATAAGGCCAATATTTTTGAAAATCAAGATCTTTGGATAAATTTGTGGTAATCTCGAATAGACAGCGTTTTGTGTAAGGATCAATGCTATCGGCGCCACAAACGATTGCGCAAAATTCCTGGACCCTGGAAATAAGAACCTCTATAAAAGGGTTGTTTCATAAAAATGCTGTTAAAGTGTTGTTTTCACTCTTCAAACGGGTCTTAAAAACTAAATTGTTTAAAAATCCTGCATGCAAAACGTAACTTATTAAAATTTAATTTCTTTAAAAACGTCCCTAATTTGCTTTGTTTCGATTTTCTCCTTACTTCTATCATTATAGCTCAATGTCCTTACTACTACTAAAAACCATATACTCATTGTCATAAAATATGTATTGTTACTTGTTATGTTTTCTCTGTTTGCATTCTTAGAATAGTTTACTTTTAATACTTGAATATTAATGTTTTAAGTACCAACATATTAACTGTCTTCAATCTAATTTCCTTTTCTTTGATTTGACTAATATGTTAATATGAATTCATACGTTTCATCTGAATTTTTATACCCTTATCTTCTGGTGAATTGTTTTTTTTAAATATATTGATGTACACATGTATGTTATACCCATATCTGAACCTTTTTCTCTCATGATTCATGATAACGATCATGATTTTGGATAGTTTTAATTTGTATACATATTTTATATTATTGTCTCCTTGTTAGTTAGTTTTATTGGCATAATTAATTTAGTATTAAGCGCATTTGAGGTGAAATATCACAAAACTGCGCTATATAAGTTTGCTTTTATTATTATTATTATTCAAGTAAGATATATTTTAAGCAAGGGTGAAATAATTTTATTTTTTTCAACAAAATTAAAGCCTTGAGCTTTAGCATAAGGTTCGGAATGGTGTTGATTGATCAAAACATATGGATGATGATACTTGAAGGACATTTCCAATTAAACTTTTTGAGTATTACGATATAAACAATATACAGTTTTGATACCGAGCACCACCATAATGGTTAAATGACGTCGGATATATAATTTGTGCAAATGTGAATTTTGCATGGCTTAACATTTTCTATTTTCATTAAAAAGCGAGTTTGATAAATTCATAGCAATATCAAGGGTGGTTTGTTCTTGAATTTACACATCCATTATTGTTGAAATATTTGTGATAATTATTAACAATCCTGTTTTGTTTCTCTTTGATACTTATTATTATTTGGAAAATGATATATTATTTACTCTCAAACTTGCGTACGTTCCACTTTAAAGATTCTAAGATAAAGACACGTGGAGAACTAAATAATTTCACGCTCAATGCGAAATTACGTTTAATTATTTTGGAAAATCTAAGCGGTCCGCATTTGAGATATCAAAAGTGTTTTTACAGTTTTAAACTTCTTACCACAGCTATAAAATATTATGACAACGGCTAACTTTTGCGTGGTGAATCATTAATTTATTCACTTCCGCAATAAGTAAACTTGATGGACTTTGTAATTAAAAACGAGTCGAACGAACCTCAATGGTAAAATATTGTCCTGGCGAGTACCTTGCGACATCTTCATTCGAGTGAAAGCGATCCAATCATTGGACCTCTCCCTCGGGGCGCCACCGAATAAATCAAAAAGGGTCCCAGGGAGGCAGAGGTCTGGTGACTAAACCAACAAATTTACGGACCCTGGACTAGGGAGACACCTGCTCAAAGAGTTTGTTAATCAAGTTCTTTAAAATCCGAAATCGGACGGGTTGATTAATGCGGGAAGAGGTAAGAGCAAAGAGGCTGGGACCAGATCAAATGGAAAAGGAAAGACAAATACGCTTTTTAACTTCATTGATTAAGCAAATCATCCGAAACGGGTTGTAGTTGGAAAACTGACAACCATATACCAACTAACCTTTACGGCGTACGGTGGGAAAACCCTTTTACGGAATCAGCAGTGACTATTTATAAATTAGAATTTACTTATGTTTGTTTTACGTAGCATTGTGATATTATTCGTAATTAGTGAAATAATTTCAATAATTTTAAAAACAATATGAAACAGAATAAAAAAATGAATGCGACCAAGATTCCGATTTAAGTCCTTTACTCTCTATCCAGAAGTAACGCAACTACCAATGGGATAGCGGGCTATCAACACATATACATATTTAAGTACCGCATGTAAGAATAAGTACACAATTTAAAAAAAAAATATTATTAAAAAAAAACTCCTCAACAGACCTCTTCAAATCTCTTTCATTATCAGTAGAGCGTTTAAAATATCATATTTTTTATTTGCAAGAGTAAGTGAGCCAATATCAAATATCAAAAAATAATAGCATTATATAGATTTACCATCAATTATTTTAGAGCTAACAAAAAGTTTCATGAATAAGGGCATATTAGACACAGGATTGATGAGGAGGTGAATTTTAACATCTACAACTCTCCTCATAAACCTTCTAAAAATATATCGGATAAAAAAAATAAAGAGTAATTTGAATCCACTTATTTCTTCACACATTCCTTTTCGGTTCTGTCAACTGAGTTGGTATTGTCTCTAATTATTTAAATATCTCTTTTAAAATACTAAACGCAGGGTGAGTGTTTTGTGTATATCTCCGTTATATCTTTAAAGCACTGCAGGGAATGGCACCAGCCTATATATCGGAACTGTGTGTCCGACAAGCCTTAAATAGTAGACAACTTCCTTTGAGGTCAGCAGACGTAGATACTGCTGTTCGATTAATTGAACCATCTCGATCAAATAAACCTGTTTACTATGATCGCGCTTTTGGTGTATCTGGTCCAGTTATCTGGAATAAGCTTCCCACAAAACTTGCCAACATAACCTAGCAGAGTTCAAACGAGTCTAAAAACCAAATTGTTTAAAAATCCCACATACAAAACGTAACTTATTAAAATTTAATTTCTTTGAAAACGTCCCTAATTTGCTTTTTTCGGTTTTCTCCTTTCTTCTATCATTATAACTCAATGTCCTCACTGTCTACTGAAAACCATTTACTCATTGTCATAAAATATTTATTTTCTTTTGTTACTTGTTATATTTACACTGTTTGCATTTTTAGAATCGTTTACTTGAATATAAATGTTTTAAGTACCAACATATTAACTGTCTTCAATCTAATTTCCTTTTCTTTGATTTGACAAATGTGTTAATATGAATTCATATGTTTCATCTGAATTTTTATACCCTTAGCTCCTGCTTAATTGTTTTTTAATCTGTTGATGTACACATACACTGTTATACCCATATCTGAACCTTTTCTCTCGTGATTTATGATAACGATTTGGATTGTTTTAATTTGTACACATATTATGTATTATTTTCTCCTTGTTAGTTAATCTTACTAGCATAATTAATTTAGCATGAAGCGCACTTGAGGTGAAATATCACAAAACTGCGCTATATATAAGTTCACTGTTATTATTATTATTATTATACATGTATTTATTGGATAAAATCATTACTTATACAAGTATTTATCGAACGCAATAAAAAACAGAGAAATAAGACATAAATTTGTCAATACGTAGGTATACGCGCGTTGTCAGGTATAAATGCATAGCTTCAGAAGTAGCTTTGTCCAAACTCAGTCTCAGTTGAACATTAATGAAAAGCCCTAACCATATGATTATAGTCATAAAGGCGTTATTCCAATTTTTTTGCAAGGAAATGTGGGCATTAGCAATAACATAAGGGTCATGCCGTTATACTTGACACTTGATCGTTATTTGATCATATGCTGAAACAGGTGCAGAGCCGGTGGTTAACGGGGGTGATTATTGAAGTGTAATTATTAAGGGTAAAGAAATCATAATGGCGCTAATCATTGATTTGCGACAGGTTAAAATGTGACAGTGGTTTAAAACACTAGACCTAAGTTGGCGTACAAAATAATGTGGAATAACGCCTTTGACCTAAATGTAGTCGGTATATATGTACTATTATTATTTTTTAATTTTTTAAAATTTTTTTATTTATAATAATATTAAAATTAATTCAATTCAATTGTATAAAAAAAAATAAAAATAAAATAAAATAAAAAATACTATTATCAAAATTATTACTACGGAAGGAAAAAATGACAACTGCTCACAATTGTATTAATACGACTTAAAATCACAAAACTCTAAAACTCTTAAAATCACATAAATTGAGTTTAGATCAGAGCGCGCGTAATTTTCAAGCACCGCAAGAGAAAAGTTAAAAAGGCTTTTCTGCTATTATTTCCATGCAGTTCATATTTTAAATTAAGATTTTTTAATTTTCTGGTGTGGCGTTCCAAACACCTCAAATACACTGCAGACGCAGGTAGATGAACAATATGTCGGTGTCTCCCGGAAGGACCAGGCAAATTCAAATGAATAAAATATTGAGAAAATGTATAAAAGTGGATAAAATAAGGAGTGTTTGTCTAGACAGAACCGTATTACGTTCAACCCTCTCAGTCTACCTATCAGAAAAAATAAATGTTGGCACTTATGGAAAAAAGGATTCATTAAAATAATGTACTCTTTCTCGCTACATATTTCTCAAACAACCCTAAGCTTATCTAAAATTTTAATATGAACGTACAATAACAGAAGAAGCCACAAGGACAAATATTAACAAATATTATGAATAGAAAAGAAACTTAACAACTTAAGCTCTTACATATATTTGAGTCCTGCTAAAGAATGTGTACCCAAATAAATACCCCAATTCAGAGCCAAATAAATACCAACGTTGACGTCGAAACGTATAAAATTGTTTATTATAAGGGAAGCATTACTTAAGTCAAAAAATTAACTAACAACAATTAAGTTTTCTCTTGTGTAAACTTTACTTAAGGGGCGCTTAAATTTCCATTTAAATACATTTTCTTAATAGAAGACAGTAGTCTATCTCATCTCGCCTTGTATCGGAAGGCAGTAATAAATCACGCTGCCAAATAATAAACGTTTCTTGTTACCTACTACTGACTTTTGTGCTGTCACCTTCTATGAATTTATCATTACGTTTGACAAGAATTTCGACATTGTTATTTGGCGTTTCCCGCGGGCGGATCGATGGCTGTTTTTGACATTTTACGAGCGACAATTTTGGTCACGCTTTGTATCATTTACAACACAAATCAATGTGGTTTTGCCGTAGTTGGTGAAGAATAGCAGGTTTTTTATTAAGTGAAATTTCATAAAAGCGTTGGTTTTTTTTCTTATAAGAGACCGCAAATAGTGAAATTTTTCATGCGTTGATTCATTATTTTGATAGTAATGTTTATTTAATTGAAATAAAAAATAACTTTTTGTAAGACCACAGATCTTTTAAATGTCTCATTATTCTATCAACACGTTCTCAGTTGACGTTTTGCCTCTTTAATTTCTTATTATCTGACTCTTTCTCATTGTTCCTTTGTCATAATTTTAATTTAATTTTTTTGTTTTCTTACTGTTTTCTTTTTTTATTTTCTCCCGTATTTTTATATTGTATTCTCCTGTGTGTATATAGTCTGTATGTATGAGTATATATAACCACACACCATGTATGTTTTTGTTTAGTTTAAATTTTGTGCCCTAATGATGTCGGTCATAAAAATAGAAATAAAATCTGTCGCCTTATACAAAGTTATTATTTCATTTTCATTAAATACGTCTAACCACAAAGTGATTGCTTTCTACGAAAACATAATAATGGTTATTAGTCATTCACTGAAGCAACTTAAATATTTTTACAAATAATATTGTTTGCCAGAGTGTATTTACAATTTACCCAGAACTGAGATACGAATAAGAACCACTCTAGTCAATAAATTTTACTGCAGTCTCCAGAAGGGTGCTATCTTACGGCTCAAGATGCTGAATCGACACGAAGAATAACTGAAGAGTTTTGGATATTTTAGAGAAAAACAATGATCAAATCATTTTAACCATATGAGAAATATATCTCTGGCAGATAAGATACAATCTCTAGATATGCCAATTGTTTGATGAGTTGTCACTGACGAGATTGCTCTGGTAGACAGGAAATGTGATGGGAAATAGTCAACCACTAGGTAGGCTTCTTTATAATAATTCTGCAGTGTGAAAAATTCATGGAGACATACGCTTAGAGAGGGAGAGGCAAACAATGCATCGTTGGGAGTATATTGGGAGTGAAGAATTGAAGGGAGGCGGCAGGAAACCGTCAGCGGAAACGACCAGGACTTCAAAGGCTGTAGTTTCATTGAGGATGATGAGGATACGAATACCTGGAGATTCCATCAACTAAGATATGCAATATTTCTCTAACCAGTAAATTTGAACACTGAGAAGAAACCTGTACCTGAACATTACTAATTGCACTAGAGGAACAATTCTTTCTGTGTCATTCATGTTTCAAAGCATAAAGCTTTATTTCCCTCATTCCTCTTTTGACATATTTTTATTGGCGACATTAGCCATATGGCTGACTGTTTTATTTAGCTTAAGGCCATTACATAAATTTGATTATGGCAACAGCCGTACGACTTTTCTTGACATTAGGTAAACATCGTTTGTCGAGTTTTGTATCAAACCGCATTTCGTTTTGTTTTTAGCTATGGTATACGTACCTAAATGTCTTAATTAGGGCTACAATTATAAAGCTCTTATAAAAATAGGAAGAAAAAAATATTTTGGCGTACTACGACGGAGTTTTATTTTAAATATTCTCAGGTTATTCGTAGACCGGTAAGGTTTGTTTTTATTTAAAAAAATACATATTTTTATATAAATTTATGTACGTTGAAGTAGTAGATTTTTCAGTTTACATATATACTACAGTAACATGAATATAATTTGAGTATTTACAATACTCATAAAAAAACATATTATGGGTATACAACAAATTATAAGATATTTTTTTCAAACAATGTAAATATATAATACTACATATAAGCAGTTTAAAAAAAATAGACCAGTACTTTTTTTTAGTTTTTTTGTTATTACCTGGGAACAAATAACAAAAATTATCTCAAATAGTCACCTTTGTTGCGAAATGTATTTAATCAAAATTGGACGTAACAATAAAACATAATAAAAACTTTCCGATTATATATACATAATTCACCGCAGTATTATTGGTAGCCCAACGAAGCGATAATTAAATTCAAACTTTCATAACGTGAATAGGGCTTGATTGGAGACACCCGATATTATCGACGGTCGACAAGGAAGGCCAGACAGAGTCTGCTATCTGCGTATATCTATCTACTGTCTAGACTGGTGGCTGCTGTATGAACCCCTCTGATGAAAGAAAATAGCAAAACATAATTACAACTTCGCTTCGATAACGTAACAAAGAATTAATGGGTAATCGTAAACGTATTAAATTAAATTTTTAATGTATTTCTAGCCCCCAGCTAATTGAGTAATGCAATATTATTGTGATTCTGTTTATGGTTGTTCATAAAGCAATTATCGCCGCTAGAAAGGCAAAAGAGGCTTGAACGACACTTTGGTCAAAAATGAGTTAAATAATATGCAGTTTTTTGTCTGCAAAGAAAGCTTTGATTTTCGTTTGATTCTGAATACTTTTGGGGCCCTTCAGCTATTCAAAATATATTTACAGTTTGGGAGAAGGCTTGATTCAAGTGACACAAGTTCGGGCCTTTTTTTTGCATATTTTAGCTGCAGGTAACTAGGTAGGAGCACTGAGTTAACTTTTTTTTTTAAATCCATACTGTAGACTTATGTATTTTATTGTTAAACAAACAAAAAAACTTTTATTGTGCTCTATAGACTAAATAAACAAAAAGCACTTTTATTTTTTAAAGTTGGTACCAATATCCAAATAAATGTAAATCAAACTCTTCTGGTTTGCTCTCTTGTGATATTAAAACGTAAGTCAAACATTTAACCAAAGCCTTTAACCTTAGGCTTGATTTATACACACTGAGATGTTTTATACATTGTGATCATTTTCCACTTTTTTATTAAACTCCAATGGATATAGGAAGCACTGAAAATAATGTAGATTTTTAATTTATTACCAAGATTGTTGCATTGCGCCCAGCGTGGCGTACCCATTTGCTATAATTTATATCGATAGGTACTCGTATAACACAATAAATGAGGTTTTGAAATTAGTTTCAAAAGGATTCATGTTCTTGAGAATCATTTTTTTTCTAAACGGTCTGGAAATAATACCATTTAATCAAAAAATCAATAAACTTACAAAAAAAAATTCAACATTTTTTAAAAAAAGACATATAACTAATAAGTAATACAAATCCTTTTTTTATCACGGATTTGTGTGTTATAATGATAAAACATTTAACGCAACGTAGGTATCATCCAAAATTCAGTTAACTTAAACTAGTTAGTAAGCTTTAAAGAAATGAAAAAAAATAACTTTGCAAATGACCACCGATATTTTTAAATTTTTTATGACCGATTGGTTTTGCTTTGCCTAAACATCATCAGGTTACAACAACAAACTAAACACAAAATACACAGTGTGCAGTTATATATATATATATACAGTAGTAGTAGTTAGTTCAGGGTATTGTACCTGTCAGCGGTGTCTCGTGTTTACGCAATTGTTTTTGAAATTTAAAAGTGAAATACTTTCAGTACAAGACGGATGAGTTTCAGTGAATACCAAAGTGATTGTCGCGCATCACATGAGCATATTTTTTACACTCGTAAATGACATAAGTTATTGTTTTTTTTGCAAATTAAAAAAAAGTTTCATTTTACTTTGTGTGAACCGGTGTTCTAGTTAAATATCTTCTCCCAGTGAATCATCTTCAAAGATAACGTTGTGTGATGATTATACCACAGTGATAATGCGATAGACACCAAAAACTGTGCTCAAATCCACGCTTTGATTGTGAATATAGCATTTAAAAACTCGAATCGGTGAGTTGCATGTAGGTACTTGAATAATAAATTTATTATCACTTTGCCTGCCAACAGGCGTAAATACCATAAATAGTTAGTGTTGCGGATTTTGCCTACCAACAGGCGCAACTAAAATACACATTTTTTCAAATAGTGCCTTTTTTCTGAGTTCATAATTATTTTTAAATACTGCTTACCGCAGTTTATCAACAAATGGCAATAGGTACGTAAAATATATAATAATTCTGGATACTCTGGGAATATGGAGAATGACAATAAAACTTCTAAACCCGAAAATCCGGATCCATTCACAAAATCTTTTATGACCCCAAGATCTGCAAATCAACATGAGGAGGATATATTATCGTCTGATTTGGACAAAAATATAGACGAAGAAGAAGAAATATCTACAATGATGGAGGCTACAAGCTACAAGGTGAATAGTGCCCTGTCTAATTCAACAATGATTATTAATGCTATGAAGACGACACTCTCAGAAGGTAAAGAAAAAATAATTATAAGCTTAAAAGAAAGAATACACGAAGGAATAGAAGTATAGTCCACTTAGAAGCTGAAAATAATGAAATAAAAGGCGAACTCAAAATACTGGGGCCGTTAGCGAAAAAAAAATCTACAAACATACGAGTATAAGAATCTTTATGTTCTTCATATCGGTGCATTCCCTGCATATTGATAAAATTGCTAATATTGTGCTCTTAACCATAATTAAAGTTTGCAGTTCGATAAAACCTAAAAGGATTATAAAAAGCTCGAGCCAACCGCTATTCTTTAGATTTTTTCGCACAAATACAAGGAAAGTTTTCATAATCAATCATGGCGAGTGTCGGAAATGTTGAAGTTTTGCTTATCGAAACGCCTTTTATTAAACATTCTAAGGTGCAGTGCTTTAAGGCTTACATATCAAGTGGTACATATAAAATATAAAGAACCAATTTACTTGAGAAGTGTTTTGTTATTTACAATTAATGATAAACGTTGTGATTTCAATCATTGTATTGAAATTACTTTTTATTTTTTTTTATGTGAATACCGCACAAGAGTCCCAACTTCTCTCAAAGGTCTAGAGCAAGTGGGACTATGGCATCCTCAATTGAAGGACGTTATGAGTGTAACACAGAAAAGAGATACAAATAAACTATAGGTTGATCAAAGTAAAACACATTCAAAAGTAAAAGTTTCAAATTTTTAAAATATAACTCAACAGTTTGGTCCCCAGACTATATAATTCACATAAAAAATAGTGAACGTGTACAACGTAATTTTTACGTTATATAAACTTCAAACCATACATATACAAATAAACCATACATTCATTTTAAATACACTCAAAAGAAAAATAAATACACAGAAAATAGAAGGAAAAAACTAACTTATGTTTCTTGTTTAAGATAATTCACTCCAAATTCAACTATTGTTAACTCCTACGCCTCATTGAATTCAATAAAACCTCAGCGGGCAACTCGGCAAAAATATTATCATGCACAAAATAACTCCCAAAATAATTACCACATGCATGCACCCATTCCTCGCCTACATAACTTCGGAAACGAATACACCTCAAATATGGAAATATTTCACGTGAATATGCAAAAAATTAAGAGACACTCAAAAGATATATTCATTTGTCACTTATGTAGCAAATACTATAAAGGTATTCTTATTATATTTTTGTTTGTTACCAAAATTTCAAAACTTTATTTTTGTTTTTATTATTTTTACTGCATTTATTTCGTGTATATCTTTTATGTTATTATTCTCTGTGCTCATGCACTTCTCCTGTTAATTTAATATGTAAAAACCCATTGGGGCGTTAATAAATAAACAAGTGCATAACAATTCTAGCAAAAATATCACGACAAAATATATACTTTTCTTCTTCGTACCTGTAAATTACCAAAGCATTGTTACGACATATTGTGAAATCGCAAACTGTTCTAAGGAAACCGATATGTCTTTATTACAAATCATTATTTTTAAATCCGTGATGCCTTGTTGTGTAAAAAAACATGTGCTTCTTGAAGCGAATTTATTATTTGCCGATCTAACGAGATTTAAAGCAATCGAATTCAATTTACACCCCTCTATGTGTCAGTCATCACTCACAGATCCCTTCTTCTTATCCACTTGCGTTTCATTTCAGTATGTACCCTTGACGAAACGTATATTTAAACATTATCTTCTAAATATTCAGTTATTACAACTGACTCATCATAATCTGAACAATATAGCAGAACATTTTAAAATTATTTTTTGTTCCTGAATCAGCAAAAACGTCTTACTGTTGAACTCTAGAGTCATACAATTTCCTAAAACTCGTAGGCCGATACAGCTATCTTAAGTTCACAACGTAATTTCAGCCATGAACTATGAAACTTTTATAATTTTAATCGCAACTGTTAAAAAATATTGGATGTCGTCATACTATTCAATGCAAAACATTCCACAAAATTAGAATAAAGCATTTAAATATTTTATAAGCTCTGTAAAAATGAGAGAAGACGTAATTTTGTTTGTTGTATTTTGCTAGTTATAAATTATGTTCAATAAAATGAAAAGAGCGTTGAAACTTGTACGAAACAAGCTCGTAAAGTTAGTAATTAATAAAACAACTTTTATTTTTAGAAATTACGCTTTATTGTGACCAAAAAAACTCCCAACAACGCAGGGAGTGTTTTCAAATAAAAGGATATTTACAACGCAAATGTTATAAAAAGGCCCACCTCTCATAATGGTAGCACCATCACGCTTAATATTTTACGATAAAACATTAACGAGGCCGACTTTTATCAACGCCCGAACCTCATACAATGCAAAGAACGGTGGTGGCAATTTTAGTTTTCATCACTCTGTTAAACTTTATGGGAGGAACACATTTTCTCTGCCCTTTAATTAACAATAAAAAAATTTGTCTTCAGTGACTTATTTTTTTTATTTCTTTCTGGCATAAAGTATTTATAGAGAACGTTTTTTTGTGTAAACTTATGTTCCCATTTCGGTCGCAGAGTCAATTACTATTTCTGAGCATACAAACACGCAAGGCAGATGCTAGAATATTATTAAGCTATGTTTAAGGCACTTATACTAGAAAATCGTTGTTTCAAAAATAATAAACCAGCTTTGTTTCGAATGAGAAAGTTATCTTTAATTCTCAAGAAAATAATAGTATTGAAAAAAGTTACAGCTCGTTTACATCACCAGTCAGTGATTCAAAACATTAATTGATTACATTGAAAATTGAGTTGATTTACTTACTGATTCAAGGAATTCCTTTAATACAAAAAAAATACATGATCGACTTATCAGACTTCTATACACGTGGCAGCAGTGGCTTAAAAGAATTTTTGCAGAAATAGCTTATGTTTTGCCTATCAACAAATGTATATTATTAATTTCTTTCTAGAACTCACAACATAAATCTTTACAAGATTATGATAATATTAAAATAATCTTTAACAATAGTACTCAGGGTTCTTTCTCAGGAATGATCTTTCAATTATTATCATTTAACAATTTTAATAGAGTTTAAAATAATGATATAAAAGCCAAAGCACGCCTCTGACTGGAATAAAATTGAAATTCTTTTTACAATTGGTTTTATACATTATATTTTCACGTGCTAAGGAATACGATAATAGTTCTAAGGGTGCGCTCCTTCTCTTGTGAGGGAAAAGCCAATTTGTTCTCCGGAGCGATATATGAGATGGAAAAAGTGGAGGGTGCCAAAAATGTTTGGTTTAAAATCACAACGGGGTGCGCATACCCCATTCTTGTTCACGCGAACGGCACAATTAGAGCAGGTTGTAGGGGTGGAATGCATAGCATTTAATGAGCAACATGCGTCATTGTAAATTATACTGAATTCTTAGACAAATGGCCCATAAATTGTTTCCATGCATTATATACGGCTGATAATTGAATTTAAGTGTTTTGAAGAAATTTACAGCTATTATACCCCACTTCATAGAAATGCATGAAAACTGGGACAGTCAGTAAAAAGACACTCAAGTAAAAAGTAGTTTTATGTCTCACGCTTACCTAAAAACACCAACAGAGACGAAGAAAATAATTCTGAAAAATTGCAACAAATTACTTAGAGTTTTATTTCTGGCCTCATGGACTGCAACTTTGTGAAACGGATGAATTTAGATTCGAAAGTGATTGGATTTAACTGATATACATTTTAACTTATTGCTGGCAATATCGGAATGGAATTAATATCATTGCACTTTTTACAATGGTTTAGAATTTTTGTAGATAAATCGATCTTTGCTTACTTTAAATTCACTGGCAAGATTAATATCTTTAAAAATGATTATCAGACATGATGAAAGTAATGCCATGTGAATAAATAAATTGGTTCACTTTTTAAGATGATATTTTTACACAGTTTAAACCATATTCGTGAAAGGCATGCCTTACTTCGTAATATCACGATCACAGGTAGTTATTTATTGAATAATTTTATGTAATCGACGCAAAAGCATTCAATTTAAGCTGTTATTACAACATGCATGAAATATAAGTATGCATGTAGCACTACTGACATTATAGCATTACCAATGATAGGTCTGGTTAAATGGATTAGTGTTTTATTAAGATGTAGTTACTTGTGTAGAGTAATTGTATCAGTTTATAACCCTAGACGAGCATTTACATTCCGTAGATTTAGATTTATTTAATTAAATAAATGTTTTTTTATGATACGAGTATTTTAGGAGTAGTTTAATACATTCGTAGAGCTTAGAAATAAAATAACATATCAATATCAACATCAAAGTTAAAATACACACATAAAAACAATTCTCTATTTTTTTTACAGTATTTCAACTTAAAAACCATATTAATATGCAAATCTACCTGTGTCCAGGTAGGATGTTTATGGTATAGTTTTTTAAAAAGGGCAGGGGCCTTTGCAGTCATAGGGTATAAAAATATTAACAATTTCAAACATAGTCCATACCTCCTGAAATGCCATAAGTTGTTTGTACTGAAAACTATTGCCAAGGGCGACACCATGGTCTGCTATGTACTTCACATGGCAGAACAGAACGTTAGCTCAGCACAGCATGACACGAGGTATGGTGCTACTACATAACATTTCCTGCGCTATTGAAATCTTCAATTTAAACTTTTAAAATGTCAAGAATCAAACGAATGTCCTTTATTTATTACTACTGATAATGTTAACTGTAAACGAACGTGGTTTATAATACACAAAAAATACTTTGATTTTCAATAAATTAATATTTATTGTTTTGTATAATTAACTATGAATGAACAAAGATTAATCAAACAAAATTTATTTGCCCACGCTATGATTTGAACCGGTGACCTCTCAATTCACTGTCGAGAATCATAATGGCTCGTCTATTTAAGTCGACATACGGTAATATGGTTAACGTACTTCAATCCGGAATAAGAATTTAAATTATGTGGGTAAATATTTAAAAAAAAAATTTCTATATACTAGAAATCCTCAACCTATGCTTGGAAAGAATCATAATGCATACAAATAGCGTGGTAGGCACCCAAGTGGTAAGTAGGTGCTCGTAGGTGGCGTGATCAATGTCAATAAGACACGATTTCAATTTAAAAGCCACGTTCTTTCCCCAGTTCCGGTTCGTTCGGTGCGGAAAAATAACTTTTATCATCACCTCGAATAGTAAAATGACAGACGGGCCGTTATAAAAATATCCGACTAATGGAATCTTTATTGTCTTGGTTTATTGCGGCCGCTCCTATTGCGACTGCTCCTTCTCCCAGTTCCAATTCCACTTCCAGCAGCCCCGGGTTTGAGGCGCCACACCCCTGCAACCTTTAATAAGCTCAGCAAGAGTAATAAATATAATACCACGTCTTTGATTTAGATAATGCTAGGTGAACTATTTGCTCGTCAGCAAGTTGATTAATTTTATTCAAATAACTTAACGTCGCCGGAATCTAAATGGATTAAGTTTTGTTGAGTTGACCAAATCTTAAGAACCCGGTTCCAAAAAGGTCCCGTTTTTCTCATTCTTCTTATTGCTCCGAGTCATGGGTCTATCGTGTAGTTAAAACATTTAAAACCCATAGTGTATTATTTTTTAATTAGTAACGACATATCGATGCTATGTAAAGGGAACAAAAACAGGTTTTCTGTTGTTATTTGAATAACCTGACAAGGGTTTTTCTTTTTGCAATCTCCTATTTCTAAAAAAGATAAATCTATATCTTACATTCGGTGTAAGTTCTCTAAGTATAGGTATATTACTGCCGTAAACAAGATATTTGGAACACATAGCATCTACTTCTTTTGATTTCGTATCAAATTATTTTATGTTGCTGTAATTGACGTATCTGTAAAGTGTATCATAGAGGAAAAAAAAATTCCGTAACCTGAAAATAAAACTAGCAGAAAGTAATATAGGTTTTTAAATGAGGGGGGTATTGAAATATGTTTTTCTTCAGTTTTAAAAAAATTGAAAATTAAAGTGTTTTTTTTTATAATGTGTTTATTTCAAATTAACGTGTGAGATTATCGATAACGCGGCAAAAAAAAAATACTTTACTGGCATCTGAATGTTTTGAGTTCCACACCGGGTACCGTCTCAAACATGTTGTTGTGGGTTCTATTTCAAGCTGCATAACAAAAATCAAAGCATTTCTTTTCTACACTTGTTGTCGCCACAAGTCTGCTATTTTTTTCATAGTTTGTTAAGTGTTTGTGACCTTATAAAAAGGCTTTACAGCTGTTGGAAACATTTTAGATTGTTTTTGATGATAATTAGTTAGGTTGTGTAATTAATTAAGAGATTAATAAAATAGCGCAGTAAACCAAGTTATTCGACCTACGTAAACACAAGGGTAGGAGTAATTGTCATGTGAATACTCTTGTATAGAACTTCTACACACATTTACATACCAGCAAAGCGCACTTGAGGTGAAATATCACTGCATTGAACTAAATATTTAAACATATTAATTGTGAAATAATTTCTATGTAAAAATAAACAAAAAGTATACGTGAGTTATGCTAGTTAAAAAAATCGGTTCTACACATCTCAGGGTGTATTGCTTCAGTTTAAAGACAATTGAGTGTTTGTTTCAAGTATGTATCAAAATCGTATAGTAAAAAAACCTACTATTAGTTTATTACGAGTGTCACGTATTCAAAGGTGCACGTCAACTCTCACCCCTGCGCTATATCCAAACAATAATAAAAATAAGTACGTAGTCACGTTTTGCGAAAAATTTATACGTTGGTTTAATCTTACATGGTTGCCATAAATTCCCTTTCCATATTTTATGACGTCACTAAGAGTGTGGGGTAAAATCGGGCACGCATTAACGACTCACTCCCAACACATTCGTTTTCTTATCTCCTCGCGGATAGGTTTTAAGAAACCTCCGAGCTTTAAAATATTTATCTAGCCTTAAGTTCCGTTCCTTTCTGTACTTTTCAACCAACTGCTTGAAAAATAAAAATATATTGAAAATAGAGTTCTGAAGCCGTGTGGTAACTACATGTATTAAATAGATACAATGTAATATTTTAAGATGTAAGATAATTCTCTTTTCACAAATATCTTTTAATTTTTGTACTAAAAAAACACTTTATTTCTTAACTGTAAATATTTTTTAAACGCCTATTACTTTTGTCAACAGGGTGAAAATTTCTGTAAGATTGAAATAAACATAGATAAAAATAATTATTAGCTTTTTACAGCATGGAAAGGAAAATTGATTTAAATATTACGTATTTTGATATTTTATTTGCCTTAAAGATGTCACGCTCTCGACAAAACTAGTAGGCATCAAAAAAAATGTTTGTAAATTTTTTGAAAAGTGAATTAAGGTATTTTATCAAAAAAATAATTCGCAACAAAATGTACCAAGTAATTTTTTTTTTGTTACAGAGTATATAGTGACTGGCAGTCCTCGGGCAGAGAGCAGAGCAGCAAGATCTCCCGTCTCCCTCTCAAATGCATCTTCGAGTCAACACAGGTAGGACTATTTTTATTTTAAAGTTGATTGTATTGCGCCGGTTGAAGAGTTACATGTTTATATTTTCTAGTGAAATTGTTATACCTGCGAATGATAACCGTAATAGTAAATGTTAACTAGGTAAGAACTATAAAGTTTCTCAAATCAAATTGACGAATAATGCTCAAAATACCATTGGAATTCAGGCATATCAACCATGCAATAATTGTTTTAATTGCTAGGTATCTACGAATCATGATACAAGTATATTGACGATACAAAGCTCGCAAAACTAAGAACCAGTAAAAGTAAATAGGAAAAGTCTAGTTCATCGGGTAATTGCCGTAAAGGTCGAGGTAATGACGAGTTGACCGAAAAAAAAACATTCCATTTTTTTTACATCTACATAAAATAAGTTTACACATTTTTTACTATTCCTGTCTCACTAGGAATATCCTGTGGAGAGGCTTCATAAGAGCTTACATATGCTTCTTTTTTAACATTAGGTTATTCATTAACATGTGAGACTGAAATATTTGTCAGCATTAATTAAGAAAGGTATTGGTAATAATAGCGGAATTATTACTCTATATTTGTTTTGCTCACGTTAATCACTACCAAGAAAGTGTGGAAAATAGAGGTAGTTCATAGTCATTTTTAGTGTTTATTATTTTATCAAGTGTATCATTATGCGCTTTATTTAGAATTTAAATAATGTTTTGGCATTAACGATTAAAATTTGCGGTTACATAAACGATAATATTGAGATAACAGATATTAACTTCATTTCATCATCCTTTTTTCAATGCTTTATTGCGCAATTTTTCAAGATTTAAGGCATAGAAAACATTTAAAATTCGTTTGAAAAAATAACGCTAATAATGCTTCGTGTAATTTTTATAGTTCCCGCTGAAACAAGTTCCTGAAATCATATTCCTGCAAAGCTTGTATTTATGTTTTCCAAACAACAGAGTGACTCTTTCGTACCATCGCAGTTTCATCGTAGAGTTGAACTTTGCGTGTTTTAAGTGTAGAGGCTGCATCCAAACAATGAAAATACGTATTCAAAATAGGCTGAGCTATTGAAATTAAGTACCTATTTACTGATATTTCTGTTTTTTGCTGGTTTGTAACCTAGTGGTTTGAAGCATCTGAAAGTCATGTGGTTCGGATATAATCACATCCAATTCTCCATTCCCCAGTAGAAACACTTTTAATAAAAATAAATTCAAAGCTATTGAAAATGATTTCCTTGTCCTTCACTTTTATTGTTATTCAATATCTTAGGTCTTACTTGAGTAGAATAATTTTGAACTTCCGAATCAAAGAGCTTTTCTAAATCTAGCTCACAACTCTTATTCACCTGATAGAGTAATCATCATTCAAGTTTTCCGCCCCGCGTATCGTTTTAGCTCAGTACCGTAAGGTCGAATATCACCAAAAATCAAAATACGAAACATTAGATTTACTACACTGTTTTGCCTTACAGTTTTTCTTGAAGATTTTTCTTCTCGAAAAATATAAAAAATCAACAAAAGGCGTCTTGTCTTATTTTTCGATGCCTAAATGCATATTTGAAAGCTACGTAGTTTATGATTAAAAATACATTTAAATCGTGGTACAAATTTCACAATGCCAAAATTCTCCGTTCGAGAGATTTGACTACTTCAGACAATCAGATTTTTAGCCTAATGGTTAAAGCATCGTGGGCCAGTACTTTTTAGCTGATTTGTGAAGAGTTATCTTCACCTAGTATGTTTCTCATAGTTTTAGAGCATGGGTATCGCGTTACTTAGCTCTTCTGTGAATCAAGATAAAGCGTCCTCTATAGCTCCTTTGCCATAAATGGAACGCGATGCTGTACAATTTCGGAATGAACAGATTAAATAGCCCAATTAGCCTTAATAACGAAGCCGTGTTCCGATATCCTAACGAGGTATTCTATTTTCAAAATACGCCGAATCAAAAATACGCTTGGAGCTTCTACTTTGTTTTTCAGCAGAAATTAAAACAGTCGGCAACAGCGCTCAAGCCAGTTTAATGTTAAATTAAACGTCATTTGGCGGATATCAGAGACCAAAGGAACGTATGAAGTAAAACTTTCATAAAATTTCATTTCAACTTATTCAAGCTTGGGAAAACATGGTTGGATTTCAATTAATATTTTCGTAATGTTATAAATTATAACCAAACAATATGGTTTCAACAACTGTGAGCCGATGTGATAACTGTATCACCAATATTAGAGAACGTTTTGAGGAATAAGATATCCTTACAAGCTTAGGATACATTTTATTCTTTCAATATACAATTTTTTCGACATCACAATTTTGTAAATCTTAACAAAGGAACAGATAGAAAGAGACATATGATATGAATTGAAAGAGGTAAAACGTCAACTGAGAAGGTGGTTAAAGAGTGATAAAAATTTAAATTATATCTTTGGTCTTAATACAAAATTGTTGTTTTATTTCTTTGTATTATTGATGATTACATCACCATTATAGTTCTCTGCGTGTCAAATAAAAGGTTTTGCCTTGATATAGATTCCAATATACTTCTATATAATTATTATATTGATAATATAGTTAAAAAAAACGTTTTTTTAAAAACTCATTCCGAAATATAGGTTTGGAGTCCTCCTTGACAAACAAGTCGATGTTTTGAAGTGATTGTAAAGTCACATGATCAATTTTCAATTAAATAAAGCAACTTTAAAAAAAAAATTTCATTTGCCCACCCCGAATTTTCAACCCGCGACCTCTGAGAACATATCAATATTGGACTAGTGATCAAAGTTCAGTACGAAATAAATATTTGTGGTGTCTTATCAAAACTTAAATAATTCAATCGGAATTTATGATTGAAAAACCTTTGTAACTTATTTCCACAAAATTATTTTTAACCGTATTGGTTCCACGTCAAGGTGAAACCGGTTTGTTAAAAAATAAATAAGTGCAATTATCCACCAATTATCAGTTTTAAAATTAGAAAAAATGGTCATTGAGACTAAATTTACGATATTATTATAGATTTCTTCTATTGGCTCGTTACATGAAATTCCAACTAATCGTCATTCGTGTCCATCGTTCTAGACCACGAGCAGCCGTGACCTGGCACCGATTTACCATTGGTTTCCTTCCTATCTTCTCGCTGGTACTTGCCACAGTGATGTGCACCCCGCTGCAGCTAATAAGTGGCAATTTGTTACGCAAGAGATGGCGGGAACCCGTTCGCACAATCTCTCCGCTGCTAATACGGCAGAATCGCATTATGAACTGTCTGCTTCACTCGAATCTTTCACTACGATCCACAGAACGTCATACATGAAAACTTGCGGGGATGTGGATAAGGGTGCAATTTTTCCATTATTATTATTATGTCAATATCGTCATTATTATTTGCACTTATTTTATAAATGCGGTCAACCTCAAAAAGATACGATCAAAATCAAACCTCGGATAAGTGAAAATAAATCTGTACTCAGTGTTTTGTTTCAGAATTTAGGAATCTAAATGTTTCTTAATGTGGTTGAGTGGTAAGACGCCAGACTACGAATCCAGAGGTCGCGGGTTCAAACCTGACTTGCGAAAATAAATTTTATTTAATTAATATGTGTCATAACACAATTCATTCTTATGAAATAATATAAAGTATAGTTGCGGCACGTTCCAGAGTGGTAGATACTATTAGTTTCACCCTGGTGAAAGACCACCATTCTGAATTAAAATGTTGCTTGAAATGGCTTTAGTCGTGTTTGGTGACCAGATCTGAAGAGCCTGGTACTTCTCAACCTTACTCATTCCCATCTTCTTCCCATCCTCACTAACTTCAGCCTTACAACATACCCCAATTGGGTATGCCATAGTCTCACCGGGTTAAGACGGTCGGGAGCAGTTGGGACTCTTGTGCGATAACTATGAAATTATTTGAAAAGTTGTTATGTTTAGAAACAATATCTGGATATGTAGGACCTTTACACTATTCATCTTCTGCTGTTTTCACTCTCTCTAGTCCTACTGGCTCTAGAAAGTAAAAAAAATGAGTGGTATCTTTAGTGTTTTTATTTATTTAAGACTTACATGTTCTCTAGTATCGATGAAAAACAACCCTTTTACCGTACAATAGTCATTTTAACTATACAACTAAACTTAATAATTATTTTGGAATACTCGAAAATTAATTTTTCGATAATCTTGTTTGCAGTTATATTAAAAGTCATTGACGATTGATGGTCTTCAACGAAGTGTCGTGTATTGCATTTTGTTATTTAAAATTCTGGCGTTTTTAATAAAAAAAAATAATTGATGGGATTTATTTTCATTTTTAAGTATCTTAGTCATTCTGCTCCGCGACAAGAACCTAAATGCAAATTCACAGTGCGAGGCATGAATCCGGGCGACCTTTATTTCAGCTCAAATCTAGTTATCATTAATGAACGAACGTCACAGGACGGAGCAAGACTCTTGACGCTTGATACTCGTACTTACTCCAACGAAGGATTAATTTAACGCGATCCTTTGCCAGGATCAAAGTTTTAATGGTAGGTGGTGAATATTTCCATAAGGCAAACATAGTTTGTTCAATATTTTAAGCCTTTGTGCCAATACCGAGAAAAAAAAAGACGTTGCCAGGGAATGTTGAGGAAAAGAATTTACAAAAATATTACTGAAGCTACTCTCATCGACAGGTGTGCCAATATGCCGCCTTCGTAGGAATTTGGCTCAGATACCTGGAGAACCACGTAGTGGAACAAGGAGACATTGTCAAACACCCACTTACCATTCTGGTGAACTTTAATAAAGTTCAGATAAAAAAAAAAACAGGTAAAATATTGAAGTGTGCATGAGAACATTGTTAATAAAAAACAGTAATAATACCTAATTTTGATATTTTTAAAGAGATTCAGAACAATGTAGATGAAAAAAGGTGGTTATTTTTAAATTTAGAAATTGTCAATAATGATTATGGGTTTTCTCACAAAATTCACTTAATATTGTTAAATGGGGTAGTAATTGAAATACAAGCATCCATTTATGTATTTACCTATAGTATACCTACTCGTTTATCACACAGAGGTACTAAAAACTTATTGTTTTTTTAATGAGGATTTTATGGATATAGTACCTTCATATTCTGAGGAATTCTCACACAAATTCATTCGTGCAAATCACAGATTCAGTTTGAGTGAGCTCAAAAGGCAATCGGGGTAATTGTAAGTAAGGTAATTAAGTCTTTACTTTGCATTTGTGCTTTGCAATTACCTGTTTCAAACAAGACATTAGGGAAAGTTCAAGTCTCATGTGCTTTAATAAGAAGTTTTCTCATAATAAGGACAGTTTCACCGCAAACGTTCTCTATTTCTGTACCAGTTCTACTGTACCTTTGATATTACTCGTACCTCAGTAGCTCCGGTACTCGGAATCACTTTTAATCTGCAAAGGATTTCGTCTGTTTGTATTGTGAGTGTAGCTGTTTTGTTCTTTTTCAATATTATTGCTTATTAAAAACTTATTTTACCCTGGAATTCTTCGACGTATTTTATTCACATTTTATGAATTATAAATTGGGGTATACTGTATTCCATTAAAACAGTTTTATTCACTTTTTTTAGAATACTTTTTTATTTTACAATTGTTTTTCGTTTCATTACATGTTAATTATATTTTCGGGGTAAATAACGGAAATATAAAATTAAAACCCAAATAAATAATTGACACAACACATTATAACCCCTTTTAAATAACTAAAAGACATACATTTGAAAAAAACATTTATTTTGATAGGTTCTGATTCCTCTATCTTTAATCCCTAGCTATGTTTTTTGAGGTTTCGAATGAAAAAGCATTAAATAATGTAACTTCTTAGCGTACGTACGAGTGTGACATTTAAAAAAATGGAAATGGTGTACGAGTTAAGAAAAATATCAATTTATAAAAACAATTTTCTCAAATCCAAACAAGCGATATAGTACCTACTAGAATATTTAAAATATGCCTCTATAGGGCTGATATTTTGGAATTCATTTTTGAAAAAGGAACTAAAAGGAGTAAAATTTAAAAAAAATACACATATTTTCAACTCTAGATAATTATCTTGTTTAAGGTCTGTGTATCGCAAAACATACTCCGTTTTATTATATCTGCAGTAATAACTACAAAAATATTCTTACAATCGTTACTAATCACGAAGGTACCTACCTATCATTGATTTCTCGTCGATGAATACGCGAAAAATCATGAAAAACAATTGAGTGACATTCATTAGAATATTGTCATATGCTTAGCTTACGGGCGCTGTGTCAGATCCACGTGCCGAATTAATAGACCGTTTTCGTAGTATGAGGTAGATACTAAGGTGCGATTACGTACGTGCTTAGAACACATAGTATTATGTTTTAGTATGTTTTTTTCATTTTTCAACTTGGTAAGTCAAGTTACACTCCGTGATTATTCACTTGCATGAACAAGTATACAAAATATGCACACTTTTAATCATTAAAATAATACTTTATAATGAACAACCTTATATACACCGTTGGGAGCTTTTTCAATGTGGAATTTGTGATAAATGGCTCATATTTCAATACTATTCAAAATATGCCCCTGTTGTTAGCCAACCTCAGATAGTAAAAGTAAGAAGAAGAAGAAAGGAAAAAAAATCTATCTTTATTTCAACTTTGTCTTCCTATGTAGAAGAGTTTATAAATTATTTATTTATTTTAAGATATTTCATATTATTCGTTATTCTAGTATAAACACAACATCATTTTCTAAACAACTTTTTTTTAGAGAAGAATTAAAAATGTTTACCGAAGATTTATTGTTTTTCGTTTCTAAAAAGGAAAAGAAAATACGTTTTTCTTAATATTTGTAATAATGTATTTATAATATCAACATATCCCACTTGCAGCGCCAAAAGAAAACAATCGTAGACAAAATATTGAAATGTGTACAAATGGACTTGGGATTGAAAACTACTTTACATATCTAATGGTTTGTTAAATAATTAATAACACTTATAATCATAATACTTTACCACTAAAGATTATGTAATTTCTCTTCCCATAACCACGAGCTGTTAGCTCAACTTATGGAGAGTAAAATAGAATAAACATACCAAGAACACAATTAATAATTATAAATTAATATTTGTATAAATGAATCAATGTTTTTAGTTACGTATAAATATCATTTTCATTATTTTATGGGAAAAAATAGAATTTTGTGCGAGGAATAACAATTCAGTTATGATGGCCGGATTTTAAGTTCAAACATCCCCATGAAAGAGAAAGTTGTAAGATTTGCGCGCCATCTGGCCGATAAGTTGAACCCCAACTCGTGTTTCGGCAGCCAAAACTTAGACTAAAGCTCCGCCTAACTTTATGATCCGCTAACAACGAAAACTCTAAGCTGAGTGATTGCCGCAGACTTGCAGCACAAACTTGCTTAGAAATACCTGAGCTTTCTTCGCGAGATATTATTTACTCGATGCACACAAACGGCGGGCGAAATTAAAAACTGCCGCGAGCTTTTCAGTAAAACTCTCGACAAAGTGCATTGAAAACAGCTATCGCTTAATGATTTCTCGCCTCACTGATATGAAAAGCATATCAAATTTTTACAACCCAAAATTAAAACATGAGTCAGCCATCATTGCATAAGTCAGCCATCATTGCGTATTGTTTTACATATTTGACTGAGTTTGAAAGTCAACAGGTTGCATATCTAACTTCCCCGTATTTATTTTTAGTTTATCTAGTGAGTACCGCATAAGAGTCCCAAATGCTCCCAACCGGCTAGGGCCAGTGAAACTATGGCATCTCCAATCGAAGTATGTTGTGAAGTTAAAAGTAGTGGGGAGGGAAAGGAGATGGAGAAGAGGGAGGTTGATAAGTATTTGGCTATTCAGATCTGGTCACCAAACACGGCTAAAGTCATTCATCTAAAATCATCAATTTTGAATGGTGGTCTTTCACCAGGGCGATATTTTTTAGTATTTACTACTCTGGAACGTGTGACAAATATACTTTATATTATTTTATATGAATTGAATGTGTTATGGCACATATTATTGAATAAAGTTAATTTGAATAATTTATATGAAAATAATTTTTTTTTTTATATAAACACCGTACAAGAGTCTCAACTGCTCCCAACCGTCTAGAGCCAGTGAGACTATGGCATCCTCAAATGGGGTATGTTGTGAGGCTGAAGGTAGTGGGGAAAGAAAGGAGATGGGAAAGAGGAAGGTTGGGAAGTACCTGGCTATTCAGATCTGGTCACCAAACACGGCCAAAGCCATTTCAAGCAACTTTTCGATTCTGAATGGTGGTCTTTCACCAGATCGATATTAGAGTATCTACCACTCTGGAACGTGCCGCAAATATACTTTTTATTGCTTTTATATGAATTAAATGTGTTATGACACATATTTATTAAATAAGAGTTATTGGCGCACGCCGGGCTTGAACCCGCGACCTTTGGATTCGTAGTCGAGCGTCTTACCACTCGACCATGGAGGCCGCTCATCTTCTAATAGAAGAAAAAAACAAGTAATGGGAAATGTAGTGTTTCAGGTAAGTCATCTATGACCAACCCTACAAGAATCTGATCGCAATTCACGCACGAAGAGTCATTGATTATCATTAGTTAATAAGAAAATATAGTGTTAGTGATTTCACTAGGAGCTGCAAAAAAAATCGTTTGTAAAAGGGCTAAAACTATTACACAATTTTACTAGAGATTCAATTTTTTCTGTTATTTTCATTTCAAATATTGAATGTTATCAATCTTCATGAAAGACACTGAAAAGTGTTTCGCGTTTCAGCCGCCATAATTCCGGTTAAATTGTCGCTGAAAGTATTTATCACCCCATAAAATTTTCTCGCTACCTTTATGAAACAGGTAAAAGTAACGCCATGGAACAATATTTCACACGAAAATCTGTTAAGCTGGGAATATAAAATATCTCACGTGGACTTATTCAATCCGCTTGACAAATGACTTTGCCGTGCCTACCGGCTTTCATATCAACCTAAAAGTTTGTTTGTTTATAATTTATTCTCTATTTAAACATCTGTTGCCTAAGTTTGAGTAAGCTTGACTGTATCCAAAGCAAGTGTGACTGCATACGAGGTTGAAATATGCTGAAATTCGGTAATACAAACAGTAAATTTGACGTCTAGCAAACGTAAAGCTTACTGGTCGTAAATTTACTATCTTCCTTACTGCGACCCAGAATAAAGATAGTCATTTTGCTACCTGCTCTTTCTGGATACAAATTATTGGAATGCCCTTAAAGCTTATAAAACGAAGCCTCGATTTACATTCAATATTACCTTTGAAACTTCGGAATAATCGATAAATTTGTATGATTAAAAAAATACACTGGCAACACACAATTGTTTTATTAGAACTTGATAATTTATTTTTTTGTTTATTTTTTGTGTTCCACAAAAAAAATATTTGTACGAGTACATCTTTGATTTCATACAACTTTTCTATGGGAAGCTTTCCCTTGGGTATTACATTTATCTTAAACTCATATAATTTTCTTTTTTTTCATTACCTTCTTGACTGTTTGAATTCCATTTAAAAAAATGATAACTAAAACACTGGCAGCGTATGTATGGCGATCTACTGTTTTTTTTTATTACCCAATATCACAATTCTTTTGATTTTTTTTGTTATTTTTTTTTTTATACACTAACGGACTATTGTCCAATTACAAAAAAAATACATTACACAAAATAGAAAAAAAAGCAACGGAGAAAGCACAGAACAAAAATATATAATATTTTAATGAAGCAATGACAAAAACATACATTAGAAAGAACATTTAAGTTAAAGCTAAATTTTTGGTAAAGTCATAAAGAATGACAAAAATCATTTCGACTGGTACCTGGTTATTTTTTACTTCGAAAAAAAAATCAAATAAAACTCCATAAAACAACTTATTTTATTGGTCACAGTATTGAGACATCGTTTTATTCAAGCCTATATTATTATAAACAGCATTTTTTAAACACATAATATTTTGTTTTTGTTACCAAATATTTGTTGTAATGTTTATTTTATGTATATACAAAATATTTGTTTCTACCAAAAACTTTCAGTTCGTCTAGTCGTGTTCTGCAGTCGCAAGTATTAGTCGTGTAAATCCAACACGACTCTGAAAAGAACTAACAAACTTTTTCCTCACTAGAGTGTCAAACGAAATTCAAATAAAAATGTCTTTGCGTCTCGAACATATTTCAATATTTAAGCGAATCGCTACAAATCTCGTTACGGCCGTTATTGAATAAAAAAAACTCCGAATTCTCCGTCGAAAGGGGCAGGGATGTGAGTGTATTGGGTTAGTAAGGTAAAGCGTTTGAAAAGTTTTAACTATTTATAGATGCACACGTGTAAAGGAATTCTCCGTATTTCTGCATGCTTCATAACGTTGATTGTATTATTTTAAACAAATAAATATAAATATATCTTGAATAACGTATATTAAAAATGAATTTATAATAAAAATAAGTCCGAATCAAAATACATATATATTTTTCGTAGAGCGTATTTATTTGACATCGCATTATTAAATTTCCAATAATCATGAATTCATCTACACGAACAGTAACAAGAATATCTTAATGTAAAAAAAAAACTTGCGGAAATCAATTGACATGTAAAAAAATGTATGTAGGTGGAACTTAGGCTTATTTTGTGTTTTGTTTTTGTTTGTAGTTTATTATAGCCTAAAAGACGTACACCTTGTTGAAAGTAAAATTAACCACAAAAGCAAAATTGTATTCAATGAAACAATCTACGTTTTACATTTTACAAGTACACGCCAACCGGTTTCAACATAAAATTTTCTTCGTCAGAGCCATGAAAGGATAAACCGATAGAAGTGTTTTGTTACCGTGTTTGTATGCTCGAAGTAAAGTCAGTTGTAACTTACTTCATATCAAATAAATAACATTATATTATATCAAATTTATTTCTTGAACAGATAAATAAGTTTATTGATCTGTCTAAGACCTTGGAGTCGAAAGGTTTGTAAATTGGCAACGGTTTTCTTTCAAAGTGATCAAGTTTACACTTGTTGGGATTTTCTGTTTAGTGCCCCAAACCAACCTTCCAGAGATCCATCAGAGAGGATTGATTGAAAAGTTATAACTACATAATATAAAGGCGTGTTTTATATATTCTATAATCTCCAATGTCACCCTGTTACTCGGCTAGGGGAAGTTGATCGGTTTGTCTGGGACCTAGAAATTAAAGGTCTTGTGTTAAATGGCAAAAGTTTTCAGCCAGTCAGTTTTTTTTAAATCAGGAAAGATCACACTTCTATTGATTTTATGTTCAGTTGTTAGGGCAGTAAGATATTTTTCCCAATTAAAAACGTTTTCAACATGATACTTATTTATAAAAAAATAAATAGAAAAAAAATTTTTACTCCAGAAGGTTTGCAGGAGTAATGCAATGCAATACATTCCATATTTATTATTTCTAATTTTGAAACTGTTTTATTTTTGGTGGAACCCCATTTTAGTGATTTTAATAGTACCACGTGTTTAACTTTATTCCACTACTTTTTATTTAAGACCTGACCGGTTTCACCTTGTGACGGAAAAAAAATAAAAATAGCGGAACATAGTAAAAAAATTGGTATTATTAAAATCATCATTCCATATTTGATAATAGCCCATAAAATAAAGTTGTAATACATATATACACAATAATATATATATATATATATATATATAGATATATTATTGTTAATGGAGGATATTAGGTTCACACTATTGGTTTTAGTGATAACAATCACAGTGTGTTGTTTGTAAATCCTCCATGTCACCAATTTACGGTGAAAAATTGAAAAAATTGCCGATGCAATAAGTATGAATAGGTACTCTACCACTAACGGTCCATTCCTCCACCGATTACCACTCCTATCACCCTAGCCGTTGCATCCGCCCCTATTACCCGATTTCGCATTACAACCGTACGGCTATTGCGCAACTTTCGGGCTTCAAAAGCAAATGCAAATGGAATCAGTGCTGATCGCCCGATCTTAATAGCATATCCGTGTTGTTATTTCGCTAATCCCGTTTGTCATTTGATTCTGTACAGTTGTAGGTTCATTTGCGCTTGTTAGCACTCCGGCCATCCCTAGCGCCATTAGCCTCTACCTAACAGACTGTTACTGTTAATAGTGCTGTGTTAACTGAACTAAAAGCACTAACGGGGTTTTTAAATCAATGAAGCACTGCTTCAACTACCAAAGGCATTTGTTATTTTTCGCAGCTGTTTGTCGAATCATTCTGTTTAACATGTTGCATGAGAATTACAGGTGGCTGAACTAGGGGCTAAATTAAATACACAATAGTGAAAAAGGGATTTGACATCAATGAATGTACTGCGTTACCACTATTTAGAATCTAAACCTTACCATAAATGATTTAAGCCATGTTTTGGCACCAGATCTGTTAGATTGGTACTTCAAAACGTTTCACTTTCCCATCTTCTTCATTTCTCACTACCTTCAACAACACAGTTTTTTACAAATTGGGAATACCATAGCTCCACTGTTTTGTTTATTATATTTATATAAATAAATGTAAAAATAACTCTGTATATATAGCCGCACATTTCGTATTTTTTGTTAAGTTTTATTTTGTACCCTGATGACGCTTAGGCTAAGCGAAACCAGTCAGTCATAAAAATTAAAATAATATTCGTGGTCTTACACAATTTTTTTTTTTTTTTAATTTCTTTAAATTTGTAAATCAAAAAGGGATTATTCTTTACGAAAATATTGAAATTCATATTTTTGCCAACATTTTTTAAAACAAATAATTCACTGAACATGAATCGAAAACATTATTTTTTTCAAAAATATTTTTTATTAATATTTTATTCTCGGATAAATGTTACTTTTAAGAAGTTAGCTGCCATATTTTCGTATTTTTTCCGGAATTTATTAGTTACAAAAAATTTCTAACAGGTGAAATAAGAAAATGTGCGTGAATTCTAACAAATTATATAGCATCCTAATCTTGTATTATGCACAACAAACTGTTTGTGAAACGTGAATGGTTCTAAATTTTATTTGTACGCGAAGCTTTAAAGCTAAGTGCAAACGTTTTCCAGAAATGGCTCCCTTCAAATAAGCTTCACACAAATTCGTTAATAAAGTCATTACTTTTTCAGTTTCAAAATAAATTTAGACGTATTATTTGAACACAACTTTAAAGATGTGAAACTCCATGTATTCCATCGACAAGCTGTCTTCAGAATATCTTAAAAGTTACATCATAATCTTCATTGGAGATAGGTTGAAGCACCCTTCAGATCATTTTTTCATGCAAATGACGCTTTGGAAACAATTCGATTGTTTTATTAAACAATGGGTAGTTTTAATTGAAACCTCTTTGGTAAAATATTTTTTATCGTTCGGACTTTCTCAATTGTTTTCTTTTCAATTGAAATATTGGTGGAATAATCTCGACTACTTCAAAAAATATGTCGTTTTTCATCGTTTAGACCGGTAAAGATAATTGTTCTTCACGCATGAATTAGTCAGAAAAAATATTTTATGGAACTATGTTGGAAATCGCCGTATATATTTTGTATTCTTTTTTTTAGACATATACAAAAAAACCGTCTCGATATTGAAAAAGCAAAGGACTTCAAAATATTGCTAAAAAAACAATTTAAAAGTCTTTGACGTAGACAAGCTTGAACATTTAAAAAACTTAGCCTGCGATTTTAATTTCGACGACATTGGATTTTCCCTCTTTGATCTCTGCGATAGGAAATATTTAAAAAGCGAGTGCGATCAATTTGAAATGGAAGTTCGGCGACAAAATTGCTTTACTCCTAAAAAGCATACGCAAAATAGCCTCCCCTTGATTTACCCACACGGACTTTGTCTCTGGCCCGGTGGCCGTTTTCAAAGTGGAATTAAATTTGATGACATTTTTTTAAATTTTCCATCGCATCGACCTCCTAGCCGTAAGAGCAATGGCGGCGTGTACGTCAGGCAATCTGCTCACATTGAATTACACGAGTAGATTTTGGAATATACGCTTTTAAAAGATTAAAGGAAAGCTAGTAACGTACTAGGCTAGTATTGATTTTTTTCAATATGATAAATGCAATTGGCACTAATGCGGCTAAATATTCCAGGATTATTTTTAATGTTTACAATGCTGCTAAGTTGAAAATAATGATAACCTCAGAAATGAACGAAATGTTATCTTTTCACCACCCAATTTTTTTTTTATACACGATAACACTTTAGTAAATAATAGATCGATCTAAATCAAAATAAACAATGACTGTAAACTTAGACAGATACTTTTTAAATTGATATCAAATGAGAAACTTTTAAAACATTTTTGTTTATTTTTACTTGTAACTAGTAATCATAAATAAAATAGCAGTTAATTTAAAGTAAAGAACTTAAAGTTTATCAATAAGAATTTATCGAGAGAGCTGAGTACCTGCAGAAAGTTTAATTAATAATCATTTCTCCCAAATGTGATAAATAGGTTTGCAATGAAAAAATTACATATTATTTAATTTATATAGAAATGCTGTCGGCACTTCACGTTTGAATTTACTAGGCAAAACGACTGTCCCGCGTGATCATAAATATGTCTAGTAGAACTTTAAAAAGCTTAAATGGTAAATAAAGTGCTACAGAAAGGATTTTTAAAATATATATGTTTTTGAATTACATATTTTTATAATAATATAATAAAATAATAAATGAATATCTTAAAAGATTTAACATAGTTTCAAAGTTGTGCTTATGTGATAAACGGACCACCTCATCTTAATTTTCTGACAGATACACAGATAATCAGTAAGTTTTCAATAAAAATAACATTGATATAGACAAAGAAACTGCAAAGTTTCACACTTTATTACAAGATACAGGTGTAGGTGCCTTTTTAAATATATTATTAGTCACTAAAGGCCGTTCGATCCATTGCCTGTTGTAAGTTTGATGTTTGATTCTAATATTTCTTATAATCAGTAACTACAACAATTTTTAAATGCTCCAAAATTCCCTTGTCGTTTTATTTCCTTCGCTTTGACAATAACTATATCTATGTGAAATAATTATAAAGGCGTAGTTTTAAAAATACAAGAAGAAACAATATTTAAATAGTTAACACATTCCTCAAAGAAATAATTTGTTTTATTTGTCAGCCAAATATGTACAATTTTGGATTCATGATATATTATGTACCTACACAGAAACAAAATATGATTGAAGAGTATCTTATCCAACCACTTGTATCTACGTATGAATCTTAGACTGAGAGAATGCATCTTGGTAGTGAATGTAGAATTATTTCATACACAAGCGGCTGTAAAACGCTAAATTTGTTTTGCCGCTAATATGAAATGTCACCTAGAACTAAAAAAACTTCTTAATTTAAATATCTTTAGCGTAAAATTATACACTATCAAAGAATGGTAGCATTTAAACGAAAGTTTTGACCCTAGAACATGAAAAATTTAAATTGATTTTTATAATAATCTTTTTGTTAACAATATATCATTTCTTTAATGTAGCTGATTTTATATTGTACATACCAACAACCGGGCTGGAATAAAACTTATTAATATGTTATTTTAAGGGCTTTGATATAATTGGGATAGACTCCGCCAAAAAGTTCCACCCTCTTTGAATAAAAAGGTTAATGCCATTGAGTTGAAATGCCATTGTGCTAAGGGTTGTTATAAGATTTAGCCTTAAAAGCATATCCATGATTTTATTCTCATAACAAAAGCCCTTTTTTATGCAATTACGTTTTGCCTTTCAAATCGTATTTCTGGCATAGATAAAATGAAATTTTCACATTTTGAAAAGGCCCTCCTCTAATCTCTTTAAAAGTGTTCTAAAGATTTTTTATATGAGTGCCTATTAATTTTTTTGACATGTTTTTGGTATTCAAATAAAATAACTTTTTCAGATATACATTTTTTTACAATTTGGTTTTTCTAAGTATCTTCATTTCAAAATTCTTTGATATATCGATTTTTGTAATTCCAATACAAAAAATGTTAAGTAGATCCAATCTACCCCTCCGGAGAGGGGGTGGTTTATGTAATTTCAGAAGTAAAAAAAGTTAATTATGTCATTTCACATGCTTTTTCAAAAAATAATAGTACATTACTTTATTTTATCACTCATCTCATTTTTCCTTGCTAGATACGTATCTAAGGAACAATTCTGCATACTTAACTTAAAACTCGCTTTTTTAAACTCTTTCCGTCCTTCTTTTCGTATATAGAAAAATGTGACGGCATGAGGTATTAGCTTTTTTTGGATGGTATTTTTTTTTTAATTTTATCTTCTGTTGAATAGTAAATTCTTTTTTCATCGTAGATATTTGGGAATAAGACTTTTTAAGATTTCAATTCATGCTATAAACAAGTGTATATATATATATATATATTTTTTTTTTTTTTTTTTTTAAGGTGATAATGTTTATTGACTTTTTAAGCCTTTTCAAGCCGCCAATGGCCAGATTTTCCCAGGTCACGATTGATAATGCCTGTAATACACCACTTTGATCTTACCCCCTCTAGCTCCCTCCCTCTAGAATCGGCCATCGGTGATTTCATTTCACCTGATGAAATTAGCCAGAATAAAAGCTGTTTTCTAAAGGAAAAATTTCAAAAATAACCTTTAAATTTTTTTGTACAAATAATAAATACCCAAGCAATATTGAAGTTAGTTATTCTACACAACAATAACAGTTTGTAACGTGAAATTTAGTTACTACGCTACAATCCTTACAACGTATCAGTGTACTCGTATATAACATTACAGAAACAATATTATGAAACAATGTACTTTTCCTAATATCTTTTGAAGGCCTCTGTAGTCGAGTGGTAAGACGCTTGACTACGAATTCAAGGGCGCGGTTTCAAACATAACCTAAACTCTATTCAACTCATATGTGTCATGACAGATTTAATTAACGTAAAAATGTATAGCATATTTGCGGCACGATCCGGAGTGATAGATACTCTGAGTATCGCTCTGGTGAAAGACCACCACTCAGAATCGAAACGTTATTGCTTGAAATGGCTTTAACAGTGTTCAGTGACAAGGTATGAATATACAGGTACTGTACTAACCTTCCTCTTCCGCGTCTTCTTTTCCTCCCCACTCCCTTCAGCCTCTCAACATACCCCGATTGGAGATACCATAATCCCACTGGCTTCTGACAGTTGGGACTCTTACCCGGTATTCACATACAAAACCAAAAAACTTTCCCTTGGCACACACTCCTTGCTTCAATTACATTCGCAAATATTTACATCCATACTCTTCTGTTATTCTGACTCTTAAAATAATACAACTCAAACATTTGATTTACTCGATTGTACCATATCTTCTTCGGGCGAATTATTCTATAATAAGATTTTATAAATTGAAGAACCTGTTAATTGTCATTTTTTATCAAAAATGAGGTAGTATTCTCAATAAATTAACTCTGGTACGCTCTATGCAATGAAGACTTTCAGATCATGAAAATGGCGCGAACATAAAATATCAAAGAGTTGAACATGTTAACAGCAAATTTTGTTGTGAATGAAATATTTTTTAATAGCAAGATCATGCTACTACAATTATAAAATTGTATTGCAAAATGCATTAAAATGCTAAAATATATATTACATTTGGTATGTCAGCTATAACATTCATGAAAAATAGTAGTTTGGATTTGTGATGGCACACACTTTTTTTTAACAAAACCCAAAATACTGAATGTCTCAGAATGAATCGAAAGTTAGTTTACAGGTTAGGTTTTATCAATTGTCTTTCAAATTTGTATTTTTGACAAGGTTTGTAAACTCTTAAATAGTTATAAAAAAATGTTTGTTCATTTAACGTTTAGAGCAATACATTTGCAAATCCAGTACTAAGTACTTTAATTTAAGTAACTTTTCGCAGGGCGTGTCATTATCATGCAAGGCTAACAATATGTGAAATCAAATGTGATTTAAGATATTAAAATTCATAACAGCATTTTCAGAATGTGATGCTATTTGTGGGGCACGTTTGCCACTGTGCCTGGCTGCAGCCTCCCGGTCGGCCAAAGTGACCCCGCGGCGGTGACTGTGAACCTTTTGAGGCGCAAATACCAATACAGGTGGGCCTGGCATATCTCACCCCGCGTGACACGTTAAGGGCCGCACTGGGGGTGGGAGAGGCGTTACTACTGTCCTACGGTGCGTTAAATGCAAAGGAAATTGTGTTTTTTGTACTTTGAAAATCTGCTCGTAGACGCCGCCTTTGAAAATATATGTGAAAAAGAGCTATAACTTTTAAAAAATTTTAGGTTTTTCAGGTAACAATGTCGGGTAATAATATTTTATATCAAATTGTTTAACAGACCTGTTTGTCTAAGATTAGATTTCGAAATATTCTTTGGCAAATATTACGTTTGGAAATGTAATCGTATATTAGTCTTAATAATATGAGATAAATTGATATATTCTTTGTCACACACTTTTTCCCGCAGCTTAATTAGTTGGAGCAAAGATCAGTCGAATGAGCGAGTGGTCCAAAGCGTCAGTTGCCACTCAGGTGTTGCAAGTTCAATCTTCTGCCTGGAAAAGTCCTACATCATTGCACAAGCAACGTCTTCCGCTTACAATGGGGGCAGAAGGAGAAATTTTAATATTGTTAGTTTATTCGTAACCTGGGAATGTTTGTCTTTCTTTTTAAAAATTAAATTAAAATAGTTAAACTCTCACTTAATAATAGGCTTATTGTGTAGTGCGGTAGGTACGTATCGAAATAGTGCATAATTTATTATGCTACGTTACTTACTTGAACGATAAACATATGGATAAAAATGGCCTGCGTGGTCGAGTAGTAAGACGCTTGACTACGAATGCAGAGGTCACGGGTTCAAACCCGGCGGGCGCAAATAAATTTTATTCAATTAATAGATGTCATTGTATCGTGGTAGGTAGTATCGCCATGGTGAAAAATCACGATTTAGAATTAAAACGTTGCTTGAAATGGCTTTAGTTGTATTTGGTGACCAAATCTGAATATCCAGGTACTTCTCAGCCTTCCTCTTTCCTATCTCCTTCTCCTCTCCACTAGCTTCAATATACCTCACAACATACCTCATTTGGGGATGCCATGGTCTCACTGGCTCTAGACGGTTGGAAGTAGTAGGCACTCTTATGCAGAATTAATTGTAAAAAATAAAATAAAACCACCAGCACTGTAAGAATTCAGTAAATTTAAGGACCCGAAAACAATGTAAAAGGTAAAATTCGCTCTAAAAAAAAAACTGTTTTAGTAATTTCTTAAAATTACTAAGAGATAGCTTATTTAATTATTTTATTAACCAAATGTCAACAAAGGCGTATTCTTGTTTTTACGTCAGTCAGGTTATGTTTGGAAATTGTTTTTTCAGAAATGAGAGTTGACGATTCTGAAAGAAATTACTTTTGTACTTTTTTCACTAGACATGAACATAATATTTATGTCCGTTCCCATCAAAGTAAATTCTTCATTTCAGTACTTTGTTCGCAAGTTTTTTTTACCGAAGTTCTTTCAACATATGTAGTGTTAATTGAATTATTAGAACCTTCTCCTGACTCGGGAAAATTTTCCACAGAAGCAGGGGGTAAGTTTGATCCCGTGCTTTAAACTATTTAGTGAAGAGAACACATGCAAGCTTAACTTAATTGTCTGCATTAAACGAGCGTAAAGCAAGATATTGATTTCATCACAGGCTTCCGTGCGCACTTTGTAGCCTTTAAGAGCGATACTTCGTAATCAGTGTTGAATTCATAAACGAAGTAATAAGGTAAAAACAGGGTTTTATTAAGCGGTCGAAAGCTGCTGCTGGGAAATTTACTGCAAGGATGTGAGATATTAATTCTGACTGACGGACCCTAACTAGCTGTTATAATAATGACTGACCCCAACTAGCTGTTATAATTGATACTGAAAATATAAAAGAGAACCAAATAATTCAAATATTTTATTAAATAAATACTTACACTTTCTTTAATCAAAGTGGATCAAATTAATTATTTTAAACAATATGCTTTTATCAGGTGGAACAACCGAAGATTAATAACACTTAATAAATTTTGAAAACGAAATAAACAAAAGAGGTCGGTGAACTTAAAAACTTTCTAATAAATCTTTAAAGATAATACCATTAATAAATATGAACAAGCATTACACAGGTTGCACCACTTTTTAAAGTTTCTGCTACTTATTTAGATGTAACAAAGCGTCAATAGCAATTTGAAAGTTAATTGACGAAACATAACCTTTAAAATATCCACTTTACTGTTAAAAAACAAGACAAGAGCGCCCTTGAAGTGATATCTCTGTCACGAAAACGGCGCTATATAAATCAGCCAATTATTATTAGGACGCAATTTTTTTCTCTAAATAAAAACATACGCCTTTGTATCATTTTTACCAAGTCTGTACTAAATTTTGTAGTAGTATAAAATACAATATCCAGTATACGTATGTAGGGGTGGCCTGGGGCAAGACCGGCCCAGCGGGTAATAATAGATACGACGCGGAGTACAAGCAGCGAGCGGTGGGTAGGTAGTAGCGGACAGCAGCGGATAAGTGCCTCGTCCGGCTCTGGACCGGGGTCCAGACGAGGCCGTTTTATTGACGGCACAACTATGAAATGTTTGCACGGAGCGTCTCTAGGCAGGGGTGTAACCGGACGCCTAGGATTTGGATTGTTACTTGCTACTTATTACAAAAACGATGTTTTATAGTTCTACCTGAACAAATGCATAATCAATGAAGAAATCTAAAATTTGAAATCCACAACTTAACAAATAAATAATCAACTCGTACGCACACATTCAGATTGGTGGATACTCTAAGCATCGTCCTGGTGAAAGACCACTATTCAGAATCTTAGCGTTGCTTGAAATGGCTTACAATCTCTAACGGTTCATTTCAACTGTTGTATGAAAAAACGGGCACAATCATTGGTTTTAGACATTGCTTCGCATAGTTTTAACGTATAACACTCTATAAAAAAACAGTATATGTTGAAATAACCATTATGCAATTTCTTTAAAAAATTCCCTTACAAAAAGCTACTCTCCATACATTTTCGCTAGTCGTTCAATGCACAGTAATGCTGCCAGCGCAAAAAAGCTTAATTATCCCACGATGTGGGTAATTGTTTAATTATTTGTGGAATTTTTTAATTGATTTAGAGAACATTTTAATTTATTCCTCTTCAGAGATGGCGTCTTATGTTTTTTGCACAGTTTGAACGTATGGTAAATCCGTCGCTGGCATTATTATGTTTAATTTGTAGCAGTATTGCCCCATAGACGCATTTACCCCAAATGACGGAGGGGATGAACCGTCACACAACTCTGTCTTGCTTTATTCCTCATCGTTTCATACATACTGTTCGTGAGAGTCTTATTTCACATCGTTTCATACATACTGTTCGTGAGAGTCTTATTTCACATCGTTTCATACATACTGTTTGTGAGAGTCTTATTTCACATCGTTTCATACATACTGTTCGTGAGAGTCTTGTTTCACATCGTTTCATACATACTGTTCGTGAGAGTCTTCTTTCACATCGTTTCATACATACTGTTCGTGAGAGTCTTCTTTCACATCGTTTCATACATACTGTTCGTGAGAGTCTTATTTCACATCGTTTCATACATACTGTTCTGTTATTATGATTTTTGACAAAACCCAACTTAAGTATATGATTTACTTGATCGTGCTATTTCTTCCTTTGTTAAGAAAAAAAAATAATCACTAAATCTACTTTATCCTTAAAAAGCAAATAAATTGAAAGATTGTGCAAATATATGGACCTAAACTATCGTATCTTCAAAATCCCGATTGTTGAATAGAGTCATTTGAAGTTTCTTTACATCACTGTAAATCCAAATATCAACCAATTTACTCCTTTTTTTCTTTTTACAAAATAGATTAAATATATTAAATGAAAATATTTGCTTAAAATTTATTTAATCAGTTAACATTTGTAATTACAGTGATAAAAAAAACTTCAAATTACTCTTCGCAAAAATCAGGATTTCAAAGATACGAGTTATGATAGTTAGTCAAGCGCCCTTGAAGTGATTTTCCCACAAAAACGGCGCTATAAAAGTTATCCATTTATTATTATTATTACGAAAGAGGGGTTGATATGTTTATTTTATTCTGAAGGAATCTGAACTAAGATGGAATTACCATATGAAGACATTCTCCATGACAATAATTTTTTTCTCCATATATTATTACATATATTTTAATAAGTGTAAACATATTGACAGATGGAATTCGCCACTGCTTCATAATATTACTTGTAACGGACACTTTGCTATTTGATATTTCCAGTGCTTCCTACTCGGGATGTTTTGTGAGTTCCTATAGAAATCCCGAGTTATCTCGCTGCTGGAGGAAACTTTTTATCTTCCTCGTTTAGTATTTTAATAACGCGATTCCGCTCAACGTGTAATGAAATATTGAACACGCTAACTATAATGCTTTTTATATATTCTCAAAGCATTGCTTGAAAAATCATTAATATTTTTTTCATATATATTTAGTAAATATGAAGTGGTACAGAAACTCTTTTGGCCAATAGTTTTTACCAAACAATCTGAAACGTGAATTACACCATTAAAAGGGAAATTTTCTTATTTCAATTCTTTAACTATTTTAACGCAAGGAGTTTGTAGGCAATCACTTTTCGTTGAACTTTTATCAGTAGCATTGCTCTTTAAGTAGTAAGTGTTGAACATATCTACGAGTAAATGATACGATTTTAGTATAATCTACAAACAAAATAATACGAAAAAATAATAAAAATATTTTTATTGAGGTGCACAGTACCTCATTTAGTTTTATTTGATTCCAACTAAAATCAAAACAGAATGATGTACAGTGAAATAGTCTTAAACTATTTATTTTTTATTACAGAGTATTAACTTTCTTTAAATTAGAATATTATAGATGAAATTAATCTTGGTGATGTAATTAGAAAAACAAAATAAAGAAGATCTAGGACATGAAATTGGTGAAGTTATAAAAATAAATGAAGATCAATGCAACTAATATTATCCGAGGAATTCTGTTTTGACTAACTTGTAAACTTTGAGGATCATATTTGCAATAATTACATATGTGACACGATTCAGTGAAAGTTCGAGGAAAAATAGGTAAAAATTTCCAAAAAAACCTGTTTATGTCTTAACGCCATATCATCAATTGTGTCAGCTGACAGCCAATTCCGATTGTTTTTTAATATGAAATTAATCACAAATAATCAAAACAAAATTATTCAAAGCCCCCAACTGAATTCATTATACGTGAAAATTTATCGGATTTACTATTATGAAGGTTTATTCGACGCATTAAGAGGCACCGTGCCACCAGTCACATTGCGGTCGTAAAGCTGCCAAATTGGACCTTTTTTGTATTACGAATAAGGTTCAGCTTTCCGTAAAAACTTAATAAAAAACATTACAGGGTTGGAATCCAAAGGCGAATGCGTGAAACAGTAATGATTATGCCCGATATTATTGCAAACGTGATCCACATACGGCATCACGGCGGCGTTTCTCCTCTCTCGGTTGCCAGGTAACCAGGGGGGTGGGAAGTTATAATACCGTATACAGTTATACACTAGGATGGCAGTGGGCGCAAAAGGGTGGGCTTTGCTGGGGAGTTTGCTACAGGTTCGGAATAGCAGGGAAGCAAAGGCAGACTATTGCAGCCATAAAAACGGGCACCGGGCAAGCGAGAATCGGACACGGGTCTTTGTTATTTTTTTCAAATTACGATTGAGATCAAATTACTTAGACTAAAAGACAATGTGATTTGTTATCGAAATGCCACAGACTGAAACATAATTGAAAATTGTTACCACTGATTGCAAGTAGCTCATGTCTGTGTGCTGAGTTTTCCCAACTCTAAAGCAGAAAATTAGAAGATACTCTCAAACCGCTCTGCTGTCATGAAATATTTACAGTCTCTAATGACTGGAATTAAAACGCGACTTTTTCAACCTGCAACCTCGCGTAAGCTGTGAAGGTTTGAAATGTCTAATTAACTGACAAAGTGAAGACAATACGCCTTTAAATGTTTTTTCAATGATTTGTATAAATGATAACAATAATAATATTTGGACGATTTGTTTAGCGCCGTTTTCGTGAAATTGCTTATTATTGCTTTCTATTGTTGCATAATAAAAAATTGTTGTGGTCAAACCTGGGTGATGCCGGGTTGTAAAATATAGTTAAGTTTAAACTTGAAAGTATGTCTTAATAAGATTAAGGATTGCCTGCATATTGGACGATACATAGTATGTGACGGTTTCATTTTTTCATCAGCTCCGCGGGAGTGGTATTGCAGTCTAGTGGAGGTAGAATTAAAGTGCGGGAGTAAATTGGAACGTTTAATTCTTGCACAACTTGATGTTGATTGAAACTAAACTAAATAAATATTATATTCTTCCTTAGATCAATAGGTCGATTAATATTAATTTCTTACTACTTAATCACACTTAAGATGCCCACTAGATTTAGCTTGTACCCAAGCTCTATCAAGCTGTGAGCCGTACCAGATGTGATATTTTACAAACCGAATTAGTGATTTTTGACACCACAAAAATATTTATTTAAAAAAGAGCATTCTTTTTTTCTAAAGCTATATTTTTAGTCCTTTATTCAAGTCGTGAGAGTCAACCTTGTAGTTAATATATAAATAACATATTCTTGTTTATAACTTGTGAAACAACTAATAAATACAGCAGTCTGTTAATTAAAAGCACGGCGATATTCATTACAAGGAAATGTAAACATCAAACGAAGTAGCATTTTCTGAATAATAAGACGACTGCAGCTAAGGCATCATTATGGCAGTTTCCCACTCAGACGGTTATTCCTGAAGGAGAAAATCACGATGCTTTTGAACAGATCAGCGTAACAACTTGCTTGAGAACAAGAAGCATGGTAATAAGTTATGAGGAATAGCAATAAATTACCCAGAGTGTTTTCAACGAGAGGCAAGGGGCGATAAAATAAACATTGCACCGGTATAATACGAGAGAAAATTCACAGATATTGCGAGCGAAAATGAAATCAGACTCGTTTTGAAAAATGTTATCTGCACTTTGTCAATGGTACTTTTTACACTATTTTTGTTTTGTTTGTATTTGATAATCGGAGTGAAAAATATACGAGTGTGATCGTTGATCCACTTCGATAAATCTATTTTGATCTATCTGCGGGAACAGATCAAGCTGTAAAATAGAATTGACTTGGCTGAATCGGACAGTGGACAGATACATAATTTTCATATCACCTTCCAGTAGATAGTGTTTAGAACCACATATTAAGAACATCTTACGGTATTCTCTCACTTGACAGATATAAAATTCATCCATACTGGTCCAGGTACTTATTAAGTTGAGGGTGGCTATTTTTTTGTGTTTCTTACTAAACAGTTTTTTTCTCCTAGGTTATAGCGATATTTTTTTTTTACATTCTCTCTGCAATGTTGATTTCAGCAAAAGTTGCAAAAGTTACTTATAGACCTGTACCGAAATGAGTGTATCTTCTTTCCTTCAACCCGTAGAAGACCATTAGCATATTTAAATAGATTGTTACTTTAATTCAAACCAGTCGACGCCAAATTCTTCAATGATACAACGATAAAAAAACAAACAAACTGAAAACAAATTCAAAACATTCCACGAAAACAAAATCGTAATGTTGGTTATAAAATTTCCTTTCGACGTCAAATAACATCCCCAAAAAAAAATTGTAATAAGTGAAAACTCATATATATTACAATATTATTTTGTTTCAATAAGAGGTTCATCCAAATACTATGTTTGGAGATCGTACTTTTTAAGTATCGAGGCCTAGCAGTTAGAATAAACTCTCACTGAAACTAAGATGCATAACGAGCCCGATAGAATGTTGCTCTGAACTAAAAATTAACCTTTCCCGACTCTCGTATCCTCAAATTCAATAAACCATTCTTGCGTTGCTTGCTTTTCTAATTACACTATTCTAATAATAACAACTTAACTAAAAATGTATTATCTGGAGTATATATTATCGAATAACGTGAAATTTAAAGTTCGAGTAGTCTACCGACCATATCAAGCTCATAAGATTTTCACCATAATCTGTTTCTTAATGAGTGACGAATCACCTTTAAGTATACGAGTATACATTTATGTTGTACAAATTCAGAAAGCCCAGTATAAATTTTCCTCTCAAATCCTAAAATAAAACAATAAAAAACATACATAATTTTAAAAAATCCGAACTATAATTTTAAAAATATCATGTCCTCTTAGTGCAAAACTGGATCTTTCTCAAAACTAAAAATAAATAAAATAATTGTGTTTTAAAAGTGACGTACCAGGTAAATATGACTATGTATATTATCCCTGTACATTATATAAATTATAAATTTAATATTAATATGCCGCTTATTATTTATAGTTAGTAATATGATGAAACCTAAAAATTAAGATTTGCACAACGGCCTTGAGGTGATTTTCCACAAAAATGGCGCTATGCAAATTGTCCAAATAGTATTATGATAATAATAGGCGAATAAAGCTTTTTTTTCAAAATTCTTTTCTTTACAATTAACATCTAAATGTATTGATCTTAACATAAACACTTGTATGGAAACCAATATTCTATTAGATCAGAGTTAATATCGAACTAAATATTTACTTGGAAATCGATTTCTCAGAGTTGACCCAAACAAAACAAACTTTGAGTTTGTGTTTTGGTGCATATATATATATATATATATATATATACTAAGAGCAGCGACGTCTTTACCAATCGTCACTGAGGAAAAACATTTTGTGTTGTTTGCTTCTACGTATTAATATTAACGAGATAGGGACAGAAAGTGTGTAGAATCATAGAACTTAAATATTTAAAAAGTTTTTACAATTGTTCAAAAAGTTTGACAGCGTGTTCTTTTTACTACTGTAATAAAAATAAACTCTTCATTCAGTCTTACTGGAACTTTCTTTGATGAAGTAAAATAATAAGTTTGAAATCTATATGCAAGAAATGCATCGGTGTGAGTACTGTGTTTGACTCAACAATCGCTGCGATACCTATACCGAAGAGTACCTAAATTTGTGGATTGTTTCTTCTTCGAAGAGATTATTAATGCTTTGCTTGCAGAAAATGCTATACTTTTGATAACGAGGTGTTTCTATACGCTAAAATTTTGTGTATTGTTCGACAAAATATTTTTTGTCGTAAAACATTTAATTTTTACTAGAGTAATGTCAATGCCATCACCCATAATACTTTTTATTCATAAAAAAATTATACCAAAAGAAATATAACCTGTCCACATTTGACGGTGAATTATTTCTTTAGTGTCTGTCTGCAGTAAAAAATTGTACTGTTTGATCAAGATTAAAAGGGGCATTTTGTATGCTGAAAATCTGAGATAAACAAAATGTTCGCAGTACAAACAGCCACGGACCATCGTCGCCGCATTTCATTTGCATCAAAATATCTCCTCGAATAAATTTGCGAAAAGGGAGGGAGCAGTGTGCGGCTAGCCAGAACTATGCATATTTAAAAGTTGTTTTGCGAAGCTCGTGGATGCGTGTTTAATACGTTTTGAACATATTTTGGAAAGAGCCATAATTTTTAAAAATTGTGTTTGATTTTTAGAGTTTTACAATTTCTCCAATGTTTACTCACTTCCAATATGTGATAGTCATACAAGAATAACATTGTTTGGTGAGTTTGAAGTGTGTATAAGGGTAATTTTTATGTGAAACCGTGAGCTCCAATTTCGCGTAGCTAGAAAGTAGGTAATGATACTATGGCATTCCGATCCAGGGAATATTATGAATCTGGGAACGATAAAAAGGAGGTGAGGTTGAAATGTTTATCATAATTTACAGCAATGCTTTCGATCCCGAATCGTGGTCTCTTCCCAGAGCGAAATTCAAAATCGAAAACACTCTGCACAGATGTACAAAATACAAATACAGTATGGCATTTGGTTTTAATTACTCTAATTTACAAATATAAATTGAATATACTTTTATTTACACTACTGGGTTTCGAAGCAAGAACCAGAGACAAGAAACTTACTGGTCTGCCATAAAGGTTGTAAAATATTTGCTGAATTAAACGAAACAAGGCCTCATTTCCACCAGGAAGCATTCGTACAAAATAAAAATAAAAACTCACGTCAGTTTTAGGTTAGAATTAGGGACTCATTTCTCTGATAACTGTGAAGTCTAATACGAGAATGATTAATTAATAATGACCACAGCTTCCTTAGTGCTTGGTCTATTTACTGCAGTTTGCTGTTTTGCTTGCTGCCTTCTTGTTTAAATTAGCACGATGCATTTCTGTATGTGGCGTGGTCCTCCCATCGGTCGACGTTTATGTGCAGAGAATTTGACCTAGAAAGCGTCGTTGAAATTTTCCCTTGATGAGTTTCTGTTGAGTCAGAAAATTATTCTTAGATAATTAATTTTCCCTATCACAGTGTTAAAAAAAAAAAACAATCAAAAATTGAATCCATAAACAAATGAAATGTAACGCACTGTTTATATTTAGTTTTTAAAAAGACATTTGTTTATTGTATAAGGACGTTATTTAATTGTATTTCAATGACGCTTAAAATTTGAAACCATGTTTTATGTGTTTCAAGTTTCAGTAGTTTATTCAAAACTTTGTATCCTATTTATATCCTATATTTATATTCATTTTGTAAGTCTTATTCGTTTTGGAACAAAAGGGTTTTTTGTAAATTTAACGAATATTCATAAATATTACAAATTAACTTCGTTACAAAAGGCTTCATTTACAATAACTAATATAAAGCGCTTTTGGGATTATTGATTCACTAAACGGTTCTATAAAAAAATGATTATTTATTATTAACAATCTCAACATCATAAACGAATATATTACTGACATATAACACATATTCGTTTTTGACTTAACGTATATTATCTAATTAACATGTTTTTCGTTAAATATCCCTTTGGAATTCTTTTTACAAGGTAATTTATCTACAAAACAAAAAAAATGGAGTGAGGTGAAGTACTTTATAAACTAGATTTTATATAAATTTTACCGAACTCATTAAACATAAATAAAAAAATGAAATCGAGAACTCATCAACCCATAAAACGTTGAACATCTCTGCCATGAAGCTCGCTTGTTTGTATATCGGATATTCTCCCGCCGCTGCCATGGCGACCTGCAGTGTTCACGCCCCACCACCTTCTCACTCCCACCCCCAGCCGTAGAACCTCCCCCTCCCCAACCCACTCTCCCTACATACTCTCTACAGCCTCCGCCGGCCGCTCATTGCGAAGAGGTGGCAAAGTTTCAGCGTGAAAAAAATTACATTCATATTTCTATCGCATTTCTGAAATTGCAGTCAACGACAGGCGAGCTGTTTTTTTCCCAGCAACCAAGTTTGTTAAGTTTTGTATTATTTTGTCGTCTTACCGCTGTGATTGAACATTCATTTGCAAGCGTGCAACCGTTTTGAAAAATGCTCTAGAGTGTAATGAGAAACTTTATTAAGTTGCGTGTTTTCGTTATCTAGTAATAAAATTGAAAACAATCTGATTTGTTTTGCGTTTTCAGCATTTTTCTATCGTATGTGTATGCGGTACAACTGAATACTACGAATTTATAACTAAAGCCCTGAGAAGGTTGCTTTTTCGTGACTAGAAGATCAATTTCTCGTATAAATTCTCATTTTTCAGCGACAACCGCTACGAGTTGCAACAAAACTTAAAACACGTCATGTAGCTAAATGGGTATGTGCACGCAGGAACATTGAAAGTATATATTTTTATTGACATTGTTCATAGGTGTTCTCTTATATTTGAGGCATGGTTATATTCTTAAGCACCTACGAGCTATATTTATGAAAACCCATAAACGTAATAAAATGCAACTTCTACGACAAAGTCAACTCAAGTCAACGAATAATAAAAGTATTACAACACCTTAAACAAATTTCGAGTTCATGGAACGGACGAGGACTTATTTATGATTTTCGCAGTATAACAATTTTACGTCACCATGGAGTTGGGCGGCTGCCCCCATGGATGGCAGGTCTCTGCTTGTCGGAAAACTGAACTTATCTGTTCTCCATTTTGTTGGAATATTATTAAAAAAGTTATGTATTCATATCATTGTAAAAGTGAAAAAGTATATCGACCAGTGAGAAAATAAGGGAACTGTTTTTTAAATGCTATTTATTTCTAGATATCATAGAGTAATATTTTTCTTTTAGATATCGCTTATTCATTTGTTTGACAGAGAAAATAATAGAACTGTTTCACTAAATATTGCACAAAACGGTATCGACTCGTGATATCGGTGATACGACTTTCCGTGTTGCTTGCCATCAGCGGTCAATGTTGTTGGGTACTATCTGTTTTTCGAGCTTTTTATTCAAAGTGCAGTAAAATTCAATATAAAAACGCCAATATTTGCCCATTACAATTCTATCTGCCTGCCACTGAGAAATTTCTCTTTCTGTTACATGCCTCGTCTATGAGAAATAGTGATATTTTGCAATGGATCTATCAACGGTATGCAATAACCTCATTTTTTTTCCTCGAATGCTTCATTTCTGATAACTAAATTAATTAATTAATAAGTTCATTCTTATTTATCAAAGTAAATGAAAACTTAACCATTACAAAAACTTAAAGGTCAGTACCCAAAAATGATCGTAAACGTAGCTTTTTAGCATTCTAATACAAGCAATACTACTAACGATTTGTCTACAAATTTTATATTGATAGTTGGAAAAATGGCTGAGGTTTCCAGTGAATACAAGTTTTTTTAACTGTAATCGCTTAAATGATATAAAAACATATTGAAATATCAGTAAAAAGTACAGTTTTAAAACCAACAATGATATTTTTGAACGTTTTACCTTCAATTCCAGTATGCATTTCATGAATAATTTAAAAGATAACTATTCAAGAATCGTATTCACTGGAGACCTTAGACATTTTTCTAACCACCCGTATAGAATTAACAAATAAAAAAATTGTATTTTTGCTTGTACTATAAAACAAAAAAAGTGTATTTGTGGGTGCTGACTCTTAATACTAAAAACATTTTTTTCTTAAATAATATGTTTAAAACGTAGTGAGCATTTTTTTTTTGAACGTGGGGTTAGCGTGTAAATGAATTACTGTAGAAGCACATTTTTGCTGTCATGTTTAAATTATCATTGCCATTGGCATTATCATCTGGTATTTCTACCATATGGTGGATATACCATAATGATATTGTCATCGACTCAGATACACAAAATTCATAAAAGTCTTGGCAGGTCTGCAATTTGCATTCCATTATCTTTGCATTGTGTAAACCAAACTAGGTGTTTTTTTTCTTATTTTGGAAAAGTTTTCTGGCGCATCGAAGTTTAAAAGACGAGAGCCTCCCATCTTGTATTAGCCATTAAATGTGAAAACTGTCGTTGAACTTTTAAAGTTTGTTAACGTTCAACACTGTATTTACGTTAGTATTTTTTTCACAAACCTTGCTCATCCATGCAAAACAGTCTGAAATTGTGTTTGAAACGTCATAATATAGATAGTTCGTCGTAATCAGGAGGATATGAAACTTCCAAATAAATTTATTTACTTATAAATTAACGGACTAAAGTTCAATTACAAAAATACATATAAAACACGAAATATAAAAAAGAGTAACAGAGAAGGAATAGCATATACATTAAAACAAATGAAGCAATGAACAAAAATAAGGCAAAATAAACACAAGAGAGAACATTCAAGCCATGGTCTAGTCAAAGTTAAGGTAGAGTCTTAAAGAATGACAAAAACCATTTAGACTGCTACCGATAAAATTCAAGACCATGGCTTGAGTTAACAAGTCTTGACATTCTGGACATTGGAGAATTATACCGATAGTTAGTATTGTGATGATTGAGGAACAGCAATTCATTGTTTCTGAGTCTACGGCAAGGAATGTTGAACTGGATAAGTTTCAACACAGAAAGTGACTCAATAAAACAATTAATGATTTTGTAAATGAAAATATATCGAAGTCTTTCCTGCGCTTTTCTAATGAAGACATTTTCAATAATTGTTCAATTTCATCATATGAATAATCGCCTCTTTCTCGCCCCAATCTCCGTGCAATACCGCGTAAGAAGCGATGTTGTACGGATTCAATATGATGAATATGAACGGTATAGAAAGTGGACCAAATTACACTAGCATATTCTAGATGAGGGCGAACTAATGAGCAGTAAAGGGTTTTTAGAGTCTTTATATTCTTAAAGTCACATGCAATTCTATTGATGAAGCCAAGAAGTTTTAGTGGTTTATTAGCCACATTATTAATGTGATCACGAAAAGAAAGATTATAGTCTAGAGTGACACCAAGATCTTTTGTAGATCTGACGGTATTAAATTATTAGTGTTCTTGATTTCATGCTGCACATTTTTTAATTGTGATTATCCAGTAATAATATAAATGACCGGCTAGTTTCTAAGTGGGCAAATGCACCGGGCTAGCATCTAGACGTCGCGGGTTTAATCCTCTGCCAGCGTAATCTTTCATCATTGTACAAGCAACATTTTTGTTTTGAAGGAAGGAGGAATTCAAATTTTATCAGGTTATTTGTAAATCAAGACTTAAAACATAAGCAAATGCTTTCCAATTTTTGCAACGCCATTTTTGTAGACACCAAGTAGGAGTTTTAGGCCTTAGCACTCAAAATGCCGCTAAACGTCACTTTGTAGCATTCTAATACAGGCAATACTACAAATGATTTATTTTTAAATTTTAAATTGGTAGTAAGGAATATGTCAAAGGTTTCCAGCAAATGAAGTATTTTAATTATAATCTTCAAAATTCTATGAAAACTGCCACTAAAAGATGCAATTTGAAAACAAACAAAGGCATTTCTAACGTTTTACCTAAAATTCCGGTAAGCATTTAATCTAGAATTTCAAAGAATACAGTAAAAAAATTGCAATTACAGGAAACTTTAGACATTTTTCTAACAACCCGTGTAGAATTAACAAATACATTTGTAGTATTGATTGTATTAGAAAGCCAAAAATACACACTTTGGGGTAGTAACCCTTAAACAGAACTGTTAAATTACCTTTAAATCTTATATACGCCTTTTTATTAAGATTTAACAAAGTTTTATAATATAAATAATTGAGAAAGATGACACGATGTCGCTTTGTATCAAAAGATTCGGGCTTGTGCAAAAAAATAGTAAAGGTATAAAGACACCAAAAAATCTAACTTGCTCGAGAGTAAAAAAAAAACATTTTATAGAACTTTGGTAATACGGGCTTGAACAAGAGGTTTCAAAAATATTCTACATTTATAGATATGACTTTCTAACAACATAAGATTTGATGAAATCTCTTATTCATACAATTGTTGTTTTATTAAATCATTTACATCAATTAAAAAAAAAGCGTTCAATACAAATGTATGTAGGTGTTTGTTGGCTGCCTCATTGTTTTGTGCGTGTCTATAATAAAATGGAGAAAAATCCAATTGGTCCGAATCCATTTCCGAAATCCCATCAAAACCATTCAACACTTTCCCTTACAAAGAGCAAACTTTCCTTTCCCAGCGTGGCATGTGGTGTGTATTGGTTATTCGAACCGCATGGGGTTTCATTGCCATTCTCGATGGGTTATATAAAGAATGCAGATTTATAGGGGTCCACTGGTTCTTTCATCGGCCTCTTCACCCCATTCCTCTTCTGTTATCCTGCCCCTTTGGGTTAGGGTTGGCGCTCTCTGACTCCTGGCCCCTTAATGTGACCAGATGAATTAACCAGCCTAGACATCCACGTGTTCTCGATTCTGTAGAGACTCCCATTCCTCAAGTAGGAAATATCATTAAACCTTTTTTGCTGTGAAGTGCCATTATTGTAAGTTTTAATTGTTCATATCAGTTATGGCGTAAAAAAAATATTTCTGATCAAATAAAAACGTTAATCTTCTGTTATAAATAAATGACTTTGCAAGCTAAAACAAGTTTTATTGAACTAGACAGAAAAAATTGCATATTTCATGACTTCAGAACTGCCCGTTCGAGTGTTTTTACTGTTTTATCACACCAGCCAGTAAAGATAATAGAGGAATATATAAAAATATTTATTTAAAATCATTGAACGATCATTTCACTACTTATAACGGTTGTCATTAACATTCCACGCTGAATATTTACCTAGTGAAAGATTATCACAAAAATTAACCATTTCACATGATAAAGAGTTCATTTAAATTATGCTTTTTCCAAGACTTTTAAGAACATTTTTCTGTCTTTTTGTATAATCAAGTATTTAAATCATAGAAAAAAATCGTTTCATTAAATATACAGTAAAAAAAAAAAAATAGTTCCAGTTTTGATCTAAAATTCTAATTAGTCATTTGATGAAATGCCTTTCATTCGTAACTCGAAAATCAGTAAAAATAAATTTACAAAAAAGAAAATCTATTAAAAAAATGATTTAAAAAGAATTGAGATTGCCCATTCAAGCGGCAAGGGTCTTGCAAGAGTAGGAGGATCACCCCCCTCCCCCCCCGGGCCGAGTGACAGGGTGACATTGGAGGATTCAGTATATCTAAAACACGCCTGTATATTATGTAGCTATAACTTTTCAATCTGATGGATCTCAGAAGGGTTGGTTTGGGGCGCTGAAAAGATAATCTCAAGAAGTTCGATCTTTACCGATGAAAATAAAACTGATGTTGCCAGCATACGGAATTATTTTTCAAAATTTTAAGTATTTGACCAATCTCTTCAGAAGTAAGTACAAAGTGAGGTTACTTCAGACACATGGACACGCTCACAAAACACTTCTATCGGTATATCTCTTCAGTGGTTTCGGTGTGCTTGAACGTCAACCGAGCGAATAAAAAATCGCTAGGAGCCCCTTGGCCACTTGCACGACTAATTTACCCCTAAGAAGGCAATTCGCTGGAACTCCATATTGAAATGTCATTGATTTTATACGTTTAATCTATTTGCATCTACATGGAAATTCTTGACTTTTAATGAAATTTTAATACTTGATAAAACTCCTCAAATGATAATAAGTAAAATTATGTTCTTTATATTTGGTTATTGAATGTCTGATCGATATTAAAATAACTATTTAACAAAATAGTGGTTTTTTAAAGTTTTTTTTTAAATAATATTTCATTGAATAATGTTTGAGTTTAATCCCGTGTAGAATGGATTCGTAATATTGACAAATACAACAAAATAGTTTGCACATTACATTTTGAATAAATATTTCCTTGCATTCGCGATATTTAATTTATTATCCTCTAAAGATATATAAGCGTAGATAATATATTCAAAATGAAAAATATTAATCACTGTATATAATTTCTTTTGTGCGTAAGTACGACCATACGAGTATAAAATTTTCAAATTAAGAACTGATGTTGATTGAAATTATCAAATTTAATAACAATCTTTTCAAATTCCTACTTACCTAATAAATTACCTACCTATAATGTAGTTAGGCAAACATGATTCAAAATTTGAAATGGGTGGAGATGAAAGCAACAATTTTTTTTTTGGCAAGTCAAGTTAGACTTTTTTCTCTTCTTTTATTTCTTTAAACAAGCTTTTTATTAGTTTTTTAAAACATTCGCACTGTCTATTTTTTTATTGCCGGTGGAAGTGAGTTATATAGCTTAGTTGAGAGGTATTTATACATCTTTTGTCCAAAAGCAGTCAAAATCCACTAATTATCCACTTTTATCAGATATTCCTGACTCCAGAGTGGTAGATACACTAAGTATCGCCCTGCTAAAAGACCACCATTCAGAATCAAAACATTGCTTGAAATGGCTTGAACCGTGTTTGGTGACCAAATTTTAATAGCCAGGTACTCCCAACCTTCCTTTCTCCCATCTGTTTTCACTTCCCACTACCTTCAGCCTCGCAACATACCCCAATTGGGGATGCCATAGTCTCACTGGCTCTAGACGGTTGAGAGTAGTTGGGACTCTTGTGTGGTATTCACTGTAAAAAAAAGAAAGTTTAGATGGGCAAAATGATACCTTATTGTCATTTGTCACATTGTACCTTATTTTTTCTACAATACGTTATATTGGTGCTTTGTACTTTTAAAAAATATTATATAAAACTGATTGTTATCTCAAAAAGTATAAACTCCAATTAAAAATATTTTTTAAACATAAAAAGTAGGATATATTATTATTTATGCAAAAAGACTTGGAATCTTAGATCTCCTTCCGGAACTAAAATGTATAACGAGCCCTACAGAATTTCGGCCCACACTGAAAACTTACCTTTTCAGACTCTCATATCCTTAAATTCATTAGAATAATCTCAATATAATCTGTTTCTCAACGAATCACCTAAAATATACAAATTTTAACTAAATCCTGTCCTGTACGACAAATTCAGAAAGTCAATTTTTAATTTTGCTCCCATGCCCTAAATTGCAAAAAATAAACAAAAAAAAAAATAAAAATAAAAAAATGAAAAATTAAGTTAATAAGTGTGTCTATCTGATGGGACCTGTCGGGTAAGTATGTTCCTGTATATTTTCTCTTTATACTAGGAATTAATATCTAATAATAGAAATTAAGATCTGTACAGCGCCCTTGTGGTGATTTTTCACAAAAACGACGTTATACAAATCATCCAAATATTATTATTATTACATATATAGTAAAGATGCATTTCTTTAACAATAAAATAATTACATAGTTTCAAATTAAACGTAGGCACAGTAAGTTTTCTCAAAAAAGTAAATAAAAAATCACTGCAACCTATTTTAATAAATTCTTCACGCTTGAGTAAGTCACATCTGTACATGATAAAGCTATTAATCAAATAGAAAATATAATCAAAAGACGGTGTATTATGATAAACAAACAAAATAAAGTATTTAGGGAGGGTTTCCCTTTTCCCTTGCGCCATTTAAACGTTGACGTCTCCTGAATGTTAATGTACGTATGGCGATCTCCGTTTATCCCGTTACAGTTAACCAACGCTTCGGGAATACACACTTGATGTTACAAGACAGGATTGGGGCTCTTTACATGAACCTAGGCAGGGGTCTTGAACTAATACTTTAACAATTACTTTACCTTGTAACTAAACTGAATATATTTGCTGCTATATAAACATTGTTAACTAATATACTAGACGCAAAGTACACTTTAAATTTATTTTTTTAAATATTTTAAGTACATTTTCATCAGATTCAACAACCGTCAAAATAGGCACACACTGTTTTTGCTGTCATTCTCTGTGTACAATATTGATTATGTCACAAAATAAATCATATATTTTAAAAATAATAATTACTACCGGTAAAACTATTTGTATTCTGTTACAGTTTTAAGTAAATATTTTCTTTTCAACTTATTAAATTTTTATACGAATTTTTCAAGTATCAAAAAGGATATATCAATATTTTACTGTGACTACCTAATAACCGTTTCTAGGTACTGTCTCTAGGTTCTGGCAAAATAATAAAATAAATGACTACAAATCACCTGTGACACAAACTTCATCATAGCGCGTTAATATGATTTTTGTAGCCATGTACACCTAAAGATAGTTAGCATCCATTAAAAAACGAATATTTTTGAAGACCTACATAGAAACAGTCGTCCATAGTCATACTCGTATATAATTCCGTCAAAACATTGCGTTTTTGCATTTACACAGACCTTAAAAAGTGACGTTCAACTGTAGAGTTACAAAACGTGACTTTTAAAATATTAAAAAGTTTTTCAATTCACGAAAAAATCTCAATGTATGTATTTTTAGAATATACCCTTTTAGACCTTCAGATATAAATGTTATAAATATTGGAAAAATATATATTGAGCCTGTCACAACATGTCACCGAGAGCTTTTACCGTCAGCCTCCTAATAGAGGACACTCTGAGGAAGTTTTATATTTCTGACACTTGATTCCAAGCGGACTCACGGTATCTCGTAGGCGGAGGCTGGAGTCTCGCAAGGCAAGATGGGGTAGTTTGCCCCTTTCCCGGTGGCGGGGGTGGCATTGTCCTCTTCCTAATGCAAGATGGATGACCGAAACGGCTTGAGAATATATAACGGCTGTTGTAGGGGATGAACGCGTGCAATAACGGCCAATCTTGCGAGGAGTATTCTTACACAACTTTGAAAAAAAAGTTAGATTATCTGGTTTTTAAAATGATGTTGATATTAAATTTTATCACAATATTTCAATCCGTTAAAACCTATGTGATATTTTAAACTGATCCTTTGACTTAAAGGGATTCACAGAGACACATTGTTTATAGCTTTAAATATAAAATTTATAATTTTTATTTTATTTTTAGAAGCTTTATGGTCTATTTTGAACTTAATTGGTATTGATAAAATGCAAATAAAACTTATTCTTTGAAATAGAAAAATATGTAGGTACCTGTTAAAATAGAAGTACCTATTGAATTAAAATTATTGAAACGATGAAAAACATTCAAATAATGAAAAAGAAAAAAAAAACACACAAAAAAATGGTGCCACTGGGAGTTGAACCCCGATCTACCATATTTATATATGCAATGAAGAAATAATCTCAGGTTAGACAAGAGCTGACGTTGTGTTATTGGGAACATGGCTGCTCGGAGAGAGGTAGATCTGGCGTTAAGTCCCAGAGGCACCTAAATCTTGTATCTTTTATATTTTCTGTAAGTTTTCTATTTCATTATTTGAATTTTTTTTATCGTTTCAATAAATTTATTTCAATTCATACTCACCTATTTTATTTTTGTTAAAATATTGTGTAAATATTGTATAATATTTGAATACTTTACACATTTAAGGCTACACAGAGAGACTGTTAGTGAATAAATGATACTTCTCAGAATCTGCTAAGGACTGTCTACAGATGAGAAAAACTGAATATCTAAAATATGTTTTCATTACCTATCCTGAAAAATAATATTGACACTTCGAATTTGAATTTTCTCTCAATAAAACAATATGATAATTTACTTTTCGAGTACGTACGCAAGGATTGTGAAATTATTAAATTTCAAACTGATTTTATTTGTAATAATATATATATATATATATATTGTATTTTAGCTGACACTATTCCATATTTGAAATGGGTGGATTAAAGCAATTTGTGTCAAGTTACATTCCGTATTTTTTTACGGGTAAGTATTAATTATAACATATTGGTATTCAGTATTTTATGGTTTATTAAGCTTCACTTTCCCACATAAAGATTCATTTTTTTTTAAACAATTGTCTATGCGATAGTAAAGATAATATATTCGTAAATATCAATAACAATAAGTCGCCATAAAAACAAAAATTCAAAATCAGTTTCATTTTTTCTATGGCTTAATATCGGTTTGGTATCACAGTAACACCCCTTTTTTTAAATTCATACTGGGATTTTTGAGCAATCATAACTATAAAATCAAATATTGTTAATTTGTGCACATTCGAGATCAAATTATTTGAGAAAAACAATAAGGTGGTAATATCATACAGGTAGCGAGACCACGTTAGATGGTTTTTTATATATAATCAATCGGTTTTCTAAAGTATCAGAAGCTTTCGAAATAAAAGCTTAAGTGTGATGAAATTTAACATCCTTTTTTGAAATTTATATGTTAACGCATTTACTTTCAGCTTTCGCATTTATTTACATTGCGGAGTCATTTGAGTTTCGAAGTATCATTTAAACCAGTGATTCCCAAAGTGGTCTATATCGACCCCCAGGGGTCTATGACAACCTGCAAGGGGTCTACGTCAGCGAAAAAAAGATTTGGGGGTCCATGAAATGAAAATGGGGGTCCACGGCAGTGGATCTCAACATACACTGATAGTACCTATTTAGGTACTTACGTAATACTATCTTATAATGGATTTTAATTCTCTGATTATATTAATAAAAATATTTTTTGTGGAAGATATTTTGCCGATTTGCTAGTACTTTTCGATTTCAAATCTCTACCGACTAGTGCTTTTTTTCGGAGAGGAATTTTTGTTGATTTGCTAGCACTTTTCGATTTGGGATCTCTGCCGACTAGTACTATTTTTTGATGAGTTCGACTACAATTGAAGTGTTCCCCGCGAAGGATTCATTTCAAAGAACTAGCAGTTGCTGAAGCGTTCACAAAACTTTAAAGTTTTTCCCAACGCTAAAAAAAATCAATACTAGGAAAGCAGGGGGTCTCTACAAAACAGAAAAAATCGACAAGTGGTCTACGGGACAAAAAAAGTTTGGGAACCTCTGATTTAAACCATAAAAAAACATGGCAAGACGCCATCTTTTGTGTATTATGTGTTTTGTATTATTTAATTGTTTGATAAAGATATTGATTTGGTTCAAAAGCAAACATCGCAAATTAAAATACAAATAAATGCAAACTATTTATAAAGATTGAAATTATAACTAACTTTAAACCAGTTATGTTTATTTATAAAAATATATATATCAACAATTAATAACACAAATATGAAACAGAAAAAGTCAGAAAATAAAAGGACAATGTTCACAACCGAGTCTCAAACTCGGATCCTCTACTCTATCCGGGAGTAACAATTGAACCAATTCAGTCATTGAAACCTTATTGGAAACCGACTTTTTTGATTATTGATATCATTTTTATTTTTTAAATACTCCGATTTGGCTGCCATCTTTGTAATGATAAACAAAGCTTTACCCGTTCGAGCCTCAGTTGTGACCATTGTCTTTTTATTATCTGGATTTTTCTGTTTCATTTTTGTGTAGTGGATTATCGATATTATTTATATATATGACTGTTATATATCCTATTTGAAATTATTTCACTTTACTTCGAATTAAAACATGATGGATCCAGCAGTTAATCTACCTATCCGTTGCAAGGTCCGTATTTATGTTTTGGCTCCATCTAGTAATTTTCTGTGAAAATCGATAAAGTTTCATCAAAACAGATCATCAATTCAATAATGTTCATAAATTATACTGTGTATTTTATGAAACGTTAGAAGCTTTTACATCTTTTAAAGTACTTAAGAGCATTTACGAAATCTTCCGATTAACGTGAATCCCTTCTAGAACAATAGCCTTTTACTGCCATCCAGTAAATTCAGAAATCCCCTCTATCAATCATTTAATTGTTCCCATTAATAGTCAGTCACTGGTTCCATCATTGTTCGCGTCGGAGGATGCGCGCATGTACACCCCTAAGAGATTTCATCCCCGGCCGAGCCACCTGAAATCCGGAGCACTCGGCTATTCTTCCCATTCGCTATTCTAGCCGGTGGACAGACATTATGAAACCTTATCACGAACCTCCAGAGTCTGAGCGTGTCCATTGCGATGGTCGTAGAAATGTTTAGTGTGAGAATACGCCATAGGGATGATGCAATGTGACTGCATTTCACACGTTAGCTATGTTAAAAAGGATAACCACCAATTTGGCGATTGTTCTGCGGTTTTCACATAGTTAAAGTACTAAACAAGTAGGCTTCTATTTATTTTTAAAACCTAAACAACTTACATATTCTGATCATTTTACAATAATTTATTTAGGCATTAACATTATTTTGGCATTTTATAATTGTGCACAAGAACACAGTGGCGATATGATGACGTAAATCATTTCAATGGTATATTTTTCGCATCATTAACGTTAGTGCAATCAACATTGCGAAGTTTTTTAGAAGAAAATAGTATTTAGAGAGTGCAAACCTCAAAAGTATTTTGACATGGCCGAGTGGTAAGACGCTCGACTACGAAAACAAAGGTGACGGGTTCAAACCCGGCGTGTGCCAACAACTTTATTGAACTAACAATGCCAATTACATTTATTTTATTAACAAATGTCATGGCACATTTAATTAATATAATTCATATTAAATAATATGAAGAATATTTGCGACACGTTCCAGAGTGGTAGATATTTTGAGTATCTCCCTGGTAAAAGACCACCATTGAGAATCGAAACGTTGCTTGAAATGGCTTAGCCGTGTTTGGTGACCAGATCTGAATAGCCAGGTACTTCCCCCACATCTCCTTGCCCTTCCCACTACCTTCAGCCTCACAACATTCCCCAATTGGGGATACCATATTCTCACTGGCTCTAGACGGTTGGGAGCAGTTGGGACTCTTGTGCGTTATTCACCATAAAAAAAGAGTAAGTAGTTGTTATCTGTGAAAAATCACGAGATGAAATTTGTCAAGAAAAAATATTAGTTGTTTAATCCAACCATTACAGAATAATATCTGCTAAAATACATTATGAATAGGTACTTTATTATGTAGGCAGAATTGAAAAAAAAAGTGGTAATTCCACCTAACATCAATTCTAAATTTTAAAAGTTCACAGTCGTACGTACGCACTCATAAGGTAAATTATATATAGTTAAAAATAACAAAAGAGATATAATAAAAACCAACCTTTAAATGTTTACGTTTTATGGATTTTTCGGATCAGAAAGTTTTTTGTTATCAAGCATTAAGCCCAAATACACAATATATGAAACGTTTTGCTATTACCCTAAATATTCATCCCTTTAATTACTAACAAGAAAAAGCATAATGGGTTTAAAACTAAACACCTATGTCTTGGCAGCAACTCCTTTGCTTTATTATCCATCTTATCACACGTAATCCGGTTTCGTAATATTTTTAATTTATTAAATGACCCGAATTAAGAGTTCAATTCACTTGATCTAAGGATATTTTCCGCTATCTGACGTATCCTCTTTCTTTGTTCTTTCAAGGCACACAGTAGTTGTGCAGCAAAATCATAAATGCCCTCTGAAAAAAATATTCAAATCGACACAAAACCTTTTCGCATTTTTTGCGAGGGAAAATGCCTTTGTTGTGTCGTCAGAATTTTAAGCGTCTCTTCTGCAACTTTGTCCAGAGAGGAGAATCCAGCGCATGTGAATATATTCATGGGTTCACGGAGGTCGCTTCACCATTTTAATATAGAATAAGAATACAAACCTCGGTTCAAATTCACCAATATTCTTTTCGAATCAGATATATATATATATATATATATATATATATATATATATATATATATATATATATATATATATATATATATATATATATATTTATAGTATAGCTAGTTACCCGAGTTTCTTGACTGTATTACTCCCCCACTAAAGGAATATTCTGACATGAGAGTGGGAGAGGAAGGAAATGGGGTAGAAGAAAGTTAAAAAGTACCTGGCTATTCAGATCTGGTTACTAAACAAATAAGCTGACAGCTTCCGTAGTCGAGTGGTTAAGACATTTGATTACAAAATCTTAGCGTATGCAAATAATTTTATTTTTTAATGTGTATAAATTAATGTGTAGTATATTGGCGGCACGTTCCTGAGTGGTTGATACCATAAGTACCGTCCTGGTGAAATATTTTTAACCGTATTTGGTGACCAGATCTGAAGAGCCAGGTACTTCTCAACCTTCCTCTTTCTCATCTCCTATCCTCCCTCACTACTTTTAGCCTCACAACATACTCCTATGGATGCCATAGTGTCTCTGGCTCCAGACGGTTGAGATCAGTTGGGATTCTTGTACGGTATTCTTTATTAAAAAAAAGTCTTGTTTTGAATTTTTTTGTCAAAATTTCTTTACGCCAGAGTTTGCTGGTAAAGAATTTTCCCCGATTCTGAAAACAATGTTTTTCACCTTCAACTTTTGAACTGAATGTTTTACTTTGAAAAAAAAACAGGGATGCCTAGAATTTAAAAAAAAAATTGTAGCAAAGCTGCATTCATAGGATCAATCAAATTAAAATAACATTATCATTTTAGTATAAGGGAAAGTAAATTTTTCTTCAAAAGTGTAATTATTGTATAACGTAATTTGTGTATCGAAGTATATCGCTACAAATTTATCAGGGTTGTCACATCTTAGGGTGCCCTTGCGTCTGTCCCGCCCGGCATTCGCTCTAATACATTAGGGAAACTTCCTAGTTCATTACCGCCTCGCGCCGCTAACACACTTAAACTCTTAGCGAAAGGGAAAATAATTTTATTTGTAACGGGACACAAACAGGATTCCGCAGCGCCGGCGTGACATTGCCAGCCCTAGTCTCGGGGGCTGACTAACAATCAGATTAGGCAGGGTAATTTAAAAAAACTACCATTTTATTCACAAGCCTTTTCTTGTCTTTGAAACCGCTACAAAATGATATTGCTAAAACGCTAGTGGAACTATGACTTTAAAAAAAGAAAGACAAACATTCTTTGGTTACAAATAACGTGACAATATTTGAAAAAATCTTACCGCCATCATAATAAGCGAGAGGTGTTGCTTGTGTACTGATGGAGGACTTAGCTTCGTGGCGCTTTCGCAGCTGCCTGACGTGTTTTAGTCTTTCTCGTTATTTTTCGCCAAATATGTAGGATATTTCACAAATTACTTCTTTAAAATTACACTAAAATTACCGTTTTTGTGTATAGGTTAAGTGAATAAACTCTTAATAATTTTAAAGTGACTAGTTTCGACATAATTTCGATTTTTAAGAAAATATTTTAATATTTAAATATCAGTGTTTTAAATGCAGTGCAATAGCCCGAGAATGGTCACTTGCTTTGATCCTTGTCCAGATGTGTCCCTTGACCGCCCGGGAACCAGCAGGGGGGCGGGAGAGTGCCGATCTCGACCGACTGTTCCCGAACGCGAACGAACCAGGCATCCAACAAATCACTCAAGTGACACCCTTACATAAACATTACAATTTAACAAGATCTGTACAGCGCCCTTGAGGTGATTTTTCACAAAAACGGCGCTATAAAAATCATCCAAATATTATTATTATTAGCTAGTAGATGAATTGAACCCACGACGCTCTGGTAGGAATCTGACGCGTTTGTCTACTCAGTTACTACAGGTACATACAGGGATTGTTGTGAAATAGCAAAAAGTAGAGGAAGGGAGGGAAAAAGAACAGCACGAGATTCACAAGAGCTTAACTACTCAGATCTTGTCACCTAGCATAACCAACCCACAGTCTTTATCGGCAAAGCTCCAATTCTGAAAGGTAGTTTCTCAACAGGGTGATACTGAGAATATCTTCCACCCTGTAACATTATATTTTTATTACTTTTTTATGTATTTACCGCACATGAGTTCCAACTACTGGCAACCGTCTGGAGCCAGTAGGACTATAGCGTCCCTAACTGGGGTATGTTGTGAGGCTGAATGTAGTTGGGAGATGAAGAATATGAGAAGAAGAATATGACGAAGTGTCTGGCTATTCAGAGCTCGTCACCAAACACGGTTAAAGCCATTTCTAGCAAAGTTTCGATTCTGAATGGTGTGCTTTCAGGTAGACAGTATCAGATACTGTCTAGCACTCTACATGGTACCAATACATAGTTTATTACTTTATTTAATATCTATTCATGATTTAACTTGCTATTAAATATTTAAAAAAACATTTGTTCACACGGGTTTCGAACGCATGACTACTGGGTCTCAAGTCTAGAAGTTTACCATTTTGTAATGGAGGTTGTCTTTTAGAGGTTTTTTTCAAGATTTAATCCATAATCATCAACACTCATTAGTTTTACTACACGATAAGTTTTTTTTTTTAATTTTCCATTGCATACATAACCGTAATGTGCAACTGCACAACTTAAAATAATGATTAGGCACATTTGCCGACTTATGTTTGACTTATTTTACTAAAATTATTAAAAAAACAGATACAACTGTCTTACTTCTAAGAAAAACCAATTGAATTGTCGATAAATCAATTGTTTTTAGCCCCTGAAAAATTCGACCACATCACACATCGGTCCGCCGGGAAAATTCCGCTTGGCCACCGAACCCATGCGCCCCTGTGTGCTCTAAAATATCTGTTTACTACTATGGTTTTCCCCTACTTTCTTCAGTAGTTATTGCATTATGTTTAATGATGTGTGAGTGTGATTTTGTTGTGCCGTGACAATGTGAAAATAATCCAATGTAATTTTGTTCGAATATTCCATATTAATAAAACTAAAAAAAATCTAGAAAATACCAAAATAATGGATTATTTGCTCTAGTCATAATTTAACTCGAAGTAAATGAATTAATGCAATGGTGGTAGTAAAAATTATTATGTATTTTCGTAGAAAGCAATCACTTTGATGACATAAGAACTTTGTATAAGACCACGAATATTATTTTAATTTGTATGATCGACCGGTTGCGCTTAGTCTCAGCATAATCAGGATAATTTTCTACATATTAATATTTTGTTTATTTTAATAATTATATTATTTTGATAGTTTGTACAGCGCCGTTTTTTTGTGAAAAATTATAACAAAGGGTCTGTACAAATCTTTAATTTTTTTAATATTATGTACGGAGATTATATTTAAAAGCATACTTACTTGGTAGGTCGTTTCAGATAAACACATTTATTTTATTAATTTCTAGTTAAGAAAAAGAAACAGTGTTGCACTCAAATGGCCACGATATTGGCAAAACTAAGGTTGATATTGATTTAAATTATAAGTTAGCATCTATGACTTTGTTTTTGAAATTTCTCGAGAGTCAGGCAAAATCCTGATGATGATCGTTGTAGAATATATTACAGTTCATAAATCGGAATCTGAGCCAAATTGAATTTTACTGAGGAATAAGTTCATGCAATTTAACCAAGTATTTTGACGGAATTACAAATCAGGAGATCCGAAAGAATGCAGGGGATTAAGAAAAGGACGCTTAAATGGTTTTGACGCCTTCAATAGATGAATAGATGGGGTGAAAAGAGATACGGTTAGTAGCCGAGTTGACAAATGCGTCTAAGGCGTCGTGGGTTCAATTCCTCTGCATCGAAGTCCTTCGTCATTACACAATCAAAATTTTCAGCTTTTAATGATGGTATTAGGAATTTCTCAAATATTGTCAAGTTATTTGTAACCCAAGAATCAACATATTTGACCCTGAATATGAAAGAAAAAATACATAAGCGTTCAGGAAAATAACATACGAAGATGAAGCGATTCAAATACTTGAGTTATTTGAAGAGTTAGAATAATATACGTGTATGTATGAGAAGAAGAATGTGTGTGGATGAAGGAGGAAGTGTACGCAAGGAGAGAATTGTGCGGATATGGCGAAATCTTTTCAATATCTCTATGGAAAACCGATGATGGTGAAAATGTAATTAGCACCTGATTAGTCATTTGAAATAAGTTTCCTTTACATAGGTTTGCATAGATATACGTAGGTACTGCTTAAAATTTAAAAAAACCTTCAGGCTTTTACTTTTGAATACCACCTAGAGTCATAAAAAAGCATTTATGATAACTTTTGAAAAATTCGGAATAATTGTACCCGTGACAACCCATGAAACAACAACCTGTTTCAATACTTTTTTTATTGAGTGCAACCCTCTTTTCTTTTCATTCTGTTAAAAATTGCTGGTAGCCCAAAAAAAGCTTTTTGAATCATTGGAGGCCTTATTTAATAAACGAAAAATTGACTCAACTATGAAAAGAACGTGCACTTCTTTCATCCAGTGAAGTTTAGCCCATATTGCAGATCTGCCACCAGAACAACTGATTTTAAACTTGAGACAGCTTTTCAGTAAAGCAAAGACAATTATTTTTCAATTAGATTGGGCGCTCATTTTCGCTAGATTTCTGTCGACGTGCTCCTTTAATTGCATCGATCCTACTTTTATTTATAAATCAGCTCCCTTCAATTATGGGCGATGGGAGCTTAATCGATCTCCATTATTGAGGATTCCCTGTAGAAGGATAGTTCAATGGTAAATGTAGAAGGTAACGAAACAAATTAAACTAGGCGATTTCTGTCGGCCATTAGACGAGATAACTCTGAGGTAGAAGAAACATAGAGGACGTATTATGAACACACTACTACAAAAAAAAGCAATTTCATTTTCTAAATGCATACACCGCTTTTTACGCTCATACCTTGATTTGTTTGAGGATGAGAGAGGGAACTATTCATAGAAATCTGAAAATTATAAAAACAAATTTTGTTTCTTAAAAAAAAAGATTTTGATTTACGGCTGAAATACTCAACCTTACAGAATGTTATTGTAATAAAGATATTTTTTCTTATTTTTGTTTTTATTAATAAAATACAGACCATATAAAAAAACGATTTTTGAGGCTAAATTATGTAGAAAAACCGTCTAACACTAGAAAAATTATGAAATATCGTATTTAAAAAAATAAAACATTTTATTGATGGAAAATTTAAATAATAAACGCCAAATTTGTGTTCTATTTTGAATTTGCTTTACTGTGGCGTTAATAAAAGATTCTTTGATTCATTAGATTACTCAGTTATTTTGAATTGCATAATGTGAAATACAACCCATATCGTTTTTTGATATCTGATAGGTTTCAGATACTTTTCTAAGCCACAAAGCAGTGAACTTGGACGGTCAGCCACTTTTTAAATACTAAAAAACACTATCGATTGGTAAATACGAGTATGTCACTTTAGAATCATATCATTTGCTTTGGAATAAAAACGATAAATAAAAAATCATTTTAATAAGTTGCTTATTGTTTATGGACAACCTGATATAGAAAAAAAACTTTATGACTTAATGAGTGTCTGAATCTATTTACAAAATTGTATATGTTCCGAGGAAAATATTTAATTTAAACGAAATTGTTTTTTTTTTATCTTTTAGTCTTTCCATAATTCAGATGGTTGAACCTTTATTTATAAACTTTTGTCTTTCATTTACATGATCTAAAGTTCTATTATCTAGGAGATAGCTAAATAAGGGATGGGGTGGCAACTTACCAAAGGGGGTAGATACTGATTGAATTCTTGGAATACTCTTCGAGCGAACATGGGGCTGGAATATAATTAGTTGATAGGTGAACTAATACGTATTGCTAGACTATTTTACTTGTTTAGTTTGTGGATTGTTTTCAGTAATCGATTCTAAATATTTTTTCACAGCTTTACGATAATATCGTCGAATGAAAAAAAAAGTATATATACTACGACTATCTAATATAAAATGGAATATTTCAAAGAAACTTTTTCCGTCTAAACATCTGACGCAAAATATATTTTAGATTTAAATGAGATTATGTATTTATATTTTTAAATATTTTTTTCCAGATCTCAGAAAGGATGGTGCAATTCCATGAGTTCCATATAATACATAGAAAAATACAAAGTTAATAAATAAAATAGCATTATTGTAAACTCACATTTAGTCATTTTTTTTCTTAAAAGCTTATTAATCAATTACTGAAGCTTTTAGAATTAACTGATAATCTGCGTGCTTTTTTTTTAGAATTAACTGCTAATCTGCGTGGTAAATAGGTAAGTTCTATTGATCTTTACCTCAAAAGCTCACGGATTTTGCATCGTACGCAAAAATATTTTTACGAGAATAATATGAATTTTCACAGTGATATGAGAGGGAAAGACACTCTCAGTATCGCCATGGTGAGACATAATAATTAAAAATGGAAACTTTGATGGAAATGGCCTCGAAAATTTTGGAATGTATCACATAAGAACGGTTTTAATCTGCATTACCAAGGTCCTGGTTGGTTTAAAATCATCTGGACCCTCAAGCCGTTTCAATAGAAATTTTAGTATCTCTGCCTTATTAAAGACTACAATACCTAATACTTTGCCATTTTGACTTATTAAATGACTTTTTTATAAATGTTTTGTACCTACTTTTAACAACAATAACAATAACAATTATTGAATTAAAAATCAAGATTTTTTTTTCTTTGTGTCAATACTATTTGTGCCAAGTGACGTGATTTTATGAAAATCAAAAGCTCCACAAAGGCGCGTGCAATACCTTTCTATTTGCATTCGCCTCGATTCCCAGTCAATTCCCGCTGCGTGGAAAATACTGAAAAGCCAAGTAAAATACAAGGAGACCCGACAAACTACTGAAAGAACGACATAATAAACATATTTCCTCGACTGCTGAAAATACGGTACGCCACTGAGTGATCTCTCGGTACGGAACTACTTCCTCTTCCTGCGTTTTGTGCTATCCATCTATACATACTCTAAACAAACTTCGAGCACTATGACACGTCTTAGTAACAAAGAAAAATCAATTCAATACATCTCGTCTAATATTTAATACCACGCATATCACCTTTTTTACTAGTTGATGTCATTTTAGTTGGTGGTGTATTGATTTTACGATATTGCATATTGCCATTGCCGTAGTGGCAGCCATTTTGCCTATCCCCAGAGGCGGCGCTGAACGACGTAAGCTTTTATGGTGATATCTCTTTTATGAATGGTATTTGCAACGCGAACGTTTCGATTTGAAGTGTAGTGAGTTTATTTTTATTTTTTAGAAATAAAAAACTGAAGGCAGTGAAGAAATGAGAGCTTGGAAAGCTTATTGCGACAGGAAATAATAAATATAACAATAAAAACTGCAGGATATTAAAAAAAAACATTTATTAAAAACTTCATTTAGAATTGGATATTTGCATTTTATGATATTAATAAGAGTGGTTACATTTATATTTTTTTTGCTTTATTAATTGTTATACTTATCCGAGATTCAGACATTAACATTGGCTTAGCGCAATAAGTCACTAACTGATGTAAAAAAACGATATCGTGTCGTTATGTATTACAAAAAAAAAGAAAGTAAACTACTGGAGGAAAGGGTTTTAAATGAACGATTGCCTTAGGTGTGAAATAAGTCCTTATTTGTTTTAACTGTATTTTTAATCACACAATAAATTATTCAGCTACTTACTGACTCATTTTTTTTTCATTTTTCGGTTAATGAGTACTTGCAATAAGCCGAGGATAAATTACTTGAAATATACTAATGTCATATTCGCTTCTACTAAAAAAACGGTCCAAGTCTAGTTTCGATTTTTTATTTCTAATCAAACATCAAATTGATGTTTCTTTTTAATATTTACGAATAGTTGTCACCCGTGGAAAGACACGGGATGTATTAGACTTAATAAAAAAATAAATGAGTTACTTTACTCCACCGATTCCAAATATAGAATAATGTATGTAAAAACACATAAGTATAGGTAGGTATTTTATTAGGTAGGTATGGATTTAGAAAAAATATTTAATCAATTCAAAATTTTAAAAGTGCAGTCTCTCACATACCTGTTTGTGTACTCACATAAGAAATTATTATATTGTGTAAGGTAAATAAAAAAAATTTAAAAGCGCCTTGTCATATTTTTAATTTCAAAATTCAATTAATATGACAACAATGGCGTTGCAAGTTGTGTTAAAGCACGATTTTCCAACCGAAAAATATTTCAAGACAGCAACGCTCATCATTCGAGAGTATTAGCTGCTTAAGAAAATAGTTTGAAACAGCTTTATGGTTTAGAAGATTACAATATTTTTACGTTATTGCTTTATCCAACTGAAAAATAAGCAGTATCGCCGTAATATTGCCGTTGCCCATATCCCCGGCAATTGAACGCGGGCCAAACTTTCGCCCGCTTTAAACTAAAAGCCACGGCTCGCCACGTGATAAAGCTAATTTATGGCCACATTACAATTGTAAACAAAATGGCAAAAAGTAAAATAGCCATTCCGAAATGCGCCAGTGTCCCCTCTCGCCCCTAAATTACCCGGCGGAGTCAAATGACTTTCGGTTTCATATTATAAAAGCACACCGCTGATAGCTCCGTCGACCTCTCCCTTTTCTCGTAAACGACAATTGTAACAGAAAGAGAGGTTTGAACGGAGCTCTCGACGGCTGGACCATTTCCGACGCGTAGAGGAAGATGTCGCCGGTAGGGGAGACTCGGGCAATAGGGATTAGTGGGGAAAGGTGATTTGTTTTTATTTGATTAAAAGCAACAAATTTCACGACACCAATAAACGGAATGGACAACGAATACTAGCACCAGGGGTTATCTCTTGGTGAATCTCACTGAGGGATATATTTTTATTTTAGTTGAAAAACATTCTATTGAGTATTTTGATAATGGATATGTGTAGTGTTATTTTTTCAGCTCAATACAAAAATTAAAGGCTTTAGAATGTATAATGTTTTGATACGATACGAATGTACTACCCCAACCAGAGTACTTTTGTCCCGGTGCGACCGGTACATCATGGGGCACTAATTTGTTAGGACTTGGAACACGTGCCTGAGAATAAGAAGAGAGGTAGGCTTTAATCAGCTGGTATACAAACAACCTTCAGCCAACAGTAGAAGGTAGGATAGAGACGGATAAATGGATGGAATAATAATATAAGGATTATGCACAACCTTTGAAATAGATTGAGAAAATAACACAATCATAAAAAATAAACAATAAAACAGGAAATACAACATAAAGTCACCGAGTGTATGACGTTTTCCGTTATGCAATCGATAATTTAATAAACCGTCAATATAGTCTAAAAATGTGTAGTGTAAACGTGAAAAAACTCATGAACGCATTTCAGAATGTTTATCAGAACTTAGCGCTCTACGATCATTTCATTAAACTGAAAATGTCACCATGCAATCTTTTGACCACCGAAAAATACGTTTACATAAATACATGTATGTTACCTGGTTTTTAATGGTTATAAGAGAAATGCGTAAAACGTTCATTGGAAAAAAAATCTATGACGGAGTAAATAGACATATTGTATTAAAAGCTTCCCAAAATCAAGGTGATTCATAATTTGTCGTAGTTATGCAGAAAACGTCCAACCCAAAATTTGCAAAAATCGAGCTTACATGTTTTCCTATAGATAAATACGAAATTTATATCTGCTGGAAACATCCGCAATACAATAGATTTTTTTAGACTCCAAATGCAATATAGATTTTTTTTTCAATAACGCACATTGCAGATATTTGACTTGAATTGAAGTTTAAAAACATTATAAAATGTGGAGTAACATAAAAAATACATTTTTTTAATAAACACATTGATAAATTATAAATGACCTATTTATAAAAATGCTCATAAAGAGAAAAAAACTGATAACACTCACTTTACAAATGCCGATTACACACATTAACGTTTTATCGTAATATTTTTAAACGCCTTTTTCTCAGTTTCATCTTTGTGAGGCTGGGCGCTTTCTGCATAGCTACGTTCAATGTATATCTATTAAAAAACGTTGTTTTTGACCCACACATTAAGCCTTGAATAGTGCACACATAATTTCTTTTAATGTAAGTGTGCAAACGTAGACCGTCTTCATAACATCTTCCACAATTTTGTAAATATGATTTCAGTTTTAGTTAAGATTATAACGACTCGTTTAATCGATGTGAGTAATTGCAAGGAAATTATTTTAATCTAGTTTAACTTTTGTTAATGCCTGAAACAATTGAGTCATCCCCATTTATTTGAGAGTTGTTTTATAACTGAAGAATAAGGGTATACCACTCTAGAAAGGCGTGCAATTATTGTTGACTATTTATGGTTTTAAAGTTTATTTTGTATTTTAATTTTTACTTTTATTTAAACAATAATTATTATTTTAATTTTAAAATGCTCTGCGTGACAGCTGTTTCGCCTTCTGAGGGCATTATCAAACTGTGACTTGACAGTTTGATAATGTACCATCGCAGAGCTTTTAACTAAAAAACTGTTTTTTAAAATTAAACAATAATAATTATTGTTTAAATAAAAGTAAAAACCTAAAAATTGTTGACTATATTTGTATTTTTTGGGATTTTACATACGAAAAATCCAAAATAAGTTAATGACACTTTACCCACTCACGTCAGGTTTCGAACCCGTGACCTTTGGGCCATGCACTTTATTTTTTTATTTTATATGAATACCGCACAAGAGTCCAAACTGCTTCCAACCGCTTGGATCCAGTGGGACTAGGGTATCTTTAATTGGGGAATATTGCCGGGCTGAAGGTAGTGGAAGGGAGAAGGATATGAAAAGAGCAAGAAGATACTGGAAAACTACATAGCTATTTATATCTGATCCACAAACATGGCTAAAGCCATTTCCAGCAATGTTTCGACTTTGAATGGAAGTCTTTCACCAGGTACTTCCTAACCTTCCTCTTCTCCTATCTCTTTCTCCTTCCCACTACCTTCAGCATCACAATACATGCCATAGTCTCACTGGCTAATAATTTGAAAAATAACATCATTTACTTTTTGCACACCGGGATTTGGACCCGCAATCTCTAGATTTGTAGTTTAAGGATTTTAACCACAAGACCACGGACTGTGTTCATTATTATTTATTGAGAATATTGGTACTCGCACTCTATGTATTTTTCACTGTCTTTACCACAGGGAGAATATTAAGGAGATATAAAAAAAAACTATATTAAGTTATCATGTGTTTTTTAAGTATATAGAATATTTCATATAAATAATTGGTTGCGGGGCTTATCCAGCAGTGTAATCCAAATTGGTTGCTTTTGTTCAGGGGATCCAAAAGCCGACTGGCCTCCATCCAATTATAGTGATATATGACCGCTACTCTTCCGAATGGTCATTTTTACTTTCTGATAGTTTCCAATGTGTCCAGTCCGTGCATTGCTACATCGCTACTATCGCCGTATACAACCCCATAGATTAGCAAAAGGGAGAGGATGCGACTCTAATATGGACTTTATCGAAGTAAATACCAACCTTTTCAAAAATAATGTTTTGACATAAATACTTGTGTTTAGTATCCATATTAATCTATTAAAATGTTTTCGAAAAGTTCTGAGCGATGGAACAAGAATGATGAAGCTCAATCGTTTTTTTATGGAAAATTTCAAAGAAAACAATTAATTAGTTTGTTTGATATACATGCCCTGTTCAAAAGAAAAGGTGAATTTTGAATTTTTGCGGGCTGTGTACATTCGATTATCGTTTTTTTGTTGTTGTTATGTTGATACACGTATGTTTATAATATGTTAGCATTATCAGCCATTTTGGATTAGTGGTTTGTTTTTGAAAACTGGAAAGGTTAGTTACGTTTTTGTGTGTTCTTCGATTTTTTACTTTTTTTTTTTAAAATGTCAAAAGTAAAAAAATCGAAGAACACACAAAAACGTAACTAACCTTTCCAGTCGTCAAAAATAAACCACTAATCCAAAATGGCCGATAATGCTAAAATATGATAAACATATGTGTACCAACATAACAACAACAAAAAAATCGATAATCAAATGTACACAGCCAATTCAAAATTTACCTTTTCTTTTGAACAGGCCTCGTACATGTATTTTGGGAAAGTTCATATTGATGGCAAATAAATAAATTTGGTTTTTATTTCACAAAAAAAACTAGTTTCAAAACTGTTATGACATCTTTAAGGCCTACTAGTTCACAATTTTAGATTTCTATACTTAGACCCATTAGAATAACAAGGTTCCAACTGACACGACGATGTCATGCAATAATGGGCTCTATAGAAAGCTACTTTAGAGATTATTATCGCATAATAGTGCGGTTTCAGATAGAACCTTGTTATTCCAAGGGGTCGACTTGTAGATAATTTTGTCAAGGTTTTGTAATTTACGCTTTGAAAAAAACGAAGATTTGTCAAATATAAAAAAATACGATTTTCTTTAAATCTTGTAAAAAACAGTTAAAAACTATTGTTCTAGTTCTATCTGCAATGTTGCAGTTCCTCTTAATATTTTGCATCACTGCCACCACAAGTGTCTACGCATAAATATATTATACCAGTTCTGCCATGTCCCTCCGGCTTTCACTGTTGGAAATGGTAATTTTATGACTTTTTACGTATTTTATCGAATGTACGTAGTTATTTTGTACATTCGTTTTTTGTGTAGTTTCTTTGTAAAGGCAAAATAAGTGACATTCACCATCAATGAAGTACAATAATTTATTTAATACAGTGGGACGATTGCCTACTTTTGTTTGTAAGTCGCATTTTTTCTATTGCTAGGAGTAGCCACTCGTATAAACGAAATTGTACTGCAGCTACCGTACCGCTGTCCCAGATTATTATTCGACCACCAACTCTTCACTTTCTTTCAATTGACTTTGTATTGTCAATAAATAATACACCCGGCTAATAAACATGTAAGTATGATTTTCCTAGACACATTTCATTACTGAGCAGTACTCTCTCTTCGGGGCGATACTAATAGCAAATTTACCGTGGTGAATGATATAAAAGTAATGAAAATTTTCTTTCTAAAATGTACGCTACCTTTAAAAAAGTCTCATATTAAAAAAATAACCGAATTGCGAAAACCAGACGGTTTTCATCGATTTCGAGTGCCGTGTCCATTCATTACCTCCATTGAATGTTTTTGGAATGGTTCCACGCTGATATAAAAATCAGATAACTATTTGAAACAGATATATCGTTTTGATGGGCCAATATATCGGTTTCCCGGAAGAGTACTCGAAAGAACGATTTGCTGAATAAGAGCTGCGGAACATGAACATTGACAGATTAATTTTTTTTTTTTACATTTACGTGTCTTCGTTTGTACTGTGAAATTGGAATTTTTTTTTATTGGAACTGATTAAATGATGATTTGTTTTCGCTTCTGACATTTCAATGCAATCGAAGATATTAGTTATTAAAGGCAGAAGTATAATTCAGGACGTATACTTATGAAATTTGGCGGTATGTGTACATGCGTTCGCACAGAACATAAAGCTTAGAGACTAGGCGCAATGCTGGTTTCATGACAATAGGCTTTAAGATTATAAACCACTTGATCGACTGTCCATACCTCTCGGCATGCTACTGTTTATTCGTGCCTGAGAAATACTGCCGCAGCAGAAATCATGCCATATTTAGCATACCCTATGGTCGGACAGATGTTTTGGCACAGCATAGCATGACAAAATGTATAATTTTATTAAATAAATCATTTATATATATAAATCGATATATTTACCGAAAATTTACCTATGTTCAAAAAACTTTTTAATTCAAAAATGTTTGGATATAAATATCTATTTGTGTTGTTTTCCATTGTACTGTAATTGGATTTGGTATCTGTTGTACAATAATAATAATAAAAAAGATACATTATTCGTTTAAACAAAAATGTACAATTTATTAACGCAGTGGCCAAACTTGAATCTATACTACCCAAAGTCAGTATCACTATAAAACCACAACGTCATTGTATTATTTTAATATTTTGCGTATATGTAATTTATTTGTACACTAAGATAAACCGATAGAAGCATGTCATGGGCTTGTTAGAAATTGGCTCAATCTTTCTTTTCTTCCGGTGAAATTGATTAATTTTCCACTTTTTAAACTCTTTCTTGAAAATACACATTTAATTTATTAATTAACTTCATTGGCCTATTTGGAGCTTAGGAGTCGAAAGGTTTTATTTAAACTGGAAACATCATCATCGACATATATCACACCTCTAAGAGATTATTTAATCAGTGAATTTATATAAAGTAATAAATAATTCTCAAAACTTCTTCCTCTAAAACTTTTCCTACAATATTTAAGGCGTATCGGTTTATGGTACTTTTTTTCAGTAATAAGGTGAGATATTCGGGGGAGAGAGTGACTTTATTTCCTGATGGTCTAAGAGTGCAACTGAGCAAAATTTTTAATGAATGTGTTTCAATGAAAAAAAAACAAACATCTGTGTAAAAAATTGGGATAACCAGGAGCAACATACGTTTTTATATTTTGTACAGAGTTTGAAGTATATGCAATATGTTAGATAGTTCAAATAATGTAGAATAGACCAAATAAAAGCAAGAACACACACATTTTTTTTTTAAATACAGACTGATAATACCTATTCTTCTGTAACTGCCTCATATTGGAGGTTAGCTAACATCATAGCAATTTTCACCCTGTAAACTACTGTTTGTAGTAACTTACAACCGCTCTTCCACCAGTCATGGATATTTTGAAACCATCAGTTACGGACTTCTTCCTGTACCACGTTTTTTATCAATCTTTTTTCTGAGTCTGACAAACGAAAGAATGCGGCTGGCGGCAGATTCGCAAAACCACATTTTGGTAGGAGGCGGGGTCAGCCGGAAAAAAATTACAATCACCATTGTACGGATTGTATATTCTATTTTAAAGATGCTCCTATAGGTCCATATCTCATAAACTTTTATATTACGTGACAATGCTTAGTTAAATGATTTAGATTAAGGGAAGTAATATAAATAGCTTAAAAATATATTTGTTTGCTTCTATTTAGGTGTTTATGGCAAGCTATTAAAATACAAGTGGTTAACAATGTTAATAAACATGAAATAAATGTGAGTAATATTTTTCTTTGTATCGTAGTTACCTGTAAGATTACAAAATTATACTATCTCTGACAGCGGGTGAGTAACTCATGTTTTTATCCCACAAATAGTAATATTCCAATAGTATAATTGTTAGAATAATCATCAAAATTCGTTCACTTTCAAAAATTTGTACATATAATAACACAACATTTGAAGAAAAGCAATTTTCAGAATATGACTTGAATATGGAAAAACAAGTTTCCCATGCGTCTTTATGTTCTGAGAAAACACATTATTATTATCCTTTACAAAATACACATCTAAAATCTGATTTATTATTTCCCATATTCGAATATGTTAATGCTTTGGTTAATTTACGAGTAAGAAATCATTGGCTCACTTCAGTCGCTTACAATGGGTAGGGAATATCGTGAATACTAATTTCAGAGGTTATTTACCAAAGGAGTATAGTAATAATAACGTATTATGATTATTACCATCAACGTATAACATGCCGACATCATTGAATCGCTTAATACCTGTTTAAAAATCGATACCATAACCCGAATTAGCAAAATCAAAGACATAAAAAACCATAAAATAAATGTTACGTAAAATATGTGCCTAATAAAATCGCTAAGCAAAGTTATTAAAATGGCTGCGACCAGGATTTTAACGACGCGTTTTTTCTCTAATCGGCGAGTACTGTAATTATTACTGAGTAAATGGAGAAACTTTTGAACCTGGTGTGATCTTCCAATACTCAAATCTTTTTTTACCATTTAATGAAACAGTGTTTCAAGTTGAATTTCATGACAGTTGCAGAAGTGGCATTTTTCAAGTAATTTTTTATTTATAGTTTATTTCCAACTGCTCCTAATTGTCTGTAGCCAGTGGGACTATGCCATCTCCAATCGGGGTATGTTTTGGGGCTGAAGGTAGTGGGCAACAGAATGAGACGTAGAAAAGGAAGATTGACAAGTACTTTGCTATTCAGATCTGGTCACCAAACACGGCGAAAGTCATTTCAAGCAACGTTTCGATTCGGAATGGTGGTCTTTCACCCGGGCGATACTTAACCACCCTGGAACGTGCCGCAAATATACAACATATTAGTTTTTTATAATAATTAAATGTATATGTACATATTAATTAAACAAATTGTGTTTGGGCATGCCGGGTATGAACCCGCCACCTCTGGAGGCCGTCTCACTTGTATAGCATGGATAATTAATATTTATTGAATAATTAGTAAACGTCACGCATTACAAAAACTTGACGTTTAAGTATTGTAGCACAAACATTAGAACTATTAAACAAAAAATGTTACTCTAATTTATCAATACTACTTAAAAACTGGAGGTGCCCAAAGAAATAACTTTGCAACATATATTTGTGAAATCACCTCAACGATACGTTACAAAGCTAAAAAATATCTTCTTACTCTTATTCCTGCACTACCTAAAATTTTGCTGTGGATTTATTGCTAAAATACCCGATCAAACTGAATGATCTTTTTAAAATCAAAAGTCTTGGGAAATATCTTAAGCCTTGCCTTTTGATACAATAAAAAAAAATCGTTTTTGTTTGACATTTTAGCCTTGAATCCAAATCAAATTTCGTATGAAACAGGCCCTTAGTGCGTTCCTCTTAAACGCGCTATAAATTATATTTGCCTTATTGTTTAAGTTTGATGGCCATAGCCATGCCACACGGCTATCGTAAAGGACATCGTAAATGACTAATGGCCATCTTACCAGCGTGAAATCTTGATAAACCTGTCGCGTCCTTCTCCTTCTTCGTTTAAATTTAATTAATGATCTCGCCCCTTGCCCTGTCGATCCGTCCCTCCAATCCTCTCTAAAGTAAGAATAAACAGCATAAAATACAATTTAACATATTTGTGAAGATCTCGATAAACACCAGATGCCTTGATTTTGTTACTGATCTATAACAAAATTCCGAGATTTCCATTATGGTCTCCTGTACACCGTAATGAGTCCTGTTTTATCTTAGGGCCCCATTATTTGGGAAGCGGGCCCCGTGGGCGCCCAATTAGACGCTCCTGCCTGCCATATGCCGGGCCGCGGGCCCCCTAATTATCTCCCATGTTCACCGTGGAGGACCGCATCCTTATTGCCTAAGCACGAACATAACCGTCAAACTGTTCGCCGATTTAATCGCTGTTTCGTTTTCATTAAAAGTGTTGACGCAACGCAAATCATAAAAGAACCATAACAATATTTCACAAGACTTTCATTTAATTCCATGTGATACAACCAGATCCTGCACATGCATTTGAAGAAAGTTGTGAAATAAAGCTGACTAGTAGAGAGAGGAAGAAATTGCGGTGTACCTAGCTATTTTTCTGTGGTTACTAAACACAGATTTTTATGTGCGACTACTCCTTGCTATCATAATCAGGTAAAACTATGGCATTCTCGATTAAGGTATCTAATGAAGAAGAATTCCTAATTGAGGAAATGGAGAGGGGAAGGGTATAGTGAAGAGGAAGGTTCAGTTTACTATTCACGAAAATTTAAAACACCTTTTACTTAAAATATCCGAAACAAATGATAATAATATTTAATTTAACTTTGTTTTTATTCTGAATCATAGTCTCTCATCAGGGCAATTCTGAAAGTATGTTCCCCTCTAAAAATGTTAATTAATTATTGGTGTTAAAGAACACATTTACCGTCACTTGTCTTTGAACCTGCGAACTCTAGACCCAGAACTATGGATCTTACCGCTCTGCCATGGAGGTTGTCAAATTCACTTTCCAGCAAAAAATATTTTATTTTTCCTTGTCGATCTCTAAATTTTAAAAATACACATCTAATAATATTTGATGGACTGTGATGTGTAGGTTGACCAATCAAAGGTATTATTTGTTTTCCAATAATGTTATTATTTATTTGATTATTTTTAATACCTACCTAAATTGTGTTAATAATTTTGAATATCATCATTCATGCAATGTATCAGCTTTAAAATTTACATGTTCAATTTATTTTTAGCACCAACGCCTCAAAATCGTTAATATCAATGAAAGTAAAAAACAAAGTACAGTTAGCATACTATTGACCGAAGTAAAATAAAGTGCCAGAGGCATAGGTCTCCCACCTACTTCTTTCAAAATGATTGCAAGTCCAAACAAAAATAAGCATTACTTTGATGGAGTGGTTCATTACTTTAGACAGTGGAACCACAAACTTACGCGCAAAGTAATTTCCAATTATTTTTCCTTTTTATTATTCTTTTTGTTGCTCTTCTGCTCAATTCAGCCTCAAGCAACAATTACCATCAAATTCAGAGTACCTGAAAAAAGGGGCTTTAGGTCTAGGTAATATGTTATGCAAATACTTAATCTCTACGGTTTCAAAACGGAAAAAAAAACAATTACAGGAAGGGACGTGTGAAAAGGTTTCTCCAACTTTCATTTTAATATGTCTACGTAATTCGTTAATTTACAACAAATATTGAGGTCGTTTTTTTCTAGGAAAACGTGATAATAATATAAAAATGTATTTTTTAAATGTTCGTTATCGTAAATAATTTATTTTGTGCTTCATTTAAAATTGTTCTGCAATACTGACATATGGATTGAATTTGATAAAATTTGCATAATATATATTGAAATCAATGGTCATGACACCCCCAATAAAATCCATCAACAATAAGTCATTCAAATTAGAATTAACTTTAAGGCATTAATTCTTATTTATTATTAAATATTAAAATAATATTAATAAAAGATGGAAGCCTTAAATCGGAAGAAAAAAATATTAAATAATTTTCAATACAATTATGAGATCGTATAAAAATTTCGCTTTCTTATGAAGTATTGATGGTTTAATTGGCAGATTTACTCCCGGATAGACTAGAGGTTCCGAGTTTGAGTCTCGGTTATGACCATTGTTTTTTTTAGTTTCTGGCTTTTTTACAACAACCCACCTCCTCGAAACACGAATTCCTAGTGAAAAGGACTGGAAAATATAAAAATATATCACAATACGAGTATACATAATATTTCAAAATGGAACATACTTTAAATTAATGTATCTCGTGAAGAGTCTTTTATAAAAAAATTAAATTTAAAAAAAACTTTTTATTTTGAAATTTAACTAGAAACATGTAAATTTCACGTAGATTTTTTCTTTTTAGTGTTTGTAAACAGAAAAGTTTCTAAAATATTTATTATCTATATTGTTTGAGCAATCATCAATTTTCCAGAATTCCTACAGGAGCCACGAAAACCTTAGTCGATTAACTGTGTTTATTTTTGACCTCCGCAAATAATGTATAAAGTTCAACCACCTCTATCCTCTTCCAATAGTTGCACACGCAAAGTATATATGGATTTTTCTTTCACCAAGCCATCTTCCCTATACATTACACCATGATCGCCAACTTTCACTACTTCTACGTGGTGCAGTATGAAAAGCTCTCCAGCCCATTACGTTTTTTCATCTACAGGAAAATATATCACGTAGCCATTTCCCCTTTGCTCGTGCAAGGGCACGTCACAGATAGCGGAGATACCTTTACAAAAAGACGGGGAAAAAAACACTAACGATTTATATTCTTGGAGGGTAATACAAAGGAGTGTATTTGCTTGTACCTTAGACGCAATTAGACCTAATAGAAATACTCTAAGAATCCCCCAATGCATTCTCGGTGAAAAAGTATACACGCAATGGAAAATAAAAGCATTCATTGGGCTGCAATAATACGGATATTCTGCGGTGATTCGCATAAACAGGCGCAGGGTAAATAGAAAGTATTTTCACAACTTCAAAGGAGTGATTGCATATTTACATAGACAAATGTATAGACACAGGAAGACAGGCAGCCCTGAAGTGAGTTCAGGCAGTATAATTTTCATTTGCAAACAAAATCTACGTGAAAAAATCTACATTCATTGAAAAACAGTTTGAGCTTTTTCGAGTACCCACTGTGCAGTGTGTGTTTTTAGTTTGTAATTAATCTTCAGGTTATCTCTTGAGTATCAATTTATGCAAAATCCAATATCCGATTTGTTGTTGAAATCGTTTAAGAATTTGATTTGAGACAATAATCTAGAGTTCAATAACTTGTATCGATATTGATCATTGACATATATTTGTACTAAACGTCAATCAAGTAGGATATTAGGCATCGAGAACCATTTTTATCACATAAAAACATACGTCAATTTTAAAGTGATTCTGCTTAATTTGATGATGTTTTATTTTTCAGATCATCGTGTATCAATACCACACTTTTCACCGCGTACCAACATTGTATTATATCTTTTACGGAGGGTTGTTACCAAAACGGCACACGTGTCGCCCTGTGGCGCTGCAGTCGGCTGGGGTGAATCTTCTAACAATCACCGCCATCCAAAAGGACATAAAACTAAATTTATCGCCCGACAACCCTTGGTTTCCACGCTGCACTAAAATCTTGCGCCGACTCTTTCAAGCATCAAAACAAGCCCACACCCACGCGTAAAAAGAACTTAACAATCAAAATGATTTTAAGCTTCCCAGAAGTAACGGTTGATACCTTTTTTATGAAGGTGTCGTATTTTTCTAGCTATTTTGAAGGTCTTGGGAGTGATCCGCACCAGTCTTATCCTTCGACACCTCTTATTTTGACGCACTGGAAAAGCGGGAAAATTTGAAAGGAGAGGGTCAGTTGTACGTGCTGGGCGATTGAATGGGACAAAGTGTGAAAAATAGAAGAATAGTTGTTCAAAGAGGTGTCAGTACATTATTGAATTCCGTGTTAACTTGCTGCCGGTAATATAAAACCTGAACATGTTCTCATTCTTAGAATCCCATATAGAATTCTTACTTACACTTATAAAATGCTTCTGTACATAAATATGTTAGTGAATATTACTGAATAATGGTGAACTTGGGTAAAATTAAATTTTGCATAGCCTTTGCAGAGTGATTATGAGAGTTTATTTACATGTCGGTCGCTATATATTCCATTCCATTAGAATAATAATTATGAATTATGTTCCCACAGTCATTTTATTTATCAGTATTTTTAATCTGTTAGAATTATTTTGTAGTTGTCGCTTATAAAATCCAAACAGTTACTGAAGAATTTTATTGTAAAACAAAAAAAATTTTTATGTGCTCTGGTGCAAACTTCCCAAAATGGCGCTTTAGCCGTTTTACCTTTCCGGCGACAATATTATTATGGCACAAAAGGCGCTACACTTTTTTGCACTATCATCCTTGGCTGATATCCCCGTGACGGATGCCTAACAGACTGTTTGAGCTTACTGAAATGAATGCTTTAAAATATCTGACAGTGAAATTAATGTATTGGAACCGCATACTTAAATATCTTGAAATCTTAAACTTGTTTATAAAAAGTTCTTACCTATAATGCTCCTGAGGTAATTTTATGGCTTGATGCGTTTTATAAAAACATTGTGAGTAATGGAACTTTGTCCATCCGACTGTCAGGTAAGTGTCCTACCGTCCCGATTATCATTCACCTGATTTTTAATTTTTGCTAACAATTATTATTGACAACCAAAAAAATGGTTAAATATATCGGTCTTACTATTGTATATTTACCGATTAGTTCAATCTCTCAAGGTAAGATAATAGCAACACATTAAAGGGGTAGATATTTAAATGAATCTTATCTTTGTTTTACACCTAATAACCCAATAAATCAACTCGTAAAACGGATCTCAAATAACATGTATAATACTAAGTCGTTTTAATAGGAACATTGCATTGCGCACTTTTATCGAAAATCGTATTACTTAGCTGTAATGGCCTTAAAACTAACTCTCAAACAACAATGAAGCTAAATTCAATCAATTTCGTATTTTCTTTACGATTATGGCACAATCAGCGATATGTTCGCCATCGCCTCCGAAGGAAAGTAATAAAAAATAATAGAAAACAATCGGTTTCATGTGAAACAAACAAGAAGAAAGTCATGGGGCGAATTTAAGGGTTGCAATACTGGGATTAAACTGAAATAAAATAGTGATTGGAAATGTTGAATTTATCCATCGTATTATTTTAACACTTTCCCTTAAAGGACTTTACAACCTAAAACCCATTCTGAACAGATATGGTATTTTTTCTAAATAAATTATTACGTATAAACTTAATCAAACGAGCTGGTGTCTAGAAGGTTTCCCCATGCAAAAACATGGTCCCAAGTATTATTTTGACCCGCGGTGAATATTTTTTATGAAACAAGAGGTAACCATTCGGATCACGAGGTTAATAATACTATGTAAAAACAGTAATTCAACGAAAAACAAGTAAACTACACATAAAATTACGGTATTATTTAGCTCCATTGCTATTTTTTTCCACTTCTAAAATTAATAATTGGTGTGCCAATTGTAAAAAAATGATGCAATAAAGGACTTTAAACCTTATGGTTGTGTGAAGAATAGGCGTTTTAGAGATTCTGATTTCTTCAGACACTGCTTAAAATTGAATTGTTTAGGCTTATAGGTAACAATCTCAGTGATATGTTATTTCTAAATGCAACCCGGAGGAGTTGCCAAAGTCGGCAAAGGGAGTGTAAAAACTTTGACTAAGCTTCTACCAATTGACGAATGAATTAAAACTCCACAGCCGTTTTTTTTGGCTTCCTACCACAAATTGATATCTTGCTGTCGAAGTTTTTTAAAATCTTTGTAAAAATACTAAAATCATGTTGGTGATTTATCACTGTGCTTATTAAATCAACATGTCATGTTAAGAACGATTTTGTAAGCTTTGTGTGCAATTTGCTGTGCTTTACAATAAATAACGTCCAATTTAAATGGGTGTAGGTATATATTATTTCAAAATTAAGTTTAATAGTTAATTAGAATAGAAACGATTTTGTAAGTTTCCAAATAGAGTTACAGATTGATTTTGCACCTTGCTCTAGAATTTTGAGCTACAATAATGGTCTTGTTCCATTCAAAACCAAAGAATAATAAAGTAAAACATTTCATCTAAATATTATTATATTTGATAGTTTTAGTACCTGTGAATTCAAACAAGTGAAAAACATAAATGTAAGCAAATCAGCAGAAATATTAAATATTTTTATAATCAATTAAAAATGATGAAAATAATTTTCGTTTCTCAAACATCACCTAATTGAAAAAACGCATAATTTACTTTAAATTCACATTTTTTTCAATTCATATGTTATAGGATTCGTTCACCTTTACGCTGGATCCAATTCATTCGTACAATCCAAGGGATTAACCGTCGTTAGACATGTTATTCATATGGCAGTCCAATTTGAAAGTATAACACTATAACGCCACTGTCCGGAGTCGGGAGTGCCACGGTTGTTATTTTTGATATCCGCTTTTATTCCTTTTTTCTCTTTTTCGCTGCCGATTTCTAGATTATTGCTACTCAAATGCTGCCCGTCACCGGTTCTAGCCATCGGGCTGGTGACCGATGGTCAGTCAGCAGTCAATGAAATAAATATTTTGTTCAAAATAATGATACAATATTGTTAACTCGTAAAGCCTGGAAGGTTAAAACAGAACACATGAGGCGGTAGCTATCCCAGACAGACATACAAAAAATTCTAACTGATTTTTGTACGTGTCTTTTAATTAGAATACAGCCTTGGGCAATCCCACATTCATTTCATAAGTTTTCTGTAAAGGTTTTTGTAAAAAGATATTCCGTATTTGTTACTGATCATCGGTTAATAGCGGCACGTACGTACTCAGACGCTAGATAGATAGATTGTGCGGCTTCGGGGCACTGAAAACTCTTTTACCATTTGCATCGACTTACCTATACGAGATTGGTTTCTCAAACATGAGTAAAATTAAGACAAGATATCGTAAAAGTTGATGTTCATTATCCATTACGTGTGGCATTGTCTTGAATAAAACCACGATCGGATAAATTATCTTGATAGAATATAATGTTTTCGTAGAAAGCACAAGAAATAAATAAAACCATTATAATTAATAGTCATATTGGTAATAATCAGTCAAATTTGTCCAGTAATTTAATATTCGGTAAAATTCCTGTCAACTTATTAAATTTATCATCTGTCTCTTTCTCTTCTGTTACTTTGTCACAATTTAAATATTATTCTATTGTTTTCTCACTGTTTTTTTAATTTATTTTACTTTGTATTGCGTTCTCCTGTTCTCTCTGTATGTATATATAATCGCACACTTTGTGTTCTTTGTTTAGTTTAATTTTTTACCCTGATGATGCTTAGGCTAAGCAAAACCGGTCTGTCAAAAAAAAATAAAAAAATGTGAGGTCTTATACAAAGTTATATTTATTTTCTTTATTGTTATTTACAATATGATACTCGTCTAAAGGTTAAACTGAAAATTATATACTGATCCGCACAAACGAAAAAGCTTCAGTACCACTGTCCTAGACTGTGATAGTTTTTTTATCGTGCCAATAAGCTTAACTTACGAGCATGTTGTGTTAGTTCGTAAAAAAGCAGTCACAAGAATTTGTATTTATTATTAGGAGTATAATAGTAGACATCCTTGAAAATAATGTAGGTTATTTGAATAACAACTTTTTTCTCTTATTAACCTTTGAAGAATAAGTAATAAGTAAAAAGAATAAATAATATTTATTCAAATTGAAGTAAAATCAAGTTTCCCTGACAATATTTGTATAATTGGAGCATGTTAGGGCGATAGACAGTCTTGAAAATTGCAAATAACCCAGAAACTATAAATTTCAAATATTTTTAACACTAATAGCGCTCCATTACAATGTTTTAACGTAGCAAATTGGTATAATTAAGTCTTCTGAAATACAAAAATGTATGAAACTTTTTTTAAATTTTTTTTTTTCATCAACGTATTGATTTCGCTTAAAATGTTGCCCAAGTTTTTCGAACATTCCTTGGCAACCGAGATAACCCGTCAATAATCGGCCATTAGACGGTAAAAAACTAAGAATGTTGATGGGTTTATTTGGTCCTGACCCTGGGTTATTAATGTTCTTATAAATTTCAAGAAAAAAATAATAGCCTCTAACCTCCCACTTATTTTGTTTTGTGAACTGAGTCCTTTTTAGTAGGACTTTGTTCTTTTGTATAAATTATAAACAACAAAAGTGAAGTGTTGTTGTTATTTGTTATGATTCGATCACTTTGAATTCTTCCTGATTTTAAATGGACTTATCATCCATATTTGAGAGGAGTACCCAGCGCTCCCATCCACATAATTTATTAATTGATTATTCCATGAGCTTATTTCAAATCGCCCCAGCAGTGAAGGAGCCCACTACCCAATAAATAAAGATAAATTAATTGCAGCTTTAGGCGTATTTCTACGTACATTATCTTGCGAAGTGTTTTTCCTTTGGAATAATCCCAGTCGCGTGCTTATTACCAACAAAGGAGAATTATCGACTTGCTCGCGTACGATAGGATAATGGGACAGTTGATTTGGGGGGATTTATTCTGTTTTATGGAAAGTGCGGTCGTAAATATTGATCTATTTTTCATAAACTAGGGTAGGCATGTGGAACAAGTCGATAGTAAAAAGGGCATTAACGTCAATGGGCACATATTAACTTGAAAGATAGTACTTTTGTTAATAATGAATAACTGAAGCAATAAAAAAGCACATTTGCAACGAAAGCGAAAAATGAATAACGTTGTGATAAAAAAAGTGGTATTTACTGTATCTTTGTTGATATTAGGTGTAGAACTTTGCTTGCGCCATTTTCCTATAGATGGCTTTAGCGGCAAGTAGTGGTTGAAATAAGTAAATCGTAGACGTCATGCAATAAACTCAGGCATCTGTCAATATAACCTCATAGAAACATTAGTCGATTTGTGTCTGCATCGTAAAGTTATTCTCGATTGAAAATATCATTTTCGGAGCCAAATTCGCGTCATTTGCGGCAGGTTTTAATTTTCTGCTCTCTCCGACTATCACTTGTTTCAATCAATGGCACACGACCTGGCAGACCAGCACTCCGGTCCTATGGAGAAGTCAAAAATTGAATCGATTCGTGGATCGCTTCAAAAGATGACCTGTTTTTTCAACGCGGGATTCGTACGCTGCCCAAAAGATGGGAGAAAGTAGTGGCCAGCGATAGACAATACTTTGAATCATAAATGTATAAAACAGTTTTTTACAATAAAGCCTCGAATTTCGGAAAAAATAGCCAAAGCAAAGTTTTACACCTAATAGATAAAATGGAAGTCTTTGAGAATGTCGAATGAAAACCTACTGTAAAACATACTTCAGTACTTTAGGCGACCACTGGCTTATCGTAAATATGTATTCATCATTTATCACATCATCATCGTATCTTAATTGCGTTATAATTAAAAATACCAGATAAAAAACCGTTCCATAATTTTTATTTTATTTAGGAAAACATACAGTTTTATACAAATTTTGATAAATAAAATTATTAGTATGTCGCATACACCAGTGAAGTTTCCGCTGAAAAGTTATATTTAATTAAGCACATACCAAAGATGTATGATGTACATTTCAAACAACGTGCTATTTTCCATCGAACTGAAAAAATAAAAAGATAAAAGATGAATCGTTACGTTATGAGCTATGGGTACGACTGATAATACAGTTTGGGCTGATTTTGTAAGTGGGGCTTAGCTAGGGGGCTGCGATACCCATAGAACTCGAAAGCTTAAAAGCTTAAAGAATGATAATGTTTAGTTTGATTAATGATTGTAGCGATTTTCCAGAAATAAATTATTCGAAACGTAGCTAAAAATTGCACTGATATGTTTTCGGTAAGTGGGTTTTAAGAAAATTATGCATATCCTGCTCGGCAATAAAATATATGTCACAAGGGTGAAAACTACTAGATACTTTGAGGTACTTGCAATAGGGACTTAACAAGGGCGAGTCGGATGCTAATGAAATTAATCACATAATCATAATTATTTTCTTACAAATTGAAAATCACGAGATTTAACTTGAATTGTAAAAAAAAAACATAAATCTTCTCATTTAAAATATGGAATAGTATCTGTTAAAATACTTTATAGGTAGGTACTTACTTTAAAACAATTTTTTCTGAACACATCCGTCATTTGCAATTTTCGATAGTTAACACTTGTAGGTACTTGCGTACGTACTCACAAAGGAAATAGTTTATTGTTTAATATAATAATAATTCTCTTCGTGAGCGCTAATTATTAATAAATACCTTCGTTTTATTAACTTTTTTTTAGTTGCCAACTAGTTTCGTCACTTCCGCAAACTACATTTAAATTTATTGTCAATTTTTCCTCAAAGTTTTCACTCTAAGATAATTTAACCTTTAAAGATTTTTATATTTAAAAAATAAATTGTAGGTACTGATTCACTAAATTGCGCCGTGTCCACCTGGGGTGTCCCTATTTCTTCTTCCCTCCACTTACTCATAATATATTATCCCGATACTCCCTTCCTCGCCTATTCACTTATGTTCTACCACCTAAGCGTGGCATTCTTGATTTTGTTTACAATTCTTACATTGACCTTGCATTCTACTATTACATTATTATTGTGTTTTATCACACATAGGCTTCAGTGATTTTATTTCTACTGCTCTCTGTATACTTCCTTCCTTCCTATACCAGTTACATGTCTTAATGCCATATATCAGGACTGGTATCAAAATTTCATTATGATTATGATCACAGGAACCAACGAGTGTTGTACTTCAGGGATCAGTAGTTAAAATTACGCATTAGTTGACACTTGAATATAATTGATATATTCTGCGCATTTACCTATCTTCAGAAGTTAATTAATATTTGACGGCCTGCATAGTCGAGTGGTAAGACGCTCGACTACGAATCAAGAGGTCGCGGGCTTGAACCCGGCGTGCGCAAATAAATTTTATTTAATTAATATGTGTCGTAACACATTTAATTGCTATTAAATAAAATATAATATATTTGCAGAGTGGTAGATACTCTAAGTATCGCCCTGGTGAAAGACCACCATTCAGAATTGAAAAGTTGCTTGAAATATCTTTAGCCGTGTTTGGTGACCAGATCTGAATAGCCAGGTACTTCCCAACCTTCCTCTTCCGCATCTCCTTCCTCTCCCTACTACCTTCAGCCTCACAACATACCCCTATTGGTGATGCCATAGTCTCACTGGCTCTAGACGATTGGGAGCAGTTGAGAAAACAAACAAAAAAATTGAACATAGTCATGCAGAAAACGGCCAACCCCAAAAAGATGAAACTGAGAAAAAGGCGTTTAAAAATATGACGATACGAAAGCATATTACTGCATTTGTAAAGTGAATGTCGGTGTTTTTTTTTTCATTAAAAGAATCATAAATATTCAATTGATGATCACTGTACTTGTTAAAAAAATATTAGTATTTCCCACGTTTTGCTACATTTTTATGTTTGGATGCTTTCTACAAGATGTCGAAATGTCAAAGAATTTAGTATTATTGCGTTCTATGCGGATTGGATGTCTTACTTAAACTATGTGAATAAAACAAACATATGGCATAATAGATAGAAAAAACATGCGTCAAGTGACTATAAACTAAATAATAGAAAAAATTCAAGTAGTTTGGTCGTTTTCTATGAATCGTAAAATTAACACTTTTAAAATTTACATTTAAAACGCAGAATACGTCCATGACATAATGGATGATTCTTACACGTTATATTGACGCAGTTGAACATATGCAGTGAATGTATTCACACAACTTAGACGTTTTCTAACATAATTATCGTTAGTTGATATTTTATAAGATAGGAACAGCAGAAAACATTCAAACCACATGGACGTTTTTTACTTCAATTTAAGTCAGATATTTCTAATGTGGGTTGTTAAAAAAATAATCCATTGCATTTAGAGCTTAGGTGTTTTTAGAAAGTAAAAATCTGGTATTTATCTATAAGAAAACAAGTAAAACTCGAGTTTGGCAATTTGTGTGTTGGACGTTTTCTGCATAACGACGTCCAATTCATATTGCTATTTTGTCCGCTAAAATAATAATTTTAAGGTAATGTTTTAAGGTTAGCCGCGAACTGGGCGCTCTTTCTTGGTGTTACCAGCATGCAAATAAAAACATTTATTTTTTTACAATAAAACATTAAATTCTTTTGTCAGCATCGTCCATTCATCCGGAACGTTGAATAGTGCGAGTGGTGCCGATGCGGCCGCGCGAGTACCATTCGGCTGGCATTTTACAATATTCCAGATCGCACAGTGAAGCATGAATAACACGTAAAACCATTTATGCCACATTGTTTCAGCAATGATGACCACTCATGCGGCAAGGAAAACAATAACATTTCTCCAACACTCGAGATACGCTCGGACCGATGGCCGCCATGGACATATTCCGCCGCTCTATGCGTCTACCAATTTCCCCATTCTCGATAATAGCCAAAGCCATAGTCCGTGGTGAAATAAAATATGAATAGAGGCCACTTGTAGTCTGACTGGTGACGGTGTTGTGTGTTATGTCATTCAAATGAAAACTGTTTTGATGATTGTAATTATGTTTTTTATTTTATTTTTATTTTATTTATTTTTTTTTTTTATTTAATTCAATTGAATTAAATTTAATATTATTATTATTGAGTTCTGCCATTTTAAGTTTTTTTTATTTTTGTTTTTAATGGCATTACAATGGCCTTAAACGCCGAAACAGCTGTCACTAAAAACAAAAATAAAAAAACTCAATAATAATAGTATTAAATTTAATTCAATTGAATTATATAAAAAAAAATTAAAATGGAGTTCTATAAATTGAACACAAAAACTATAAATATGTAATTATGTTGTTTTAAAATTTTATAAATAACACGGAGCGTCTTGAGCTTGTTTGAAAATGATTGAATATTTATTTAATTATATACGCCCTCATGGGCTTTTACATAACAGTGTAATATATAACATAAAATTATAGTGACATAAAAATAACATAGAGTAAATGATTAGCACCCAAAAACATAAGTAAGTCAATAAAAATATTATAATGCAATAAATTAACAGTAATATTTTTGAAAGAGGTATGCTATTATAGCCTTCTTGTAACTAGATTCAGTGCAGTTGAATATATCTACTATTTCAGTGAAAGAATTGCCCACTGTATGCAATCTAGGAACAAGCGAGTATCTAAATGACACAGTCCTGATATTATTGTTACATTTATAAAGAATTTTGGATCGAGTGAGTCTGTTAGGTACATGGAAGGTAATTAAGCGAAGTAAATCAGGGCTGTCTATAATACCATTAACAATTTTAAAAATAAAAGTCAAGTCGGAAACAAGCCTTTTGTCTGAGAGTGTTAATAAATTTAGTTCTTTCATTAAGTAATTATAATTTTTGGTTTCGATAGGTAGAACGAGTTTATAGATAATGTATCTAAATATTCATTGAAATCGTGTAAATGTAGAATTGTTGCCTAAAAAATCATCCATCTAGTGTATATCATTGAAATATTCTTGACGAATATATTTGACGGCCTGCATGGTCGAGTGATAAGACGCTCGACTACGAATTCAGAGGTAGCGGGTTCGAGCCCGGCGTGCGCAAATAATTTTCATTAAATCAATATGTGTCATAACACATTTAATTGATATAAAATATAGTATATTTGCGGCACGTTCCAGAGTGATAGATACCCTAAGTATCGCCCCGGTGAAAGACCACCATTCAGAATTGAAACGTTGCTTGAAATGCTTTTAGCCGTATTTGGTGACCAGATTTGAATAGCCAGGAACTTTCCAACCTTCCCCTCCTCATCTCCTTTCCCTCCCCACTACCTTCAGCCTCATATATCCCTATTGGGGACGCCATAGTCTCACTGGCTCCAGACGGTTGGGAGCAGTTGAGACTCTTGTGCGGTATTCACGTAAAATATAAATATATGCAAAGTTTTTTTAAATATAACTATAAGATTTTACCGTGTTATTGATTAATGTGAAGATTTACTTCGTAAAATTATCGTATTAGCCCTTTCTAACGATGTGTCTTAACACGGCAAACACCTATGTATTAATTTATTGTGGGTTCTTCAATGTATTTGCACGATTTATACACCTCTACCCGTGTTAGTTACGTTACTCTCTAGCAGTGGGAAACATATACTTTTTGAAAATTTACGCTTTGTATTATTTTTATTCAGATACAACCTTTATTGTTTATGAAAATCAAAAGAGTTGAATTGCGTGTCTGAAAGTGTTAATTAAAAAGATATACCCCTTTTAATTTGCGTTTACTATTAGGAATGGGTGGTAACGCACCACCCTCCCAATATTTCAAAATATGTTTTTGGTACGAAAATGTGGTTTTCGTTTTAACTTGGAGGTGGTGTTTGTGAAGCACCCTTGTTAAGTTGTTAAGTAATATAATAAGACGTATCATTGAAAATACCCGATTCTTTCACTTGAATAAGTGTGGAGATCATTAAATGCAATTATTAACATCCAAAACCTCCTTGAGAACATTACTTATCTAGAGTCCCTTTTCTTATCTTCAGTGTGAATAATGTGTAATGCTCCTAATGGTACCTATGAAAAAAACACCACAATACCCAGACTTGGGAGCGCCTATTTATTCGCTGCGAGAAAATTGAACACACAACCTCGCGGCTAATAGTTGAGATTACTGATTCATTGAAAAATAGTATACTTGGAACACATAACAAGAGCCTCACCATCTAAAGCCATGGGAACAACTTTGGTGCCCAATGAATACACCTCGGTGTTTGAGAAGGCTGTGATCAGATATAAAATTATGAAAGGGAAGGAGATGAGAAAGTGTATGTTTATTCACAGACATTTACATTTGAACATTAAAATTTATCACGTAAGAACAGGTCGCTTCTACGAACCGTTCTAGTGTTCAACAGCTAGGCTGTAGAATGATTTACTGGCGTCTGTGTTTTTTTCCTCCTACAACTAAGGTCTCTTGCCCAGTTTTACTACTTCTATTCAAGAAAAAGGCTCTCCACACAGAATCCCCAAAGATGACATAGAACCGGTGTGAAATTATTTCCCTCAGGGCCTCCTGTGTGGAGTAAAGATACATATTTTTTTTTAAATCTCTCACCAGAGAAATATAAAAAATATTTTCCACACGTTTTCAAAGCCCTATTTCTATTGGAGTGCATCATGTAACGGAACTATTTAGTTAAATAATTTTTTTTTTTTTTTTTCGTACGAAGCAATCACATGGTGGTTGGACATTATATTAAATAAAAGAATACTTTGTTTTAAAACCACAGAATTTATTATGATGAAGGCCAACCGGTTTCGCTTGGATCAAGCTTCGTCAGGGCACATATAATAACTAAAGAAAAATACAGAGTTAACAGGTATATATAGGTACAACAGTTAATGATAGAGTGAGACAGTATATAATACAAAGAAGGAAGAGAGAAAACATGTATTAGAGGGAGGGAACAGTTGAAAGTGCTTAATATATATTACGAAGAATTGGTAAATAAACAAGTGTACATAATAGAAAGATAATGATGTAATGTTAGGGGCAGACAAAGATCCTATATTGAATTTATATATGAAACGACATTTTACATTGTTACTGGAAAAGAAGGTATTTGGATACATAATAATAATTAAATGGGTGAGTTATGGAATAAAACAGAGTGATTCGTAGCATCAAATGAGGGTGAAGTTGACAATTGATGGGATAAAGTTTGATTTACAGGAAACATATTTAAAATAGGGCTAAAGGATACATTTTTTTGATTATTAAGTAGGTTAAGTGATAAATTTGATTTTAAAGATTTCCTAATTTCGAGTGCTTCTAAATTGTCTAATCTAATGCCTATCCCGTTTTTATGTAAAAGACTAATTCCTGTAGTTTTTTCGAAAGTATGGTTTGATGAGATTAGATGGTTTGCCAATTCAGAGAACCCGGTACCATTTAAGAAACGTAAATGTTCTTGAACTCTAGTGTTAACATTTCGTGCTGTTTTTCCAACATAAAACGCGGGACAATCATTACAGTTCAGTTTGTAAATGCCAGAATGGCTTAAATTATCATCTTTATCCTTTGTATTGATTAAAAATTTACCGAGATTATTATTTGTGTAGTAAGCGGGTTTTATATCTGTAGGGAGGTTCTTAACACTTAAGGTGGAAAAACTGTTTATGAATAAAATCCTACGCCACTGGTAATTTTGATTGAAGTTATCGTTAAGTGGAGTACTGTTGAAAAGGAATTTATTTGTGGAAATTTGTTTTAATTTCTTATTAAGGATTTTATTGATTAAGTCTGAGTCATATCCATTATTTAACGCTATTTGCTTGATTACAGACAATTCGTTTGTAAAATTAATACTAGACAGTGGCACGGAACTATTTAGTATTATTTTTTTGTTTTTCTAGTACTCCCATAAACTACACATTTATAATTCACCTTATCTTATTTTCTTAATACCCACTGATTCGAGCTTCTATATCAACCAACAATCCTTTCATAAAATTTATACTGCTCTATTCGGAAGTGGATTACGCTTCCAAGTTTACAACTCTTTGAGAACATTCCGTAAAACGGGTAGGTACCAGGTTTCAATATCTAGAGTGCATTTTTATATTGCTGATCCTTTTTACAGTGGAAGCTTTTATTTGTAGGAGCTGAATTTATAGCCAAAGCTCCGTTTCTATTTGAATCATACAATATGCAGCGTGACATTGACAACGGTTGCACTTTTGCGCCGGTTCATGTTTTTTTTTTTTAATTTTTATTGATGGCGTTGCAATAAAGTAGTATGAATAGTTTTTACACTATTATTCTAGAAATGTATCTTTTTTCAAGGTAAGTTATGTACAGAATTGACGAGTCATTCGGAGAATCAGATCCTAAGTTTAAAAACTCTCACACGGATTGAAGAATTCAGAGCGAAACTCAAAATTTCTCTCTTCAATAAATTGTACCTATCATTAAATCTTAGTTTTTGTCTCGTGCTATGTGGATAGCTAAGTTTTTTCAAATAAAGTTTATTTATCGTAGGTTTGAGATACTTTCTAACTCTGCCAAACCCTTAGAAGACATGGAGAGAAACCTTTTCGAAAAAGTGTAGTCAGGATTGTTGACTTTATACTGACTCGATAGAAAGATACGAAGTATTAGAGGATGTTGGATAGCCTATTAGTTACCGCCCACATGGAACTCGGATATTTTTAATGAATATATTTGAACAAATTAAACAAAATAACATTAATACACCATTAAAATGATTCACAAAGTAAAACTATCACACAAACACTAATAACAAAAAGTTAGCTTAAATAATGATGGACGCTTTTTTATTTTTATATGAATACCGCACAAGAGTCTTAACTGATCCCAACCGTCTAGAGCCAGTGAGACTATGGCATCTCCGAATAGGGTATGTTGTGAGGCTGAATTTACTGTGAAGGGAAGAAGATTGGGAAGAAGAAGGTTGGGAGGTACCTGGCTATTCAGATCTGGTCACCAAACATGGTTAAAGCCATTTCAAGCAACGTTTCGATTCTGAATAGTGGTCATTCACCAGGACGATACTTTTTTTATTATTTTTATTTGAATTAAATGTGTTATGACACATATTAATTATACAAAAGTTATTGGCGCACGCCGGGTTTGAACCCGCGACCTTTGGATTCGTAGTCGAGCGTCTTACCATTCGACCATGAAGGCCGTCATATGGATTTTACGTCTTTATATCATTAAAAGTGTGAAAATTCTATTCTAAAGTTCGGTTAAAAATATTTAAAAGTGTGGAAATACCTCAGAAAAGTGACGCTTTATAATCTTTGTTCGGTTTTATTTGTGCATTCACGCATAGCACATATCACTATCATGTTTGGCTTATTTGTTTAACCACTTCAAGTATTTTAATCAACAACACCATGGAAAATAAGCTTAAAAACCGTTACCGTAAGTTATGCGGCTCGATGATGCGAAGTTAGAGCGGACGCATAACATCCTTACATACCTAGAAGGGCTGCAATATTATGTGACGACTTTTCTTGTATCCTTTTTTTTCATAAAAGAAAGACAAACATTCCTGGGTTACGAATAACCTGAAAATATTTGAAAAACTCCTTCTGCCATCATAATAAGCGGATGATGTTGCTTGTGTAATCATGGAGGACTTAGCCAGCAGAGGAATTGAACGCACGACGCCCGGGTGGGAAACCGACGCGTTTGTCCACTCAGCTACCGACCGGTCGAAATCTTTCTCCATGATATACAACGTAAAAACCCGGAGAAAGTGATTTATCGCAAATTTGTTTAGGTTGGGTAAAAATATTAGCTATATCTCCTTATATCATTACTCCAAGGCTAAACGCCATCAAGGTTATTTTACACAAAAACAAGTTATTATTGTTGAAATTATTATGCAAAAAAATGCGGTGTCGATGTTCACTTCCTCCAATCACCCCTTGGACCACAGGCTTCTTCATTTTTCTCGATTCCGGGTACGATGGATCAATGAATGTATCAGAATTTGTTTTTTATTTAAATACGAGATATCTTTTTTCTATAGTGATGCTTTGTTGTGTTTATGTTTGTTAGTTCAATTTACTCAACTTACCGCGAGTAATAAATGGGTTAGCGCATCGTAGTTTCTTTACAAGATTAGCCCCTGCGAGTTGGTTCCATTCGCGTCAGCTTACTGTTTATTACCCTCGGCAGCAAACGGAGGATGTCACTTGAAAGTTTGTCAGCAACATGTTTACGTCTGTGCAAGACGAGAGAACGGTCCGGGGGGTCGAAAGATGAAAGGGATGCTGCATGACCTGGGTCCATAATCAACCTGACGACCACCCAACTACCCTACTACCCAACTCGCGAAAGAGAATATAACTGTTTGTATTGATCGTAGTTTCGTCAAACTAAAACTGTATCTTAATACTATGTAGCCACAACTATTTTGAACACCCATTGTTTAAAGATATCACATAGTAATATCTACACAAAATTGTATAGACAACGCAAAACATCGATTGCAGCTTGCCACCAAAAACTGTGCAGTCGATCAATAGAGTAAGTAATGAAAAAAACACATTTTTACCATCTATTGTTTGTTTACATCGACAAAATTCATATTAGAAACGCCGTCGATTGAAAAATTATACGTGTCAATTTTTGATTATTTTGAAGAACATGATCAATTGACATTTGTCGTATGATAACGAGCAAATGGCGCTTTACAAATTAGCCAAGTATTATTATTTATAAGCATTCAATTTAATGTTTATAGTTAATACCGCACCAGAGTCCCAACTGCTCCCAAAGATCTAGAGCCAGTGAGACTATGGCATCCCCAAATTGGGGTATTTTGTGAAGTTGAATGTAGTAAGGAAGGGAAGGACATGGAGAAGAGAAAGGTTGAGAAGTACCTGCCTATTCAGATCTGGCCACCAAACATGGCTAAAGCCATTTCAAGCAACGTTTCGATTCTGAATGGTGGTCTTTCACCAGGGAAATTCTTAGTATATACCACTCTGGAACGTGCTGCAAATATACTATATATTATTTGATTCGTAATAATTAAATGTGTTATGACACATATTAATGAAATAGAATTTATTTACACACGCCGGGTTTGAACCCGTGATCTCTGGATTCGAAGTCGATCGTCTTAGCATTTGACCACATAAGTCGTCATTAGGGTGGTGGGTGGTTACTCTGTGGAGGACCCACTTGCACAGCCACAGCCACTGTGCGCCTTAAGTTTAAGCTTAGACTTCAATACTTCGTTTGTGTGAAAGCACCATGAAACATACCCAGTAACTTAACAATGGAATAATTTGCCGGCTTATGTGTTTTCGCTCTCCTAAAACAAGTGTCTCTTAAAGACCCAAGTTCGCTCCTTTATCTCCTCAAAAAAAACAAGACCATAGTTTATTCAAATTTAACACGATAACACAAAAATATTTTGAGAACAGGTTATGGTTGTTGGCGCTCCAAAAGTTTTCATTCGGTTCAAGTTTGCCATAGGTCAAAGCGCTGTACTTCTCACCATATTACGGACTATAAGTTTTGTAAATCTTTTGGTAAGTACCCGTTGGTAGTTTTAGTAATCAAACTTGAGTTCTATCACAGAAATATATTTTTTTTGTCGGTGCGTACTTTCAAACAATACTTCTCAAAAACTACCTACTGATTGAATGACTTTTGAGCATTTCGTCAGACTGATCTTCAGATACCTATCATAAGATGAAACCGGTCAGGTCTTAAATAAAAAATAGTGAAATAAAGTTTTGAAATTAGTATTATTAAAATCATTAAAATGGAGTTCCACCACGAATTAACAGTTTCAAAATTAGAAATAAGAAACAGTTTTGTTTCCATATTCAAACGTAAATACACAATTCATAAAAAAATAGATGTTACATTTAAGTGTTACGCAAATGGTTAGGGTGGTGTAAAATGAAGATTTTTAATGATTAGATGTAAACATAGATAAGGAGATGGATTCTGTATATAGGGTTATGTTAAGCTTAACCTAAGATTAGATGATAATCGATTGTGTCAACACTCTACAGCAGAGGAGAAAAGTCAATAAGTGGGGAAGTTGATTATACAAGTGTAAATAATGTTACAATTGGATAATTTATTGAACGTAGCACAGGCTACATAAACCACCCCTCTAAATACATGAAGGTAGCTAGTAGGCAAGATCTTTGAAAACAAACGTACTAACTTACGTTTGTTTTCTGGTTGTTTGTCTTCTCAACGTAATCACCCTATCAAACAATACAGTAGTAATCTTAATCAGCCACGTATGAATAGCAGACTATTAGGCAGCCGTGTGTGCTGTATGGTTCCCTTGTAAGTGGCTGGGGTCTTCAGCCCAGGAAGGGAGTGGGGGCAGGGGCTGGTCGCGGGTGGTGGTTGACTAGTACTAGTACTAAGGCTCACTTCACTACCCGGCTAATCTAGTGTATGCCCATTAAACTTGTACAAAGCACAAATACCTTATTAAAGGGTCGGGTGCCGATTCAAGCTGCTGGGTCTGCCACAGTGGCTATTTTTAAAGGTTTTAAAAGAAGGAATGCAAGCAGTACTTTTAGTCTAAAAATATTTTGTGAAGAACCGAGGGAGAAGGTCAAGCGTTGACATTTAAAAATAAAACTTGAACATATTTAAAAAAATGAAAAAATAACTTTCAATAAGACCACGGATATAATTTTATTTTTTATGGCCGACGGTTTTGCTTAGTCTTAGCATCATCAGGGTACAACATTAAACTAAACAAAAAATATCAAGTGTGCGGTTTTATATACGTACAGAGGGAAAAAAAAAACGGAACACTGAGAGAAAATAGAATAACATTTAAATTAAAACAATGGAACAGAGAGAAAGAGACAGACAAAATGAATTGAAAGAGACAAAACGTCAACTGAGAAGGTGACTAAAGAATAATGATGAATTTTATGAGTTTACAGGAAATATACCTAATATTGGAGTACTGGACAAATACACCTGACTATTAAGAATATGGCTATTAATTTTAATAGCTTTCTTTATTTCTAGTGCTTCTCAATTATTCAATCTGTTGCCATGATCATTTTAGTAATATACCTAATATTCATATTATAATTAAACCGGTCGGTCATAAAAATTAAAGTAATATCCGTGGTCTTATTCGAAGTTATTTTTTCATTTCGAATAATGTGAATACTTATTTCTTTTAATTTAAAAAATATTTTTAGAAAATTTTTATGGAGTAGCTAGCATTACTACCCAGCTTCTCTCGACAATATGTTCTGCTTATAAGGTGTTTTCAACACAGCGGATCGCCTAAAATGCTGTGCCACAACATACTGTCACTCCTTTTATACGTGATGGCTTCGGGGTATGGAAAAAGTTCAATTACAAATTTGTCTCTTGGCGTATAAAGCATTGAGCGGGCTGGCACCATTTACTTGGCTGATCTCTGCAAGAGAGACAATCTTGCGCAGAGTAAGGTCAATTCGGCCAAGTTTGATCCTTTGGACGGGGTGAATTCACGTTTGAAAACAAGTTTTTAGGAGTCATTTTTTCAAAACCAATGTTAAGCGCCCGTGAGGTGAATCACTGAACGGCGCTATGGCATTTATAATATATATTGTTATTAAATACTAGTTGTTATCCGTAAAAAATCACGGAATGTAGCTTAACTTGTCAAGAAAAAATATTAATTGGTTTAATCCACCTATTTCAAATACAGAATGATATCTTCTAAAATACATTATAAGAAGGTACTTTATTAGGTAGGTCGAGATTTGAAAAGGTTATTTTTTAAATTTGACCAAATCAATTTACATCAGTTGAAACGTTCAATTTCCGTACGTACTCACAAAGGAAATTACTAGCAGATAATTTTGTTCCGTCATTTTTCTTTTTGAATAATTGAGGTATAGACAATTTGGCGGCTTGTTTTATTTTTCATCAGACAAATAAATATTCGTTGCTTCGAAATGCTCGAAATACTGCTTATTCATGCATTCGAAAGGATTTAATAAAGGTATACCTACCTGCGTTTTATGTTTAGTTTAACATTATAACTTCAATTACAAAATGGCACTATAGGTCTGATAGATTTATACTCCAGAATTAAACTCGATCCCTGGAATGGTCCACCACCAAAAAAAGGAAATAAATACATTAATTTCAAAAGTATAATTTCAAACAACTGGTCATAAAAACAGCGACTTGTTGCAAAAAACACATTTTTGTCAATTGGCGTTATTCAAAACATTCTAAAGTAATTCATGTTATTGTTTAACCTAGACTCATACAGGTTTAATGTAAAATAAAGTGAATCTGTAATAAAAAATAAGTTTTATGCGGGTGTTTCATTTTGTGTGGTGTTATTGGTGAACGCTTTTTTACTTTGTGTCTACATTTAGAGTCGCTAATTTTGAGGTATTCCCGCGCCTAGACAAGGGTTTAAACAGGGCTGACGCGTCACTCGCAGGACACCAGACCTTTAGTCTGGGGCCTTTGAAATTGCAACAAAGGACCGAATCTAGGTACCCGACTCACGAGTAGTACTACGGGAGTATTCACGGGTCCGTGCCAATGATCTCTAAAGGCGAGAGAGAAATAATTATTATGGAATTAGTTCCTAACGACTCTACAACCGGACTAGACTATGGACTATGGTGCCCCCTACTATAGGGAATGTTGTGAGGCGGAAGGAAAATAGCGAACGGAAAGTTGGGATGAATCGGCTGTTTAATATCTAAGAGATTTTTATGTCTACTGTTACCGAATATAGTTGTACAAAAATAACTAAATCTAGTATGTTTTTCTAGGATATTCAAATAAGGAATGCGGAAACTCTATTATCATATTTTTTTGCAAAAACAGTTTTTCACCAATACATTGCAACAAAACTAAAAAAATGATTATCATAATAATACAAAGATACAGGTAAAAATAAGTTTTAAAACAAAAAAATAGGTTTTAAGAAGTACATAAAATAGTAAGAACTTAATAGCTAGTTCGTGCTTTAACTTGTAATAAGTTATATGACAATTATCCACGTTTCCTGCGAGACAGTTAATTAATCGAGGACTGAACGCTGTTGGCGCAAATAAAAATTGTCCAAAGAAGCGAGGTTAGGAGTTCACATTGGAGTGCATATATTAACCTTTACGGATGGCAGTGAGGCATGGAACTTGCAGAGGAAGGATGAAAGTAAACTGAATGCTGTAGAAACGAGATCCCTGAGTCATAGGTGCAATAAAGCTATTTGTGACCGTGTTCAAAATATCGTCCCTGGAAAAGCAAAAGGGCTTTAGTGACACTTTGGTGAAAAATGAGTTAAATATACAGTTTTGATCAGTATTTTTTTTTACATCAAATGCTCAGACCCTTGTTTGATCCTGAATACTTTTGTGACCCTTCAGCTATCTAAAATAAATTTAATCATCACAATAAGCAAACACTTTGTGGATTGGCATGATTAATTAAATAAAAAAACACACGTTGTTTTAATCCACTTTTATTTTTGTATGTGTCTACTTGTTTCGATTCAGCTGAATCTTCATCTGCTGAAACAAAACTAGTAGACGTTTACAAAAATAAAAGTGGATTGAAACAAAGTGTGTTTTTATTTAATTAAAATATATTTACCATTTGGGAGACGAAAAAAAAATGGGACTTTTTTAGCTTTCTTTCGTTTCAGGTAACTTTCAAAATCCAATCAGATACTTAAGAATTATGAATTTTACTGTAAAACAAACAAAAAGCTTTCATAAAGTGCTTTGGTGTAAACCTTCCAAAGTGACGATTTGGATATCCGGAAAGGATGCAAGGCTGATGTAAGCGCAACAAATAGGATTAAGAAAGAGACGCTTAGATGGTTTGGTCGCGTAAAACGGATGTACGAAGAAAAATGTGTAAGAAGAATATATGACGCGAAAGTGAACGGAAAATTAAGTCGGAAACGTCCGAGGAAGACATGACACAATCAAGTGAATCAAATACTTGGGTTGGGCCATGTCAAGAATCAGAATACAAGAAGAGTATGTAAAGGCGATGTATTAACGTGAATGAAGCGAGGACTGTGTCCCAAGATAGAGTTTGCAATAAGATGGAAGCTAGAAATTAAATTTTGCACAGCGCCCTTGAGGTGATCTTGTTATAAAAACGGTGCCTTACCAATTTTCCAAATATTATTATTATTATTTTATCAATTCTTATTTCAGTTAGAGAAACATAAATATTAAAACGGTGGTCTTTGACATTTATGAAACACCTGAAGATGAAAAATTTAATTTGTCCCCAATAAAGTTTTCATTTTTGACAACAAGGATCGTAAATTCTGAAGCCTAGTCGCTTTCACTTTCGTGTAGCCTTATAAAAGTTTGTAAAATAATATGAAACAGAAAGTAATAAGTAATATTATGAACCTGCCGACAAATTCAACTTGGTCGCTGCTAAACCGGCATTTAATGTCTCCATGTAATAACAATTATAATTATGTGACTGTTATGGCGCCATTTTTCTGAAATATTACCTAAAGGGCACTAGAAAATCGCTTACAACTCCAATTAAATTACGAAAAAAATATTTAGACATTCTACCTAGAGTAAAATGGCTTTGTGAAATAAAGAAAAAATTATGTTTACATATTGGAAAGGTTAAGACTTGTGGGATAAACTGTGAAGAACGGAATAATTAAAAATACCCGGAAGATATTTAGACATAATGTTACAAAAAGTTTCTAAGACCCTATGTATTATATATTTACTATTGACTTTACTTTATGGAGTTATTTATAATACCAATCAACCATTAAATAATTTCAAGAAATAAAATAAAAATACTTTGTATAAGACCACAAATATTATTTTAATTTTTATGACCGACTGGTTTCGCTTAGTCTAAACATCATCGGGGTACAAAATTAAATTTAACAAAAAATACAAAGTGTGCGGTTGTATATACATACAGAGGGAGAACACAACACAAAGTAAAATAAACAAAATAGTGAGAAAACAATAGAATAACATTTGAATTAAAACAAAGGAACAGAGAGAAAGAGACCGATAATATGAATTGAAAGAGCAGAAAGGTCAACTGAGAAGGCGATTAAAGAATAATGATAAATTTTATGAGTTTACAGGAAATATTCCTAATATTGGAGTACTGGACAAATACACCTGATTATTAAGAATATGGCTATTAAATTTAATAGCTTTCTTTATTTCTAGCGCTTCTCAATTATTTAATCTGTTGCCATGACCATAGTAAAGAATGTGAGTACCGGTGCTTTTATTGAAGGTATGATCTTTATATTATTGTTTGATGAGTTTTCTCATTCAAAACTGATGTTAATTGAAATTTACTTTTTCAAATCCTTACCTTCTTAATAAAGTACCCACCTCTAGTGTGTTCTAGCATACATTTCTACGATTACATTGCAACGTTTCTTTTTTCTTGGTAAGTCAAGTTACATTCGGTGATTTTTCACGAGTAACAAATAGTGAAATAATAAATCCATACTAATTCACAATTTATATTCATAGGTTTGATTACAAAATTTGCTGGTACCTACCCACAAATCAAAAATGTTCAAGTGCCAATATTGAGCTGTAAATATATCAACATAACCTCAAAAACAGCAGGTATTGAGATTTCTGCTAAAATTAAAATAATGTTTTATCTCTTAAGTCTCGTCGGGAAATAAACTCATAGTTGTTGCAACAATATGCTTCTTAACAACTACAATATTCCCGCAAAAAAAAATCTCTCGTTCTGTTCGCAAAAGTTAAAGTAAAGATAAATTGGCAAGTAGGTACCTATGTTTCAGACAAGGCTCTAACGCCGCTTCGTAGGAGTCCAGAGATAAAATCTCGCATATAAAAAGTGGGTGACGTTTTTCCTCCCAGCAAAAGTGGGAATTTTTATGACTAGTAAAACGAGCGGCTTTATCTTCAAAACTTAATAAAGATATATTCGTAGATGTCATAAAAGACATAAACAAGTTTAACGGTTAGTTTTGCGAGGTTACGATGATGGTTAAAAGCAAGTTACTGTTGAATCAATCTTGGGAAATAATTAAAATGAAGCTGCCTAAGATTGACGGTCTAAGATACGCTGTGTTTAAGAGACTGGATCGCAACATAGAAATCTTGTTTGCAGCTGAGTGGTCAACTTCGACTTATTATAATGGACGTCATTAGTCTTATCCTCTGCAAGCTAAAGTTCCCATGAAATACACAGGTATTACATACGTTGCTAACTTATTCCGATGGTCCCCTGATGTATTTTGTAGTAATTATTTACGATTTTTTTATCACTCTATTCAAATGAAGTAGGTGTGAACATTAATTACGTGAGATAACTGACTGATGCCATGTCAATAAGAACATTCGATGTAAAAAAAAGACTTGAATACGGGTAGAAAGGAAGTCACAGCAAAAATGATGATAACGAATCATATTGAACATATTAAATAAAAATGAAGAAACTGCCATCCCATAGTTTTATAGTGCATTAACAAAGTTAATCAAATCGTATTTTAAGACACAATTTAAATTTCTGTGGTTAAAAGGTTTTTGCTCCCAGCTACCTTTCTCTCCCAGATTCTGCGCTTCGACCAGCATTTTGTCCATAAATGACTTACTTGGTCTGCCTAAAGGCCCGTTACTAGATGGTTTTGATTCGTTGGCTATTTTTACACCCTTTGTTGACACACCTGACCAATTGAGGGTGAGCTTGTTGACTAACTCTTATGCTGACTATCATAAATTTACAGTTCAACGATCTAATTTCTTAGTTACTGTTTTGTCTACACATCTCTAGTGCAACACTTTGTCCTGGTCTTAGACCTTCCTGGTAAATTGTTTATTTAATCTGTCGATGTACACATACACTGTTATACCCATATCTGAACCTTTCTCTCGTGATTTATGATAACGATCATGATTTGAGATAGTTTTAATTTGTACCATATTCATATTATGTATTATTTTCTCCTTGTTAGTTAATCTTATTAGAATAATTAATTTAGCATGAAGCGCACTTGAGGTGAAATATCACAAAACTGCGCTATATAAGTTCACTGTTATTATTATTATTATTAAAAAAATATTTTCAAACCGAATGACACGTTTCTGCTAAATTTTGAGTCGTTTGCGATGTTGAACCATATACTATTTCTATGTTTTGCATAGTATTAGGTACACACATGAAATTCCATATTCCTGGACTGAGACGTGTATCATAAAACCTATTTTATTGCAAGGATCATAGAGAAAAACTTAATTAGAAAAAAGGCCAACAACTTGCCATAAGTTCTAAGACAGTACTTGAAGGATAATACAATGTTGAGTCATGCCAAAAATAAAATACGATCCATCTGTTTTGTTTAAATTGAAGTACGTCAAACAACTGTTACAACATAATGAAAACATTTTCTCACAATATTGCGACAGTCGTTAGTTAGCTTGCGTATAAAACACATCAACGGGTGCAAAGAACTGACTGAGCAGCTGACTAGTACATTATCGGTCAAAATTTCGTCCACCTGCGAAGATGTTTTTTGGTCAGGTTTTTGCGAAGACATAGCGAAATCATACAAAATACAACACGTGCCATATTGCACTCTGCTGATCATATACGATGACCACGTCACGCTATTGCTTTCGGATAAATTTTGGCAACCCCTTTGCTACCAAGTCGTGACAGTTATTTTTTTAAATAATCGTCATTTACAGTAATTACACCAAACCTTTACTGTTTTTAATTATTGTGTTTTTCGGGTTTGATGCTTACTATTTTTCCACGGTTTAGTGGCACATCAAAAGCATTAGTAACGTAAAAAGTTTTTTTTTTATTTAGTCTCGAAGACGTTTAAATTGGCAGGTTTATAACAACTTACTTATTTGGCGTTTTCCCTCTTTCGAATTAATTTGTTTTATTATTTTCACTAATTATTTTTACTAATAAGAATTTCGTTTTACAAATTAGGTAAATACATAGCCTGTTCAAAAGAAAAGGTGAATTTTGAATTTTCGCGGGCTCTGTAGATTCGACTATCGATTTTTTTTTATATATTGGTACACGTATGTTTATCATATGTTAGCATTATCAGATATTTTGGATTAGTGGTTTGTTTTTGATAACTGGAAAGGTTAGTCACGTTTTTGTGTGTTCTTCGATTTTTTACTTTTGAAAAAAATGGATCAAAGAATAAAATCCATGATTTGTTTTTCCACAACTCTGGGACGCTCATCGTCATTAACATCTTCTCGGCCTTCTGTAAAGCGCTTGTACCACTTATAAACACTTTTTTGAGACAAAGTAGACTTGCCGAATGCCACAGTCAACATTTTAAGTGCGTTGGAGCACTTTATTCCATTTTTAACGCAAAATTTAATACATATTCTTTGATCCATTTTTTTCAAAAGTAAAAAATCGAAGAGCACACGAAAACGTGACTAACTTTTCCAGTTGTCAAAAACAAACCACTAATCCAAAATGGCTGATAATGCTAACATATGATAAACATATGTGTACCAACATAATAAAAAAATAAATTATAGTCGAATGTACACAGCCCGCGAAAATTCAAAATTCACCTTTTCTTTTGAACAGGAATGTGGATCACACAGATACCTATATCTCTGTTTCCATAATTCCAATTAAATAATCAGTTGTGATAATAAACAAAAAAGTGAAATGACGCAATCTCTAAAACGAAACAGTAAGCCTTGTGGTTTTAGAGTACATAATTATAAACCCTTTTTATTAATAGGTTCATTAGCATCGGAAGGGTTTCAAAGGTTCATGTCTCTGGCAAGGTAACAAGGAGCATCCGTTTCTTTGGATATTGCCTTAAATTACTAGCAGTACCTTTATACTTGGGAATCGGTGGCACGCGATGTGCATGTTTCAGTCTTATTGCCCTTCTCACTGCCCACTGCACAATGCACATGTCTTTAACATCTGACAAAGGTTTATTCAGTACAGGGTTCAATGACTACGGTGGGTGGTATTTAAAGGCCATTTAAATACTATTTTTTCAATAATCACAGTGCGCTGAGTCGATTTTTTTTATTGTTATAGCAAAAATATAAAACAAAGAATTTTTAAAAATATAACTTACTCATTACGATTTTTCTAGTTTTCGACACAACCGTTCAATCTTCATGCCGATATGGTACTGGGATCTAGCGTTCTGTGATTTAGACACCGATAGAGGCTGGGCTATTTAAAATTAAAATTTAATTATTCAAATTCGATGCGAGCTTTTCTGCTACACACTCGCGCTCTCGTCTACCCCCCTCCTCGTATAGTCTCGGCGAGAGTACTCTCGGCAGACATAAGTCAACAAAGAAAAAATATAATTGAAACTAGAATAGAGAAAGCCTACCAAGCTAAAGATAAATCACCTGACGTCAACTGATCTCTGGGTAATTTTCTAATTCAAGAATCATTATATTACTTCAAATTCACTGAATTTAAAATGAAATTTAATCCGTGTACCGGCAGCCTTTGCCATGGGGGGTTAAAAGGAATGATTCTGACAAGACATGGGTTTTATCTTTTAACTCCAGGAACAGAACAAAACCACATATAATAAAACATTGTAGGATCTTATGTTATGAAGTAGGTTTCATCCTTTTATGGTGGTTTCTCTGATAAGGTTTCAGATTTAAAGCTTTCACCAAATGTAATCCCATGTTTCACAAAGTAAGAATACTGATTTCTAGGAGTCGCGTGTTTATGTTGTACCTATTCATGTTTAGATAATTATCAAATATTTACTCTTAAACATTTCATGCTTAAATAGGTAGTCATACATTTTGAATTGTTTATCTTGTTTGGTGACGCTTGCCTCTCATTTAATGAGTTATTACTTATGAATATATAAGTTGTTTGACGTTATTTTAGTGTTATTTGAGTAGACGTAAGTGGAGAGGTACTCTTTACCGGAATCTGCTTACTTAATGTTTACTTCTATCGCGAATTTATTTAAACTTTCTGTATTACGTCTGAAAATATGAAACTCCGAAAATGATTTTCTGATTTTGGGAATACTTGATTTCGTACCAAAATGGAAATTACTCTTTTATTGATGTATTTCGTAAAGTATTTTCAAAATAAGCTTGAATCACTTTGTGTGTTCTTAAACGGGTGTCAGTATTATTCGGGCCATAGTTCAATTTTCTTGCAATGATATTTCCTGAATCCAATTCTTTCCTAAAATTATATCCGGCTTATAAATCGGTAACAAAACGGAATTATCTGCCTGTTTTTTTAAACAAAACGTTATACTAACTCATTTTACTACCTGCGCATTCAGAAGAGCGAAAAGAATCATGTTTTTGTGTAAAGAAATAACAGATTTTGTATTGGCTATCAACATTTAATGCAGCATAGTAATTTGAATCATTTTTTGCTTTATTTTGTTGAGCTTTTGGCCATATGGCGTCGGGAACGAGTCTTCTCATCAAGGGTCTGCACAATACCTCAAGACCTACTTCAATACATTAATTCTTTAGCCGGCACAAGACCCTGTTTTTTACCTTTGCCGCGTTCCCCACCTGTTGCGTACGTTTTTTACGATTTAAAATATGAGGAGACCTTTAGAAAGTGGACCATCGTGGAATCAATTATATAAAAAAAGGAATAAAAGACGGGCGGACAGTATTTGTATACATTTCAACAGATGGCCGGTCGTATGAAAGGAAACGATTAAAAAACATGCTTCAAAAGATAAATTGACAAAAGCCTTGTGTTTTAAAATTTAAAAAATATATTTAGCAAAGAGCCTTGACATTTTAACAAAATCGATAATTTATTTTTTTGAAAATATATTGTTACGCCAATGTCAAATATTTCTCTCACAAAATAAAATCATTTCACAATCAGGAAACTAAAAAAAGTATTCCACCGGTTAACAGTTGTTACCGGTCTTATGGCATAGTCTCCAAATACATTTCAAATCGAGACTCTTTTCGAGAATGACCAATAAGGCTAGTGCTAAACAACAGTTCGGAGTGTTGGGCACTCGCAAAGAATAGTAAAAGAAAATTTGATATTTTTGAGAGAAAGATCGCTAGAAAAATCATTGGAGCCATCGCGGATTATTGTGAGTGGCGGCAAGGTAAAACCATGAGCTTTAACGAATGTTTGAAACTGATGGCTTTAGTGAATAGACTGGAAAATTAACAATTTTTGGAAGAAATACACTTAGCTGGATGATGTGGAAGCTTTTATATCTTTCTTAGGCACAACAGTTCTTAGTTACAGTACAGTTAGGTACAGTTCTAAGACATCTGAAGACAGGCAGGACTTTGATAATTTCCGTGGTCGAGTGGTTAAAATTTTTGGCTACGAATTCGTAGTTCGCGGGTACGAATCCAGGTAATTTTAAGTTTTATTTGAATTTGTGTGTGATTTCACATTTGATAGTAGACAAAATAAAAAGTATATTTGCGACACTTTCCAGAGTGGTAGATACTCTCAGTAACGCCCTGGTGAAAGATCGCCATTCAGAATCGAAACGATTTGTTTGGTGACCAGATCCGAATAGCCATGTACTTTTTCCCACCCTCTTTTTCATCTCCTTCCCCTCCTTACTGAGCATGACATTGTTAAGATTATGAGAGGGAAACTGGAGAACGAAGGAGTGTCGGAAAACCTAAGCATAGTTAGCTGGACGTTGTGTTGGCCAACACATCATTGTTGAACGTAATGAACTGAAGGAAGACGACAGAAGACCAAGTGCTGACATTTCTTAAGAGTAGCTAGGACTGTCTAAAGTTGTGATATCGATGGTTATAATGGTCGCCAATGGTTTTGCCAGTGGGGAAGAGTATTTTGCTCCTGAACAAAATCTCTTCCGATATCGACATATTCCACGTCATTGAGGAGAGAATCAGAAGTGAAATCTTAAGTCTTCTTGAAAGAACTCCTCATTGACCTGATCATCACCGCTGCCTGAATTTTTATGAGATTTCTTTATTTTCTTATTTTCTTGTCTTGCATATTTATATAGTACTTTAATTTATATTTATTTTACAAATATAAAATCTTATTTCTTATATACAGGTATATTACATCAATAACAGTTTGTCATGAATAAGAAACTCAATAAACAAATCATTTTTGTAACGATGCTAGAAATATGCTAGAAATGCCAAAATAAAAATTATCCGTTGCATTATCATATCCATGCCAAAGCTGGATATTATTGTAAATACGGGGTAAATTTAATAATGTACTACAAACCTAATTGAAATATCCCGGAAGATCTAAACAACAAATGAATGAACACATTACCTAATTTGAATTCGATTCACGGATCTCGTCTCATCCCCATTCAAATCATTTTATTGGAATAATAAAATATCCGAGGGCAGGAGCACAGGAGACCGAGATGGAAATCCTATCATTTTGTGTCATTGCCGATTCACCATTAAACTCTTCCGAGTGATCGAATTACCAGGATATTGAATGTTCCATTATTTGATAAATCGGAAATTCCAGTCGTATTATTTTATGGCGCGTATTTGATTGCCTATTCTTGTAAGTGGGTTCAATCCGGATTTAATTTGAAGGTTTTCAAATTATTACGACCGCATTTAACTATTTGTTCCACAGGTAGTATGATTTTACGTTTCCTGTGAGCATTTTATCGATAAAAAGTATCTGGTTTTACGTTTTATAAAAATTTAATTTAAAAATGAATCTAACCAGAACAGGAAACCACCCTGTACGTCGTCGGTTTCCATCGTGTTAAAGTCTACGCATTTGACTTTAAATCAGGAGATTGCCGGTTTGAATCTCGTTTTAAAAAAAGAAAGAAAGCGGCGAAAACAATTATTGTTTCCGGACGTTTTTCCGACCTTTAGTTTCTGGCTTTTTCTGTTTCATATTTACGTTGAAAATTATTGATATTATTTCAATAATTAATATCAAAATAAAAAGCATTGAGCTTTAAAGACAATTCAAATTTAATTAATTTTCAACTTTTTAAGATGTAAAAAGATCTTCCGTAAATAAAAATGGTTTCGTTATCCAAGACACCATCCAGGTATACAATATGTGCTCGGGTAGATATTTGTATACCATTACAAAGATGGCAGCCTATATCGGAAGATATTTAATAATAATATTAATAATTTTCAATGAAATATGAGATCCTTTAAAATGCTGGTTTTTAATAAGGTCTCGGTAGCTCAATTGGCAGAGATATTACTCCCGGATACAGTAGAGGTTTCAAGTTCGTGTCTCGGTCGCGACTGTTATTCTTTTTAGTTTCTGGCTTTTTCTGTTTCATATTTACGTTGAAGATATCGATATTATTTTAATAATAATATCGAAATAAAAACCATAAAGCTTTAAGATTAACTCTAATTTAAAAAAATATCTTTATTTAATATATCATTCCTTGTGTAAGAACTGCCAGTTTAGACATTGTGTCGTCAATTGACCTGATTAGCAATACATCTGTTTGTAATAAGTAAATAATGAAAAAATGGTAATTGGCACCTAATGCGTAATTTTTAAATTTATATTACTAGTTGTGAGCTTAAATACAGCTTCAGGTATTTTTTTATCTCGTAAACATAGATTTTAAACAAAATTCCTTTTTTTAGAACTTACCTGCCATAAGAAAACGACTTTCCCTCCCAATGAAAAAACGATTAGCGGCTGCCGATTGGTGTTAACATGTAAAAATAACCCTAAAAAGTTTACTTCGTAATTCATATTACTTTTTAATAGAAAAATATTAAAGACGAGCTTATCTCGTACTTGATTATTTGACAATAATAAAAATATAATCTCTTCATCTCCCGAGCGGCTTCCAGATGTTAATAGGAGGCCATTCTCTCGACTACGGGTCTTATTGGCGTTCACCCAAGCGAGAATCTCTTGCAATAAGCACAATAAAGGAAGGGCGATATAATATTCTTTTATAATATTCCCAGATTCACTTATCTCGTCATTTGCTATGCCCGCTTAGCGCATTTTCATGTCCGATTTCCTCCGCATTATCCCATTCTTTCTTCGCGGTTATAGCGGAGAATGAACTAAGTAGAATTCCAACTTCCCAATAAGATTGAGAATGTCAAAATTGTTTGCCGTTCGGTAGATATTTCGCCGGCTACAACCACTTGTAGTGGAGGTATAGAATTGCGTGTCGAACTTCTTGTGAGCAGTTTATTGTGTGTATTGATAATAGTAACTCTTTCCCCTATTCTCAGCCATACTTGTTACCATACCATCATCATCGCATTATATTCTTTTTTCCGTTTCTGAAAGTGGTAGGGGATTTTAACATTAGATATTATAGGTTCTTCACTGTTGTAGAATTACCATAATGCATTCTAAGTAAGTACCGTCCCTTATATTATTATCACATCAAAATTTGAAGGAGACATAACGATAAAAGATAAAAGGCCATAATAGAGGCAAATTTGCGGTAAAACGACAAAACGACGTATGACCAGATGAAAAATGAAGAAAATCGTAAAAAAAATTAGGGGAGCAAAATGGATAAGATGCAAAAGGAACTCTAAGATAATGTGACCATAAAAGTTTCTAAGTACTTCAGATGAAAGAAAATTAATTGTTAATTATGATGAAAGGTTATATAAAAATAGGCCTCTTTTAAAGGGGTAGATTGTATATCAAACTGCCTCAATTTTGAATGAGCATAAAAAATAATTAAAAATTCAAGAACATGTTTCTGGAAATTCAAAGAAAGGTGGCGTAAAAGATGACTGAGAATTCTGTAATTGAAAATTCTGGTGCCAAAGTAACATTTTCATAAAAAAGAGTCATTCGAAGAATTTCGATCTGATCTCTTCGCAAATAACCGTTAGATTTGAGTTATTTTCGTATGCAAAGCCTCTGATATTATATTATACGATGTTACATGTTATTAAATTCACCCTCAGGTAAATCACATCGTAATTGAAAGGGAAGATTCCGTAAAGTATAATATAGGATTTTTTTCCTGTGTGTGGTTGACTGACATTTTGTGTAATAATAATTATATTTAAGGAAAGAAAATCTAAAGCGGAGAAGAAGAAGAGATGAGGAGAACGTGGAGAATGGGGTGGAGGAGGGGAAGGGGGGAGGTACTTTGTCTGAGATGATCAGCCTTCTTTTTGAAAAACCTTTTATTATCTTTTAATTTGGCCGCCTCACTTTGGGACGAGACGGGATTAGGAAAAATCATAATTAAATTTAAGAGACTTACGGGAAATCCCAAATTGAATGGGTAAAATATTTTTTTCATTTTTTTTCTATTAACTATTACCTTCGTTCTTCATTCTTCAACCGCAATAACGCTTCTTACATAAACGCCTTTTAAAATCAAATAAAATTCTTGCTAGGCCGCAATAATTTCAAACAATAAAATGAGAAATCCTTTTGCAAAACACGGAATGGTGGAAAGTAAATGGCCATAATATATTTTATTTTATACTCAATTGGCAGTTGCTGAACCCTTTAGGATTAAAGAAACATTAAGCAAAACAAATTATTGATTATTCTAAGAGTTTTATAAAGTACTTTAAGTACTCAACCTAAATGAAATGAATTCAGCTGTATAATAAAGTATTAAAATCTATTGAGATAATATTTTCCACAGTGGTTACAGATAGTACTAAAAACCACTTAAGTAATTTTTTTTTTCAAATAATTAAAAATTAGTAAAAAAAGTCTATTTTCCAAGAAAGTACCAAAAATCACTGAAGTAATAGTGTTTTGGTGAGGCTCAAGTTCTCAGAGAAACTACCAAAAACCATGTGGTTTTTGTACTTTTCTAAGAACTGTAACCACTATAAACCATTATTAAATTAGCAATACATCATTTTGTAAATTTTTTTTTTTTGAAGAATAAAAATACAATATTTGAACTCCTCTAACTTGCATCATCATAAGCGGATAAGGTTTCTTGTGCAATGACGGAGGACTTAGCTAGCAGAGGTTTGAATCTACGACGCCTAGGTAAGAACCCGATGCATTTATCCACTGGACTACAAACCAGTATTTAATAGCCAACAAACTTATTGCCAAATGGCACAATCCCTGTTAAAACACTCTATTCGTAAAACTGTTAAAATCTAAACCAACATGAACTCGTAAAAATTGCGCGTGTTTATTTGTTTGCTTCACGTTATAAAATCCTTTTTAACGACATTTAATTGAAGCCCTAGGGGTTAAAATGACTGATAACACACCTCAAAAACATTTCAATGTAATACGATACAGATCATTCGGATAATAATAAATGCAGTGTTTTGATTAATGGCTTGAAAACTGTTGAAAACGATATAATTGCTGGGCCATTGAACAAGTTCACAATAATAATTGTATTATTTTAAATTATATCAACCATCAATAACTTGTTCACAAACCGAATTTATCATCTGCTACATTACCTTTGTTATTTTCCCTGTTCAAATGGACACTTCACAAAACACAAGCGTGGTACGGATAATTCATTATTTCAATAGTTTTTTTTTACAAAGCACCAGCGAAGCTTGACAAAATGTAATTTATATTTATGTATTTAATGTATTTCTCACGGAATTTGATGGCTGCGTTTTGTCCATTTCGTTTAAATGGCCTTTCTGTGGGGATGATCGATGTTTTCCCTTTGTCTTATGTTTATGTATGAACAAATCGATATAGGAACAATCATTATTAGTGTCTGTCGCATCTGGCGTTCATACACCTTGTCGCATGACAGCTGTCACTGAAACAATTTTAGTTTGATCATTACTATACGGTATCATGCACTTACAATATATTATTAGTATGCATGCCTACTTCGTGAGTAGAGGGGTTAAAAATTATCATTTGTTTGAATCAGATTTTCATTTAAGACTAAAATATTTCAATAAAACTTCTTGACTAACAAAACAAATGGCTTTCCGTGATGTTACGGTGAAGAACTTTATAACTTTGTTGCACCAACTATTTTTGTCCAAGCTGGTCTCAGCCTTATCTTAATCTTTAAAATGACACATTATAAACATAAGTTAGGATGTTTCTTTAACATCCGGCTTAGGGGTGAAAAACATGGATTCCATGTTTGAATTGTGAAAAATCAAGGTTAATTTATCATTACCATTACTTTTCCCCCTTCTCCTATTTAGGTAGACGTCGTATCGTTTTGACAAGACTCTTCACCTTTTCTTTCGTTACTTTGGCGGCCTCCGTTCATTGCAGCCCATCATCTCCCCGCACAGCCTCTGGAGTTGCTTTTCTCCACTACGTCTGAGGCAGTCCATTGAAAGTATTTTTCTCTAAAATTGCCGTCAGTATTTTATGCAGAAGTCCGGGTTGTTTTATTATTTTTATAAGCATGTGAATTCATTTAATTGGTGGTGGGCGGCGTCGGCTTGGGCGGCACGGGCGTCGTCGTAATCGTGGTCGTCGGCGCTACGGCGCTGGTCGTGGTGGTCCTTCTCTTCTTCTTGCGGAAAACTGCGCAGCTGCCCGGCATGTTTGTTGCTGAAAACTGTCATCGGAGTCCTCCAGAGTCAGAGTATGCTGCGCTGGTGCGGAGTTCGCCAATCCGCCATTTTTCTTCTCGACTGCTTCAAACCCTGTCCCACGCTCTTCTTCCTCATACCCATTGCCCCTGTCGCCCTGGGCTTGGAGCCGGGGAGGCGACGAGGACACGCAGACCAGGAGATCCTTGAGGCTGCAGAGGCCGATGAAGGAGCCGCCGGAGGACAGCCAGGTGAGGGCGGAGACGCACACTCCACTGGGCTGGCCTCGAACCCCGCAAGTGGTGTTCGTAGAAACTTCATTGCTGAGCTGAAACTTAATTGGGGATGCCATAGTCCCACTGGCTCTAGAAAGTTGGACGCAGTTGAGACTCTTGTTCGGTATTCACTGGCAGGTCCCATCAGATAGACACGTGACATATGATTATTATTTTAATTATTATTTATTAATGAATTAATTTATTTTTTATTTTATTTATTTATTTATTTTATTTTATTTTATTTTTTATTTTTTATTTTTTATTATTATTATTATTTTTTTTTTTTTTTGAGTGATTTGTGAAATATCCTACTTATTTGGCGAAAAATAACAAGACTAAAACACGTCAGGCAGCTGCAAAAAGCGCCACGACATTTCTAGCAGGTTATATGCGCAGGCAAAAAGAAGAACTGATGATTGTATTGAATTGACAAAAAAAAAGGTCGCCTGCCGGTTACCGGGCCGGCGGTCGAAGGGACGGAAACATGTGGCAAATGGTCATCGTGACGACCATTCTCGGGTTTTAGCACTGCATTTAAAAAACTGATATTTGAAGATTCAAATATTTTCTTAAAAATCGAAATTACGTCGAAACTAGTCACTTTAAAATTATTTAGAGTTTATTCACTTAACCTATACACAACAACGATAATTTTAGTGTAATTTTAAAGAAGTAATTTGTAAAATTTCCTCCTTATTTGGCGAAAAATAACGAGAAAGACTAAAAACACGCCAGGCTGCTCCGAGAGCGCCACGGCGATATATATATAGGTAAAGTCGAACGTCATACCATAAGCCTACAACTTGCTCTGCCTGAATAAAACTTAATTACGGTTTGTACATGTATATGGTACCTTTTGACTGACAATATTTTAGCGAAGTGTTGTTTGTGTTTTAGGACAGGGTGTTTCTTTATTAGTCGGGAGAGTAAAAGCCAGACCCCGGCGTTGCGCGGTTAAGTACAAGGGGGCATCCCCGCCCTGCCATTTCCTCATAATTCCATTAGCCAGCCTTTATTGCTCTCTTTTATATCTGACTTTTATATTCGATATAAAAGTGTTGGCACTTTCGGTGACCTCCCCCGATGATCACAAACTATAATCTTTAATTAGATTTTTTATTAATAGCAAAACCATTGAAACATAATTCACTTGGTGAGCTCTCTTCAGGCAAGTTCAAACTTTAAAAAGAATCGGTGATAAAATATTATTTGAACCATCGAATAACTTCTGATAGTCATAATCTTGGGTTAGGTTAGATCATATTTTTTTAAATTTATTTATAGGGGACTTTAGACTTACTCCGGGTTTTTTTTCAGGTAGTAATTGTCCTAGAACCGCTGTAATTGGACTGTCAAGTCGGTAATACTACATAATCAATCAAGTCAATTTGCGTTAGAAAATATAAAATTTAAGTAACCGTCTTACGACCAGTGGCGGCTCGTGAATTTTTAATGTGCTAGAGTGCTAAGATTGAAAAATACGACATTGTTGATGTTGTTGTAGCCGAAAATGATTTTTCCTTTTTTTCAAGATTTTATTTTTTGTATGAAGATTTTCAGGATTTTTCAGTTTTGGTGGTTCACCGCACGGATTTCTGAAAAATCTTCATACAAAAAGTTGAAACAGTGTTTTCGCTTACAACAACATCAATGATGACGTTTTTTCAATCTTACCACTCTAGGACACTAAAAAGTCACGAGCCGCCACTGCTTACAACTGTTTTACCGCATTGTAAGGTAAAAACAGTTTCATTGACTAAGACATTCTGAAGATCTTTAAAATATCACGACGCCAGAGCTGATTATTTGAGATTTTTTTCTGGTTCATACAAACAGTTTTTCTTGCTTATATTAATATCTATATTTATATTATTATCTTGTTTGCTTAATTGTCAAACGGAAATAACTTATTTGAGATATACAATCCGAAGCGCCTATTTCGTGACTGTGCGGTTGCCATTTTCTATTTCCTTTCCCGAAATTGTTAACAGAAGTAGTCGTAGATGTCACTCCCTAATCCCGATTGTTCTGGCAGAGAAGTGTAAAAACACCATTCCCCTGACCCAGTAAATGAGTAAATGTAAAAGATAATCAGGTTTGGCCTTCGTCCGAGACGAGACGAGCCTTAATTGGAGTGCCTTGCAGCCTGATCGACGTCTCTCACCCATACGACGGATATTTAGGTATGTCCGGCGTCGACGTCCGTGTGAAACACCTCGCGATGAGAAAAGAATTTAGGGATGAAGTGAAGAGGAAATGCGTTGGGGGTAGATTTTAATCAAAATTTAGCTGAGACCCACAAAAGAGATAGCGTGAACCTTCAAATAGATTGAATCAAAGAGGCGACTCCTGTGGAGTTTGATAAACTAAAGTTTAGATCTTTGAGTCGTTGATTCAATACCTTCATTGAAGTATACCGACATCTTCTGTTTTCTTTAAAGATTAAACCTTTCAAATCCAATTCAGTTATTCACGTAACCCGGGATTTTTTATCTTTCTTCAAAAAAATAATAAATAAAATTAACAAGCATTTTCATCAGGGCAGTATTATACTAACTAAATACTAATAATATAAACTACGGTGTTAGCGAAACCTAGTCGACCTTGATATGAATTAAAGTGGTATAATACAAATTAATTTATGTATAATTTTTGTACACTACGTCTGTCTCGACACAGGAATATCCTAGTGAGACAGACATGGACTAAACCCATGTATTTTTTTTATATTTTAGCAAGAATAAATAAAAAAAATGTTTTATTTGAAAAGAATAAACAGTTTCTTTTGTGTGTAGGTAATTTAATAAAGGTTATTGTTACTCAAACAGTAAAGATAAAAAAAAATGTAAGGCTTACCGCATACACCACACTACTACACAAAAAAGTGGTACAATAGGTATATAGAACATTCGTAGTAAAAAAACATTCCAAGCACGTGCTGTGCGTAATTTTTTTCTAATCGACCGCATTCGAAAAAATGTTAAGGGAAATTTAGTTCTACAACACAATTATTGACATTTCATTATTATGTCTTCCTCTTTGGGATTTCTCGTGACTGCGAAGTAATTCCGTCCAATTTATTTATTTTATATTTCAGTTGATTTTTTATTTGTTTATGTGTAATTGAGTTTTTAGCTTTATTTTGAGACTGGTTGTTAGCATAACAACCCCTCCTACATAAACTATCGTATCTTCAAAATTACGATTGTTGAATAGGGTCATTTGAAATTTCTTTAGATTACTGTAAATCTAAATATTAACCGATTAAATCCAATTTATTTTCTTTTAATATAATATTTTATATTTCAAATGAAAATATTTACCTAAAATTTGGATTTAATCGGTTAATTATTGTAATTGTGGAGAGATAAAACAAACTTCGAATTGCTCTTCTTAACAATCGAAATTTTGGAGATACGACAGCCTACGTCGATATATGTTTTCAATTGCTATGTTTATTGTGGTGTGTTAAATATGTTTAGTTAGTTAATAGATGTCTGACCTGTTTTTGTTGTTGTGAATATTAAGGACATTTTATGTAAATCTATGAGTATTTATAAAATGTTATTGAGTTTTTTAACAGTTCTCTTTTGGTATGAACATTTCTTGGATACATATTTTATTGTTCTCTCTTACTACGACTGATTTGCATCCCTTTATTTTTAAGTATCCAAGATTACAAAAAAAATCTGTACCCATACACTTCATAAGATCGCCACCTTTTACTAACTTCCTCCCTCCAAAAACTAAGATATCCTTTAAGCTCAGATCAACTTTTTCTTGAATATATATAACCACACATGCTTGGGTGGATCACAAGATTTACCAACATAAATACAACTTTAACAACGGAGTACCTACTCACCCAGAATATATATTTTTTATTATTATAAATGTATTCGTTGTATTCGCCACGTTGGCGTTGGTTGTTTCTGTTTTCCGCCTAGTAGTAAATACGAGTCTGGAGAATTAGCTCGGGCGACCGCGCCACTAAATTCACCCGAACACATTCAACCCTTCCACGCGCCGCCTTTGTACGCAATATCTGAAATAAAAATCGCGTACGTCATCGTTATCCTGGCTTATGCGCCATAGCTGCGAATTTAAGAGAGAGAATGGATTTTCTGAGGTTGAAAAAACTAAAATTGCTGCTAAAAACATGCAACACCAATTTAAATTGATGATTTTGGGAGAATGCATTCATGTAAATCATTGATATTTCTAGGTCAATTATCTTGAATGCTTATATCCCGTTACTAGCTGATATGAGTAGTATACTTTCATAGTGTAGTCAGATATAAAAAAATAAGTATTGATCTTTTCTGAAGAGTACAATTTAATAAATAATCTTCGCACTACAGGAAATATGTAAGACCGTTATTTTAAATATATTACCATCACATATAACAATATACTGAAGATCTAGAGATCGCTCAGTCTAGAAAAGGTTTTTGTCATGGCTGTTTTGCTTTCAACTAACATTTTAAAATTTGGAGTAAAGTAGTAAAGTTAATTTCATTTAATTGAATTAATTATTTCCCGAGAGATATCGTTGAAAAGATTGGAGATTACAGTTATAAGTTAGTTAGAAATAATTAAAATTCAAACCTTAGGTAATTTTATTTACAAGACCTGCCTCAGCAAACTCAACTCTTTACCCATTTTGTCATGTGTCAAATATTCCTTTTTTTTGTCAGGTATTTCTCTTATTTTATTTTATTTCATCATTCACCCTGCGACAGCCGATTGGTGCGGACGTGTACTCAGTGTCTAACGTCACGATGCATTTTTTCAATAATTTAATTCGAATTTCTTTAATTACCTATAAATACCAGGTTTTTACAATTTTTTACCATTCAACGATAGAGAATGAATATGAACAAATAAAATTGTTTTAATTTCAATACTTTATTTCTAGAGTCCTCTTATGTTTCATGTAAAAAAAATATCTTGAGATGTAATAAATATTAATAAAAAATATTGGTTAAATACTTTTAAAAGTTTTTAAATTCTGTTTAAATACAATATGATAGTCACGTGTAACCTCTTGGTTTCGAGAACATCTTGACAGGCTCTAAAAAAGTTACAATTTTTATGATATTATTCACGAAAAGGATCAAACATATCCGTAATATGATACCTCCTTAGTTATCCCGCAGCACGCAGTATTTCTGTATGACACCATTTAACCTCATACTCTTGGCCTTCAGCGCTCGGTCGCATAAATAGTTTCCGGCCACACAGACACCATTGTTACTTTGCGAAGACAGGGTTTCAGAGACTAGAACAAAAATTAGGTCGGATTTATTGAAGAAATACTTTTGATAACATTTTAGGATGTAAAAACTAAAACGGAACGCGTTATACATAAATACGTGGTTAACTTTGGTAGTTTATTTAAAGTTCAGATGTAAAAATAAAACGAAATGGTTTAATAAATATTTGATTTTATTAAAAACTTTTAAATGTACGCATTTGAATCAGGTCAAATATAACATAAATTAACTTTTTTTCTGAGTAACTAACCATCACGTTATATATCCCCAGGTGTTGGTCGAGAGGATGGAATGTCAGATAACTCTATTTGTACACTTCAAACACACATTTATACTTTTATGTTATTCCAATTCTTAATATGACCCAGCTCAAGTATTTCATTAACTCGATCGTACCATGCCTTTTCGGGGCATGACTGACTTTTTTCCCATCCCAAAAATGGGGTCAAAAGTACCTTATTTTTTAGCGTTCTACATCCCCAAATCATAAAAAGAATACCTTTCTCAATAATGTGCATTACACCTAGTCATGAATTACAATACTCTTATAAATGGTTTTACCAGATATTTAGTTTTCATTCTACAGCGTTCTAGTCATTTTTAAGTCCGATAGTTGTAACCTCTTTCTTTAAAAAGTCAAACGAACAGTTGTAAGTACAAAATTAAGCTTTATTTTTTGTTTGTTAATAATATGTTTTATTTTGCGGTATCTTCCAGAGTGGTGGATATTTCAAGCGTCCCTCTAGTGAAAGACCACCATTCAGAATCAAAACTTTGCTTTAAATAACTTAAGCCGTGTTTGGTGACCAAATCTGATTAGCCATGTACTTCCAACCTTCCCTTCTCCCCCATCTCCCTCCGCTCCCCTCTACTCAGCTTCACGAAATACCACAATGGATTGGGGTTGCCATAGTCCCACTGGCTCCAGAAGGTTGGGAACAGTTCTGCAGAGTCTTGAGAGAGCTGTATTCACTATAAAACAACAAAATAAAATTATATGAAATTTAATTTTTCGAAATATGTTTGTCAATGTGTTATTTCTTTTATACGAAATTCAAACATCGCTACAAAATGACAGTCTGGGCAGTGGATCTTAAAATATACTTAATTTTTTTTTAAGGATAACATTTACTATCGATGGTTTTTTTATACGGTATTTGAATTCTTCTTATTGTTTCCGTGCATCTCGCTCTTGCTATTCTTTGAAGAGAACCGTTCTAAGCAATTCGTACTACAACCTTACTACAACTGTATTTTGAACGGTCTTTTTGCCAGGGTTTTCTTTGTCTACTGGCACTTTTACCTTGGGATAACGGCTATACTGGGCAGTTAATATACTACTTTGTATTTTTATTGTTCTTCATTATCAGAGCCGGAGCAAGTTAGGGGCACTTGGGGTTAGTAATGTACAAGGGATGATATACAAAACGACCGTCAAATTACGAAATAATATTTTTTTTAAACAATTATACTGCAATAATATGTGGCTTTGAAGTGGTCTTCTGTTCCAAGAAATAATAATTTATTTGTATTCATTTTATATTTCTTACTTGTACATTTAAGTTGACAAAGTATCTAATTATAATTAATATTTTTTTAACTTAATAATAATATAATAACTTATATACTACTTGATATTACTAATGTATTTTAAATGGTTTTTACAGACTATTTCAAATATGTTAATTGGCTTACTTTTGAAGGTTTTCGGCAGCGCATTGCAACATTTCATCCCTTTATAAAGTAAGCTATTTTGGCGTAATGGTTTTGTTATTTTTTGGAAGTTTGATTTCTTTGCATGTCTTTGTATTATGTTTGTGAATATCCACCTTGACAGAAAAATATTTTGATTCACTGCTAGCCAATTTAGTTCGTCCGACATTTATGTTACTTTGAGTATCTATTTTGCCTAAGTATAATTCACATCGCTCTATTTTAGAGAATTCGAAACTTGTTTTGTTCTCTGTCACAAGGCTAGCTTACAATAATTTGAAAAAATTAAAACTTATAAAAAATCACCAGTCGCAAGTTTTCAAGACATTATTAGTGTCTACTGTCATAGTTATCAACTATTACAGTAGACTATTAAAAGATTCATTATAACGTCGCAACCAGAAAATTATAAAGGGTTAGGTTGGTGTGTTTCAAACATTCGTCACATTTTATTATTTAACATTTGTGCGGTTTCCTTCGTCGTCGGTCCGTTTCAGCTTTTGAACAAATTATGATCTGAAACCATAGAGGTCATGCTGTTATACTTGTCAGCTGATCATGATTTGTTCAAAAGCTTAAGCGGGCCTAGAATCGACATTCAACGGAGATCATTAAAATGTTAAGACAAAATGGCGCTAATATTGAAATGCAACGATGTCAAATGTGACAATGTCAAATGTAACGATTCCAAATGTAACGATGTCAAATGTGACGATGTCAAATGTGGCGATGTCAAATGTGATGGTGTCAAATGCGACGGAAGTTTTTAACACACTTACCTAAGTCTTGTTTTTACAATATAATTATAATTATCAAAATAAATTATTGCATTTCTTCACAATTTCTTTGAATTCAAAATAACTCGCGTTACAGATTTTTTCAATCAAATAAATCAACTGAATCAATGAAATCCAATAAAAATACTTTTAACCAATCAATTTAGATGCATTACCTTCAATATCGAGTAAACAATTAATCCCTCACTGAATTTAACAGCCTTTCAATCAGCTGTTGGCTTTCCATTATTCGGTTCTGCGCCTGAATCTCAAAACAGCCTTTCCTACTAATTTTCACACATGAACAAAAAAAGCTATCACCGAGAGAGAGAATGATATATTTAACAAGATTTTATTTCGGTCTTTTTGATAGTGTGGCTCTCTAAAAATAATTAGTCTCCCTGTAGACAGGTCCCTCGAGCCTACGCCGTAGCATTCCCATTATTTGTCAGTTAAATAACTACCTATCAAGTTGTGATGCTGATTGCACGGAGGCAATAGCCGGAAGTACAATATGCTAGTTCCGGTACAAACAATGTTTCAAGGTATTTCAATCTCGTACTTTTGTTATATTTGGATCATTATATAAGTGATTTGATTAAACTACGTCACTTTAAGGGAGAACAGAGGTAGCGGAAAATGTTTTGATGAAATGATAGTTTCCAATGGTAAATATTGTTTTTTATCTAGTTGACCCGGTTTTAAAATTGATTACGGCATAAAATTTTCTACTGCCAGGAGCCTGTGAAACCAAGTAAGGAGTGAAAAAAATGAGTAAATGAAGCTTAGAAAAAACCTGGCAATTAGAATTTGGTCACTTAGCATAGTTGAAGCCATTTCAAGCAACGTGTTAGATCGTTTTGATTCGGACATCACGGTGATTTTAAATGTTTCTACAACTAAGTCGTATTTAAAGGCAGAACTATCCAGAATACCAATTTAGAACTCTCCATTATTTAAAATATTAATATTTAATTAAACGCAAAGATTGTATTTGCGCTATTTAAAAATGTCATGTTATGATTCAGATATACAAATAACGTCAAAAAATCTCAACATTAAATAACTCCTAAAAACACATAAAATTGTTTTCATTAATTTTTCAATATGATCAATAATTTTGGATGGTTCTGCCATTGATACTATACGGCTCAATTCTAAAATACTGCGCCAAGCTTTTTTAAACTAGTCCTGCGAAATCTGTATGTAATCACTTATTACAGAACTATAATAAAACAATTTGTAATTTATTTATTTTTCAGAGAAAACAATCACTTTATGGTTTGTTTATTTGTTTGTATATAGAGATGCAGTATTGGTTCAAATACGAAATACTTATAAGGTTTTGCTCGGTGAAATTGCAAGAACCATTACAAAACCATATATAAAATATAAAAACAAGTAACTATTAAAAAAATAATAACGGAACCATATAAAAATCATTTTTCTATTATTTCGTTGAGATAACTTTTTCAGATACCAAAGAACCATTAAATCCTACATTTAAAAAAATTTCAAAAGCTTAAAGAAAAAGTTAAGTGAAATTCTAGTGTTATACCAAAATCCGTTGGTGAATGCTGATATTTTCAAACAATCTCTTCCCTTGGCGGGTGTTTAGGTAAGAAAAATAAACTAAGCGACGTCACGGTTGATGGAAGTTCCTAGGAAGAAAAATATAGAGAATTTATTAAATAAGACCATTGGATCGGCATTTTTCTAGAAATTGTAAAGCTCGGTATGTTTTGCTCCGTTTAGAAAGAATTTTAAACGGACATCTTGTTAGAATACTGTTTTTGTTAAAGGTAATTTTGTACATGTTAATTAAAAAAGAACGCTACTTTCTCTCTTCAGTTACCGACGATTATAAAATATAAATAAAATTTTGTTTTTTTGAACAATTAGTGTCACATTTCCGAGACCCAAAGAACCTATGGCAATGGGAAGGAAAAACTTGGCTTTTTATCTGATTAATAAACACAGCTTAGATAATTTTAAACAATGTTTCGTTTAAAGTCTTAGTGTTTTTTATTTCAAAAGGTATGTAGGGGTAATGCAAAACAGTGCATGATATAAATTAGAGCGAATAAAATAATTAAAAAAAAAACATATTTAAAGAATGAAAATAAAAAAATAACATCAACCAACAGAATGATAATATAAATAAAAATAATTGAATTAACGAATTACATCACTTACCAAGGCGATTCTGAAAGTTTGTTTTGTAACAGAACGAAATATAAATAAACTCCCTTTTATTGTGGATTTAAAAAAAAAAGTTAATTAGCACTAACCCGGGTTTTGGACCTGTGACCTCTGAATCTAAAACCTTTAGCGGTGTGCCACGATGTTAATACAAATGACGCTGTAAGTATAGAGCTCTTAATATTAAGGACCCTTGTTTGTGTTAGATAACCTAACCTGTTTAAATCGTTATCTGCAGAAAACTGTATTTTCTTTACGTTCGAAATGAAAAAAATACTGAACAGCGTCTAATAAAATAAATAATTTAAAATCTTTTGTTTTTGAGCAAGTGCAATCTTACCTAAGCTTTGAACTTTTGATACAATACAATATGGAACATTTTTTTGAACGAAAATTCACATATTTTTAGTTGCAACAATCATTTTATGGTGAACAGTTCTTAAATTTCGTTTTCCCTGCTGTAATAAAATTACGGGGAAAATTTTTCGCATGCATGCTCGAAATAAATTAACTGTTGCAAATGCACATAATTATTCGAAGCGTGACAATTCAGCGAATCATGTCCATTTATTATAATATGTGGGTGGTAATTTTTCCACTTCAACGTTTTTAATTTAACCGTACTTCATTTTTTATTAAAATCTTAACATAGATATGATTATATTTTTAATTATGAAATTTGATATCGCACATATTTAAACCAGTTTTACAATAGAGGATACATTAAACTTTGTTTACACGAAGGGTGCATTAGACATGTATATGATATTCTTTGAGAATACAACAGAGAAACGCAGGGAAATAAAATACAAAAAAAAATAAAAACCAACGACAAATAAAAACTTTAGAAATTGGCACAAAAATATAAATTAACATTTTGATAATGTCTTAAAAATATTTAAACCTCCTACGTTCCCGAAAGAAAAAAAAATTGACGAGTTATATAATCGTGAGTTTTCTTTTCGCTTAAGTAATGTTAAAACCTATGACATCTCCACCCACCACTTTACGTTATTTACACACTCCTTGTACCTGCTGTATAATATATTTTTAAAATTTAAAAAATAAATTTCAAATTCTTTTTGATAGAAATAATAAAATATTGTTTTACTAAAAACGAGATCTTTGAAAATCATTAATCCTGTATTACGATGATCAAGTTATTATTAAGGCTTCTGGATATAATTGTAATATAGATATTTTATATGAAAAAAAACTGCGTCCTTAATTCATTTTCCAAGAAAACTTTTTGCTTTCTTTCAGAGACTTCTAGCCGCCATGAACGACCATAATTATTTATTCAATGGAACCATTTTTTCTTGACAGAACTAATTAACAGTGAACGAACAGCTTTTCTCAAACGTTGAACGTAAAACCTCAAAATGTCTGTTTGCTACAGGTAGCCAGGGAGATTAAAGATATTCTTGGAAAATGGAAAGCTATTGGGAAAGTGATTGAAAAAAACTTGTTTTCCGCGACGATGCTACAATAAACAATTAACAGGATTGAAAAAGCGGATAAAGAAAGTTTTTAATGAGCATAGCAGACGCAAATAAATTGAAAATAATATACGCAATTGTTGTTGTTTAAATATTGTAGAAAAATGTTATTAACTTTTTTATATTATGAAACCGCGTGAGTTGATGTTGTTGGGAAGTTAAATTACAGTTAAACATTCTATTTAATAAGCTGTAATTTGAAATGTTCTGTAAAAAAATCCAGAAAGGGGTAAGGTATAATGCCATTTATGGAATGTATGATTACAAATAACTAACGCGTGGGTTTCAAAGAGATTGAATATGCATGTAAGGTTACTATTTATAGCAACACTCTATTCAAGTCTACATACATAATTTTTAAATGCAAAAATTTAGAAAAATATTCCGGTCGATGCCCGCGAAGGTGATAAAATATGGCCTTTATTATTTAACTTTTGGAAGACAGGTATACTATATCATGTCTATAAGGCCAGAAGTGGTAAATATTGTCATTATTGCCCTGATGGGGGACCACCATTTAGAATCTAACCGTTGCTTGAAGTAATTCAAACCGTGTTTTGTGGTCAGAACAAGCAAGGTGTCTACATCCTTCATCTTTTTTATCTTATTCTTCCCACTTCCTTCAGTTTCAATGAAATGGCTCACATTTTTCGAATTTGGGGTGACATAGTCTCACTGACTCTGGGCAATTGTAATTCTTTCATGAAAAACCTAAAATAAATCAAAAGCAGCTGATAAACAATATCAATAACATGATAGCTTTTAGACTTACTCAAAGCTCTTTAAATCTAACCTAGTGCATTATAATTACAGTTTTAATTTTTTGCACTTACGCGCCATGCTCTAAGTTTAGCGAAATTGCCTGAACTATAGTGTAAGATGTGGAGCTTTTTAAAACAAAAGTTTTTTTACGCAGAAAACAATGTGTATTTTTTTAAATTTGTCAATGGGAAAAGATCATACCCCTTGCCTGAAAAAAGTGTGTTTGTAGTAAATTTACAGTGGGTGGGTTTACTAATGTAGAATACAGCCTTCGCTCGATGTAACGTATACGGCATCAGTTGATTTTGCGCTTTATTTGCATACCTACACAAATTACAGAGGAATGAGCATGTATTTATATCCCGTACAGTGTACACTTGTAGTGTGTACCAAGGGCGACCTTTGTATTGTCACGGGCCGTTCATTTATCATTCACTGAATGGACAATTTGAGTATTATTGTTGTGCCCACAAGTGTTGATCATTACGTAGAACTACCCACTAGTGGGAGGTGTGCGACAAATAAATTGGTTGCCATGCAAATATCTACATAAATGTGAGCTCCGTCAAACCGTTACCTTATGTGGAAATGATTTCAATGAAATGTGGAATGTTTCGTTCGACGAAAATAATATTTTCGCTATGTTTTTTGAAGCAATATTTTAAGGGGACATGCTCTACAGTTTTATTACTAGATAAAAAAATGTATTGTTTACTTTGATTCAATATAGTTGGTTATATTTTTAACATATTTTTTTTTTTGCTAATCCATCATCAAACCAAAGGTCGATAATTCAATTTCATAAATACTATCACTGTTATATTTTATATTGTTTTGGTTATATTTTCCATGATATTCTGTGTTCAATGGTGGTTAATATTGTACGTACAAAATCAAATAAATACACCCAAATAAACTTTCTCAGTTGCAATGAAGATCAACTTAACCTCTTAAACCCAGGCGGGACATAAAAAAATTAATGTGTAGTTTTTTAGATCTTGATGCCTATTTTTAAGCCAACGTACTTTAACATTTTTATTAAAGCTTAAGAACAGATATCCCTGTACCAATAGGACATCTTTAAACATATTAATTTTTAGTAATTTAATTACAAGTCAGTTATCCAGGGCTAATCCATTGATTGAAGCCCATAAAAAATCCTAATAATAAAATAAAAATAAATAATAAAAATAAATAAAAAATAAATAAAAAATTAAGTTATTATGATACGGTGATTGTGTCCTGCCAGAAGTGACCTGCCAGGTAAGTATGTTGCTGTATATTTATATAAACTAAGAATTAACATTAAGTAGAAATTAAGATTTGTACAGCGCCCTTGAGGTGATTTTTCACAAAAACGGCGCTATCCAAATTATCCAAATATTATTATTATTGTTATTAAGGCTGAGAGTTTAGATATTAAATTTCTTGTTTTCGATTTTACATATTTATATAATATGGAATGATTTTTTCTGAGGGTAAAATGGCAAGATTTATCTTTGGGAGTCCTACAAAAATATGTTGTCTTGTTGACGAGGTGCATCAGCCCGTTAAACTGAGTTTTATTTGAAAATCCGTCGATAACAAGATTATTTATAAACTTTAAAAACTAGTTATGCAGAAAGCGTCCAACCCAAAATTTGCCAAAATCGAGTTTTACATGTTTTCCTATAGATAAATACCAGATTTGTATGTGCTGAAAAAACTAAGCTCTAACTGCAATAGATTTTGGATAATTTTTTTTTTACCAACCCACATTACATATATCTGACACAAATTAGTAAAACACGTCCATGTGGTTTGAATATTTTCTGCTGTTTCCAACTAATAAAATATCAACTAACGATAATTATGTTAGAAAACATCCAAGTGGTGTGAATGCATTCACTGATTATGCTTAACTGCGTCAATATAATTTGTAAAAATCATCATCCATGTAGATTGGACGTATTCTGCGTTTTAAAGGTAAAATTTAAAATGCCAATATTATGATTCATAGAAAACTTTCAAACCACTTGTACATTTTCAATCATTTAGTTTATGGTCACTTGAAGCATATTTTTTCTATCTATTATGCCATGTATTTGTTTTATTCACATGGTTCAAGAAAGTGCGCTTAGATATACACGGCCAACCATGAAATAGAACAAATAAGTACTAAACTATTTGACATATCAACATTTTGTAGAAAGCGTATAAACATTAAAATGTAGGATAACGTAAGAAATACTTCTTTTTTTTTAACAAATACATTTTACATGAATACCGTACAAGAGTCTCAACTGCTCCCAACCGTCTAGAGCCAGTGAGACTATGGCATCCCCAATAGGGGTATGTTGTGAGGCTGAAGGTAGTGTGGAGAGGAAGGAGATGAGGAAGGGGAAGGTTGGGGAGTACCTGGCTATTCAGATCTGGTCACTAAACACGGCCAAAGCCATTTCAAGCAACGTTTCAATTCTGAATGGTGGTCTTTCACAAGGGCGATACTTAGAGTATCTACCACTCTGGAACGTGCCGCAAATATACTTTATTTTATTTTATATTGTACTGTAATTGGGTTTATATCTGTTGTACAATAATAAAAATAAAAAAAATAAGAAATATCAATTAAATGTGTTATGACACAAATTAATCGAATAAAATTTATTTGCGTACGCCGGGTTCGAACCCGCCACCTCTGGATTCGTAGTCGAGCGTCTTACCACTCGACCATGCAGGGCGTCAACAACAAAAAATACAGTGATAAATCAAAAATTAACATTCTCATAAAGAAAAAACGCTGATACTCACTGTACAAATGCAGTAATATGCTTTTGTATCGTCATATTTACAAACGTCCATTTCTCAGTTTCATATTTTTGGGATCGGGCGCCTTCTACATAACTACGTCCATATGGAAAGGATGAAAGATAACCGACCACTAAATAGGCATCTTGTTAACAGTCCCATTGGTCGAAGAAGTGTTTTGAGCCTAAACTTATGAGGCTAGCCGGCATGTAGACCAGCAGCAGACCTTGCTTTTCTAGGTTTTCTTGGGAGGGAGGGGGGTTAAGGATCTCCAAGGATTGTAGCACCGACGGTGTTAATCTTTGAGGCATGGCAGTATAAAAAGTGTCTCACCTTTTTGATGCGTAAACATAGTTAAATAAGGTGTAAAAATATTTTTTTTTTTTAAACCATATTTTTATCACTAAATAATATTTTTAATTAATACCAAATAATAATATTATTTCGTGATAAAAAATGCTTTTGATAAAAAACGATGTTAGTATTTTACAATTCAAAATAATTAACTATGGTTATCGCCACCTTTATACGATATTCATACCATATCAAAAGCCGTCTTGAACCGGATGACCAGTTTTACGGTGTTTAATCTTTGAGGCATGGCAGAGTAAAAAGTGTCTCACCTTTTTGATGCGTAAACATGCATGGTGAGATATTTTTTTATCTCCTCGAAAAATTACCAGTGCTTTAATAATAAAGATTTACGAGTAGTCCTATTTACTTAAGCTAGTTCGTAGTTCGACCAACCTACGACTAAAAACTTGAATGACTTTTTATTTATTTTTGTGTTTATTTTGTAATTTTACTGCAGTATTTATTAAAATAACAACATTGTTTAATTTTTATAAGCATAAATTTTTTTTGTACAGATGGGTTTTCAATTTTATACGTTTTTGTGCCTCAGAAAATTAACGATGTTTAACTGTATGTGAAATAGCTGTTCAAAATAATACTATTTAACTTATGAATACAAAAAAGTGACACTTTTTGCAGCATAGAAATATAGTTGACCACCAAGCATTTTTCGCAACAATGTCAAAGTGTACCGGGTATTATTTTTTTTATATTCGTTTAAATTGATTGCATTTTTAAGTCTCCGGTGTCGCCATTTCGCTGCAGCGGTTCATTTAGCACCGAATGCAGCGCCACGAGCGCCATACATCGCCGGGCGGAAACTGCTCTCGTTATATCACAATACAAATGGCGCGCAAGTGGATAGCGACGCAAAATAAAAGCTCTCTGAATTAGCTAACGAGCGCGCTGCGACACATTTCACAATAGGTGGCGCTCCACGGGAAACCATGGGGAAAATGCCGCTAATACGGGGTTAAAGTTGCAAAGTGACGTTTTAGAATTGCTCTTTGATGGGAGGACTTATGAGTCCATTTTAGTCATTTTAAATTAAGTAACCATTGAATATTTTGATAGTTATCGTGTATCCGTGAAAGTAGTAAAAAACGTTGTGTGCTTTTCAAACTCACTTTTTGATGGGATGCGTTCATAATTTTATCCAACATTGAGTTGATTTAAGTCGGAGGGTTGTAGGTTTGAGTTGGAGCATTATGAAAAATATTTGATGGTTACGTTTTGTCACTAAAACCAGAATATCCTTTCCCATCATAATCGCGTCATTTTTGTTGTTTAGATGCATAAATACAACAATACCCAAATATCTTATATTTCTAAAGCCTGACGAAGCCAAAGCCCAAACACAAAGTAATTTAGTGTTGTGGTAGGATATCTCATACCTAGAAAAGCTTTCAATGTGTTTAATGGGGGGAAAAAAGTTTAGAATTGCTTATTTGGACAATTTACTTATAAACATTTTTTTAAATATTTCGTTGAAGTTGTGGCAATTTTGGTAAACGGGTTGAATTATCTTTTGCACTGCTATTTTTCGAGGTTTCCCAAAAATATAAATTGGACTACACAAACTGCACTTTTCTAGATTGTGTCAGCAGGAAACCTTTGAAATGAATTTCTTTGTCATAAATATTTTCCGTACAACCACCTTATTATAGTAAAAACTAACAAATACTTCCTTTTCCATTGATAATGCTTCTTAACAACATTTTATATCCACTCCACATAAGACAGTCAAGTGTTCGGAATTACATTAGTAGTAGAACTATGGCAACCCAAATTCTCAGGGAATGTTTTTAGGGTGAAGGAAGTGTAGGAGGTAGAAGGGGAGGGATAAAAGTAAGGCTGAAAAATAGGTACCGGGCTTTTATAATCTGGCTACTTAATAAAGATTAAATTCAACTCAAACAACATTTCGATTATTATTGGTTGTCCTCTCTGAAATTAGTAAATGTGACGCTTATAAAAAAAAATGACCTTCCTCTCAACTTTCTACCAAGATTCGAACCAACGACCCCCCCAATCCGGAGTTAAGGTACTTACCGCTCAACCATAAAGGTCGTCGTATGGAAGTAGTTAATGAACACCGTAACTTAAATAAGAAACTGATCTTTAGCTGTTGCCCAACTTTTACCTAGTTATTTAAATAAAAACTAGTATATAAATTTTATTTACCTACAGTGGAATAAATGGCTTTTAATATGCGCTAAGCCTTGATTCCCTATCCGCTACAACGCCTGCGAGCATAATAAAATGATTTCTTATCCAGTGTATCGTGTATTGCCCGTTAGGTCGGCCTTTGAGGCAAGTGCAGAGCAAGGAAGCTCCCCACCATCTAGCTGCTAGCTGTTAGCTGCTAGCTGCTAGCTGCTAGCATCTCCTGGGTAGCGAAGAAGAGGTAGGGTAGTGATTTGGTTAAGCTACTCTGGTTCCTTACCCTTAGGTCTCGCCCCTGTGGCTAGAGGGTGGCTCGGCGATAAGGAAAACTATACACGAGGCAAACGTCAAAGGAGCCTCCGCTATTATGTGAAATTCCAAGAAGCCTCGGCATACTGTGCTCTACATACGGGCTATGTAAAGCTCGCTTATTAAAAGGAATCTTTACCCATTGAGAGCTTTAAAAGCCTTGTGTGCTTGATAAACATTTATGTTTATTGTTGTGTGCGTGGTGAGCCAACGAGGATGTAGTATAACCTTATTGTGCTTCAAGATCGGATTATTCGCCACAAATCTCTATTCTCCAAAGGAATTAATACCATTTGTTCCAAGAAAAAAAACGTCGATAATTTAAATTAAAATTTTTTTTTTTTGTTACAGGTAAGTCACTAGAACTTCTCATTATCTGGATGGTCTTCGGGGGCAGAAATAAACACGTCAAGGTTCGTTCAATTTTGGTAAATTTACGTAATCTTATTCTCTCTGTAATCTGCAGTAAAAATGTGGCATTGAATATCCACAGCTGGAAAATGTCTCAATCTTCGACCCCTGATATATTTTTAGAATGCTTTAAATCGGGTTCCGCCATGGTTCAAACAAAACGGTTAGGTACTCACATTGCTTAGTTAACGCACGGCAGTAGTGAACCAGTGATCTAAACCAACCATTGATAGGAAAGATCCCTTAGTAATGTGGGTCTGCCAGCGCATCCTTAAAATAACGTAGACAGATGACTGATGTAGAGTTTATGCATTGAATAGTTAAACATTGAGAAAATGAGCTAAATGTCAAAAGAACGAACATCTTATACATCTATCCTATTACGAGGGACGACAAATGCAAGATTACATAACAGGTCAGACAAGGAGGATGCATGTCCCCATCTTCGATTAACATATACATGGACAAACTTATCCATAGATTAAATAATGCCAGGGTAAGTTGCCATTTCAGAGGACAGTTGTTTTAATAATGTGAGGTATGTAGACGATATGGTACCGACTAGACCTTGGAGTAAGAATATCTATGGAGAGAGAGCTAATTTTTTTTACCCAACCCATACAAACTTGCGATAAATCACTTTCTTCAGGTTTTCACGTCGTACACCATGAGTGAGAAAGAGACAGCATAAAATTCTACTGCTTTAAGGCCCTATAAGGATGTTCTTCGACTCCTGCGCTCCTGTGACTCCGCCTACTTTGGTTGCGAAGTAACTAGGTAACTCGTAACGGTTTTTGAGGTTATATTGAGGACTTTTATCGTTGGTTACAACACTGTGAAAAAGTGTTTTTTTCAAATAAAAAAACATCATGTCGATATGTGCTGTGAATGCATGCAAAAATAAATCCAAAAAGGGTATTAAAAATTAAAAAAAACTACAGGTTTTTCCGTAGTTTAATATATTTATGACAGCGCGTTAGGATAATCGTATTATTAACCATATAAATACATTATATTAACTATAAACTTCCATTACTATTTAAGCAAACGTTATGCTATTCGTTTTGTAAGATTTTCTGACTACAAATCATTTAATAGTAGTTTTGATATCTTTTTATTATGCGAACGCTTTTTGAGGTTATGTTCTATATTTATGTTAGTAAAAATACAGTGAAAAAGTGGTTATACAAATAAACAGAACATTATGTCGACACGTGTTATGAATGCATCTATACATACATCCAAAATCAGTTAAACACAACATTTTTCACATGTATTTCCGTAAATTTATATATTTATGGCAGCGCTTAGGGATAATCGTATTATCAACTATATAAATACATTATATTAACTATAAACTTCCATAATTATTTAAGCGAACGTTATTTGTAAGATATTCTGAATCTACAAATCATTTAATAGTATTTTTTAAATCGTTTTGTTATGCGAACGCTTTTTGAGGTTATGTCCTATATTTGTTTGTTTCTAAAAGAGGTGTGTCTATGAAAACTCTAGCCACGCCTGTTCAGAGAAGTCAGGCGAAATTCGTTAAAAACCGCTTCACTGCCTTGGATAGGTAGGTCTCTATATACTCTAAGGACTACACTATCTATAAGGGGCCTACGTATCCTCTTGATATCTGTGAAGAGGTTGCACAAGAAATTAACAAGATTTACAATCCGTTAAAAACACCACTGATGGTCATCAGACACGGGTGGAGTCCGAAAAACATTCGTTCAGCAATCCTGAATGGTGAGTTTCTAACAGAGGTAGTAGAAACCAAATACCGACCAAGTATAGGCCATTAAAATTTCGATTTTTCATGATTTTAGAAGGAACTTTGGCATTTTTCTGTGACTAAATTAAAACTGTTTCAAAAAATATTCTTACCACAGCTACTTTTGAGACATAAATCAACAAATAAAACGTTGTTAAATAACGTTTTTTTTGTCCAAATTGTTATTTTATGGCCCAAAACGAAAAAATTGACGCTTGATTATGTGGAAGTTCTTTTTTTTTTTTTTTTGAAAAGATCATTTAATTTCTTTGGGTATTTTATCCAAAATCCAAATCAAATAATTTTTAAACGTATTCTATGAATCATTAATATTTATGCTGAAAACAGGTAGGACTACCTATTTTTTTTAATAAATCTTTTAGTGGTTAACGCTTTCCCTCCAACATGCGTTATTTATTAGCTACAAAAACTGTTTAATTCAATAACCAGAAACATTCATAATTGCGCTTCGGGGTTGGATTTTACAGGTAAATAGTTCACCCTCTCCCCTCGTGTGTAATACAATTTATTATTCATCACTTAAATCTTCCGGAACGGCCGTTTAAATAACGAGAGAATATTTCATTATTAATGGCTCGACGTTTTGTTATGAACACGTGCAAACTGCGAATGCGCATGTCCAGAAGACCGGTGCATTATGAATCAGATCAAACCGCAGACGTGCATAAATGAATAATACCAATATCATCAACTGTGCGTAAATCATCTGTGTTTGCATGTATTGGTAAACTAAGGATAAAAAAAATTAAAGCATTGGCGTAGCGTTGGCTTGAACAGATTGGGAATCCGCTCGGGAGGTTGACGTAAAAAAGGGGAATAAGTGTGAATAGATAGATATCTTGTTATAGTTTTGCAAATAATCAAAATTTATTGTAAGGAGCGATTTTTTGGGTGATAAGTCATATTACGCTTCTTTCTTCTATAGCGAATATTTCAGACAGCTTTTGAAGGCAAAATAAACATCGTATAAAGGAGGAGAAACAACTGGATGGTAACCGAAAAATCAACCATCCAAATATTTATTTTGGCCGTGAGAATCATAATATATAATAATAATAATAGTATAAATACATAATAATTCCTGATCTGTAGATAGTCTAAGTATCGCCCTTGTGAAAGACCACAATCCAGAATCAAAACGTTGCTTGAATTGGCTCTAGCGTTCGATGACCAGATCTGAAAAGGCCCCTATTTTAAGAATTACCACAAAGCCTTATTGGGTATGTCACAGTCCTACCAGCTCCAGTTGATTGGGAGCATTTGGGACTCTTATGCGATATTCAGTGTAAAAATAAATAATTATAATAGTGTATATTCGTAAAAAGCATTTACTTTGTGGCTTGCCATATTTATAAATAGAACACATACACTTTGTTTATAACCACTTTATTATTTAATATTATGTCTATACCGGTTTCGGAAGTACCCTTCCATCATCAGGATAATATTAAATAATAAAGTGGTTATAAACAAAGTGTATCTGTTCTATTTATAATTATAATAGTAATTATGAAGTGTAAAAGTTTGATTTTGAAAAAAAAGTAAAGTGTTATTAAGAATAGGTAGAACCCCGGACTGAGTAATCAACACATGAGTGAACCAACAATGACATTATTTTAAATAGGATTATTTAAAATGGCCAGTCTTTAGTTTTACTATGAACTCACCATACTCAATTATTTCAAAAAATGAACTATAGGTTTTCAGTCTATATGAATCTCGAAAGTTATGTTCGCTACCCTTCTTGGAATTCTAGGTATACAAAATGTGCTCCGACAAAACTTTGCATACCATTACAAAGATGCAGCCTTGATTGGTAAAATTAAAAAAAGTAAAAATATTAATAATTTTCAAGGAAGTATGAGATCGATTAAAACGCCAGTTTCTAAAAAGGTCTCAGTAGCTCAATTGAAACAGACTTTACTCCCGGATAGAGTAGAGGTACCGAGTTCATTTTTTTGGTCGCGATTGTTTTCTTTTAAGTTTCTCATTTTTTTTCTGTTCTTAATATTTACGTTGAAGATTATTGATATTATTTTAATGAGTAGATGTATTTAAAAAAAATATATATATATATTCTTAGACTTATAGATTTACTTAATCAAGTTTCACTTGTATCTTTTCGGCATTGTATAGTTGGTTTTAAAAAAAGTAATATTTTAATTAAGTCTCTAACAGAACTGATCTAGTGAAAAACGTATTATTAGTTTCCAGAATAAAAAAATCCAATCCTACGCACAGTTCTTTGAACTCATTTTTAAAATATTTATCTTAGGGCATCATAACATAATATGAACTCTGATACCCTCGTATAATATATTGTGGCTTATAGCAACTAGGTACTAACAAACATACAAAATATAATATCAAATATTATAATATCTCTGTATAATATGTGAGGCATGTGAGTTATTAAATATTCCTTGCGATTTATTATGAGACGAGAATAAGCCTTGTTTTGCCTGGGGTCATTCTAAGGTTAACTAGGCAACCATCCATCCCTTATATAACCCTTTACTTTTTCACTCTACTTAAAATCTCAAAAAGTAGGTACTTGTTTTTAATAGGAATAAGTTCTCTTGAATGAGCATCCTTAAAGTTTTTTTGTTTTAAATTGTCTACAAGACGCTTTAAAAATACCCAGGAAAAGTGGAAAATAAAATGATTCAATAAATTCGCTTCCTACCTTCCAACATCTTTCCACGATTTTAAGATTTTCCTCTTAAATTCTATAGAATCTTATCACAATGTGTCATTTCATGTGATATTTAATAAAAAAATTGATGCAATACCTTTATTGCGAATATTTTTCGAGTATCTTTTTACCGTGATACAAAATAATATGATACAAAGGATCAGGTACCCGCTAGTCATATTTGAAATGGTTTTTCACATAAGATATACTTTATGGAATACATTCCACCGGCTTGGCATTCCGATACGATTTCCTGTATCGTAAATTATATTATCCGACTATGTGAAAAACCTGCGAGATTCTGCAAATTCCTACTGAAAAAATCTGCATATCCCACTCGCAGCATCCGTTTTAAGTATTTCCGTATTCCAAACCGGTCATGCGAATCAAATATATTCGCGTCCCTTCCATTTCCACAGATTTTGCGAAAATTCCACAGTAATAAGAAATAAAACGATAAGGAATAGAACGGGAAATTTGCCTGATATTGTGATTATTTATTTATTTAAGAATTTTATAACCGTTTTAATGCGTGTTCGGGTATCTCGCGTTGTTTGAAAGGGCGACGAATATCAATTTAAATGTTAAAAGATTTGTCTGAATTCCTGTTACAATAATAACTGTATTTATGCTCTCGATTCCAGGCTTTTATATCATTATTTTCATACATTTCCCACGGCACAAAGGAGCACTTTTGCGACAAAAGCAGTTTTCCAGCGCGCCTAACACACGAAAACATTCAAAGCAATTTATTTCTCACATCTTTTCAATTCCGAATACAAAGTCTATTTGAGAATAATAAAGAAAAATATATTCTACCGTATGATTGGGAGACCGGCGGAGGTTTTCCCGCTCTTAATATGTTTGCAGTCCATAGAGACGAAAGTAAGCCATATTTTTTTCAACTCAGTTGGCATATGACGTAATATGAATTGAGAGAAAAGCCCCATGGCCTCCCCATCATTCTGAAGAGTTGTCATGGGGACGATTCCGATCGGGTGAGGAAGAAGAAGGACTTGCACACGAGGGTAAGGGTGGAGTTAGGGTGGGGGGAGGGTTTAGGGTGGCCTGTGTATCTCTGTAAATCGAGGATCTTCAACCTTTCCGGATCTAGGGCTGTTATCAGAGGCACAGGGGAAAAGGCAGCAAGAATAAAAACCACATACGAGTATATTTATTTATATCCCTTGGGTCTATTTAAATTATTATTTTACTTCAATCCAACTGACGCAATCTCAACGTCGGAGTTGGCGTGGAAACATAATGCGTAATAAAATATAGCATTGATTAAAATATGTTACCTTATGCTTCAATATGTATTTCAAAGGTTACTTACAATGTCCACTGTAATTATTAAATTATTGAGCAGCGCTGCATAAAGTTGACCATTTTTTATTAATATTATTATTTTATGTGAAACCCGACAATAATAGCAAGCTGATAGGAATATCGCATCTCCAATTCAAGATATATTTTGAAGCGAAAGGAAGTGGAGAGAAAAATAAGATGGGAAGAAAAAAATAAAGAAGTATCTGGATGTTCAGATATGGTCACTAAACATAAATTTAGCCAATTTCAGCACTGGGAAAACGACAGGCTTTAAAACAAAGTTCAAATGTGATTTTAATAATACCAAATTTTTAACTTTACTTAACTATTTTTTATATTTAATTTAAGGTCTTAAATAAAAAAATAGTGGAATAAAGTAAAAAATTGATATTATTAAAATCATTAAAATGGAGTTCCACGACGAATTGACAGTTTCAAAATTAGAAATAATAAGAAGTTCAAATGGATTTATTTAGTTAATTAAGCAGTCATTTCATTTTGAAATGAGAATATAAATTATTTTCCACAAATATGTAATTGTTAAAAATGACCCTTAATGAAATTATTGGGATGGCAGAATCGGTAGGTGTGCCTCTCTCTAAAGTGGAGGTCCCGAGTTCGAGTCCCGGTCATAACCTTATCTTTTTATTTTCTGTCTATTTTTTTGAATTTTAATATATCTTATCGTTTGTAAATATTCGTTCGATAATCAAGTTAATTTCAATTTTAAAACATTTAAATTAGTTGTGTGAAAAAAAAAATTATAGGGTCAGAATCTGCCACTGGATCCAGAGAAAAAAAGCCAGTGACGAAGGTGGTCCATCTCTCAATGGGGATTTCATTTAAAATTTGTCAGAATTTAATAAAGTAATTAAAATGATTGCATTTTATAAGTGCGCCCCACGCTTTTTGAAACTTTGGTATTAACGATGATAGTAATCGCTATTATTACGAGATGTCAGAAATAATCAGTGTAAAGTATAGCGCACCCTCTCCTATACTTCTAGAAGGAGATCTCATCTCCATGACAATAAATCACCTGCCCTTGCGAGTGTCGACACGACACAACTCACACAGTACTTGGGGTAGTTATACACTGCACAAAGAATATACCATTATGCATAGTGAGGAAATAAGATTCTACTGATTCTCATCGTATGTAATGAATACATACAAGATCTTTGCTCTCTTCTCCTGGGGAAATGTTTTTTTTTATTTGAAGTTTTGATTGTTAAGACTTGGTTTTCTAAGAACAATTTTGCTAAAAACAAAGACATAAAATACTTACTAACGAGTTGGAATGTTCTCTTAACAAAATTTATTTTCCAAGATTTTTTTTTTTTTAAAACGAAAAATTGAGCAGTGCTTTTGAAAAATCGTTAACGTTTTTCAAATGATTGAACAATTTTCAATTACAACATCATAGGTGAAATGATGTAGATATTTTTGATTAGTTTTACTACAAATGTTCAACACTCTCTTTAGAAACATCTGTTCTTATTGGGACCTATGATTTGGCGTCATATCTTTTTTTGTTTATAATATTTCAATATTTATTGAAAGAAATGAAAATAATAACTTTGTACAAGATAAAGGATATTTTATAATTTTTTTTATAACTAACCGGTCTCACTTAGTTTGACCATCATCAGTGTTCAAAATTAAACTAAACAAAAAATATACAGTGAGTCGGTTAGTATATTCAAACAAAGGGAAAACAAAATATAAAATGTAATAAGAGAACAATGAAAAAACAGTAAAATTTTAATTACAACAAAGGAAAAAATAGAAAGAGACAGAAAATATGAATTGAGAGAGACAAAACGTCAACTGAGAAGGTGATTAAAGAATAATGATAAATTTTATGAGTTTACAGGTAATATACCTAATATTAGACTACTAGACAAATTTACCAGATTATTAAGAATATGACTATTCATTTTAATGGCTTTCTTTATTACTAGTGGTTCTATTACTACTAGTGGTCCATGATCAATTTTGTGAAGAATATGAGCACTGGTGCTTTATTGAAGGTATGATCTTTATCAACAAAATGATTAGCGAATTCAGAAACACTGTGGTTATTTAAACATACATTAATTACTAATATTATTATTTCTAATTTTGAAACTGTTAATTCGAGGTAGAATTCCATTTTAATGATTTAATAAAACAAATTTATAACTTTATTCTGTGCCGCTTTAATACGGCCAATTAGACTACAGACCTACAAATTCCTGAAAGTAAAAGCTAAATCATACTAAAATTTAGATTGATAAAAACCAGAGTTTATTTTTGACCGAAAGTTTTGCAAAAATTTCATAACACCAGAGTTTATTTTTTGAAAGTTTTTGCTAAAAAATATATATTCTTCCTTTTTTGCTTCGTAAATGTGATATTTAACATAATAATCATAGCACTTTTTCTTGCAAATAGCCTCTTTTCCATTTAGTTGACTTCTGATGCTGTATGAAAATTATATTTGACTTGCTTTTCGCCCATACACTTAGCGTTTATAATGTATCGTTAGGGGGTTACTCGGGCGTAAACTCAAAGGTTTACCGGATCGTGTCCCGGGGCTGAGAAGTGACAAGGCAGGGTGGATTAAGGGTGGTAAATGGGAGAGGTAGAGGATAGTGGAGGTTGGGGTGGTTTAAGGGGTAAACGGGGGGTTAATCTACCCCCACGAGGCGACATTTCCTTCGTTCTTTCGGCCAGAGGGTTAGCCGTGTTCGTCAAAATATATTTGTGAAATATCAGCGGTTTTATGATTATTGCTTCATGTCACTTACAATTCAGTAGCGTCTCGTAGGGGAGTTTAAATTGTTGTAATAAATTGTCCATTTATTCTTGAACACTAAAAATGTCATTTTTTGGAAATTCAACCACTAAATTAACAGGTCTGTATTATTTCTGACGCATTATTTTCTTAGCAAAACTAAACCGTTTAAAACCAGAAGATTTTTTAAAACAATCATATTAACGGAGACCTTTGCCAGAGGTTAAACAGCTTGTTCCATGTTGTTAAATTATCTCAAACTTTTTGTTTTTGTTTTTGACCACACAATTCCATTCTACTGTTAGCAACATTTAGAAAAAACATTTCTCAGTAAGGGAAAATGTTATACTTATATGACATTTGGAAAAAAATAGTGTCTAGTAATTAAGCGTTTTTTTCAAGAATTCACGAAAACAGAAAAAAATAAATAAAACGTAAATACATAGATAGCATACATAGCTCTATAGCTTTTTTATAACATCTGTGTATGCAAAGGAAGAACGGAATGAGTTAATAAACGCAGATGTTCAGGAGAGCCAAAATAAAATTCAGGAATTACGTTTTTTGTATGTAATCATAATATATACTTTTCAAAAAAAAAAACACATTTCATTTTTCCATGATACATATGTACCTAAAGAATAATACTGCATACCTTACTCAAAACTTGTTTTTTTTTACTTCTTACGATCTTCCTTGCGTACACAGAAATAATTGCTTAAACGAGATCTGTCTATACAAATACATGTCACGGCTTTCTACTGTATAACTTATTTATTTTTAATATTTAATATTAATACCTCATTTATGATAAACATGAAATTCACAATATTCCTTCACAGAGACTGCATTATCTGCAATAAAATAATTCTTCCTTCCTAGCTTACTGAAGTTTTTTCTTTATTTTCCCTTCCATCCGCATTTGCGTTCGCACTATCCGCAGCAATGAAGGCCGTGACCAGACAAAACAACAAAGGGGGTGCAAAATTAATCGAAGAGAAGGTAATCCGGCCATTGACCGGACAGTGTAATTAATTCTGGACGACCTCAAAGCTCCTGGAATGATCGCCCATAGAATGTCCCAATCCCGGATAGTCTCCATGGAGGCTCTTACACATGTAGGAATAATTATTATGAGCGCAGCTAGATAACATTGTTTCGTTTACCGGCACGTCACTAGCACGCCGCGCGGGCTGCCAACTGAGTGGGGTATTATGTGATACGGCGATACGAGATACGATCAGCAGATACCTCACACGAGTAGCACCAGTATTAAACATGTTTGGAGCTTTTCACAACTTTATTGGAACTTTAAAAAAAGTTCACTTCTTATCAGTTTTAAAGGGGACTGAGAATACGTAGTACTATGCATTTTTCAACCACATGCTTGATCCAACAAATGATTGATTTGTGGAGAATGAAAACGTATGTAATAAGATATCACGTGATCATCTATGTAAAGTCTCAGTGTCGATTCACACCAACGTCCGGATCCGCTCAGTGACGATATTGTTCCGCAAGAGAGCTTATTGATATGGTATGAATATCAATCAAGGAGTATGTGCCAAGACAAAGTTGTGTGATAGTATATCCTTCTGCCCACCTTTGTGATATTTAACTACTTAGTTAGTTAAATAATTATTTTGAAGTGTAAAAATAATTACATCGCAGATTTTTTTTTTTAAACCATTTTTTTATCACTAAATAATATTTTTAATAATTAATAATTAATAAAAATATTATTTAGTGATAAAAAAATGATTTTTAATAAAAATAAATCTGCGATGTAAGTATTTTTACACTTCAAAATAATTATTCAACTAACTAAGTAGTTAAATATCACAAGGGTGGGCAGAAGGATATACTGCCACACAACTTTGTCTTGGCACACACTCCTTGATTGATATTCATACCATATCAATAAGCTCTCTTGCGGAACAATATCGTCACTGAGCAGATCCGGACGTTGGTGTGTATCGACACTTATAAGCCCGTTGCTATGAGTAACGTACTGGTTATTTCTAAGAATTTGTTATACCTCTTTTCCTCTGGAGATTGGTATACGTTCGCAATCAAAATTAATCTGGCAAATCTTTTCGGTATTTCAATTAGTGCTTAGCAGATAATACCTACACGAAAGATTAAAACTACGCTCCTTAATAAAATGCCTACCAGGAACTCATAACAATAAGATGGTATAGTTAATCCACCGGCTGTCCTTATCTGGCTGGAGCCGATATAATCCCGAATATATCGGTACATTAGCGCCGCCTACATCAGCATGACAATTACTCCCCCTCCTTCTGTGCTCCGGGGAGAAGTTTTATTGCGATTCTTATTCTAATGAAGGGACCACCCTCTCCCTGTCACCTCCCGGCCAAGGGAGTGTCACCCCCCACCGTGCGATTTAATTAATCCACCGTCGTTCTGTGCGCGACAGAGGTGGGCAATTAGGTAATAATATTTTAATTATTGTAAATCAGCAACAGTCTTGTGAAATGTGCACGTCTAAATATCCCATCAAATGCGTAGAAGCGTGATCATGGGTCACTGTGTTCTACGGATTTATGTAGGCTACAATCCACACACATATTAAATGTTGAGTCTATGGATTTTGAAAACAAAACAAAAATTTTAAAAATAAAACTGCAAAAATCAATAATTATTATCTGTATTTTTTTTTATATTGAATACCGCACAAGAGCCTTGAGGTGATTTTCCCACAAAAACGGCGCTATAAAAGTTATCCATTTATTATTATTATAAGAGTCCCAACCGTCTGGAGCGCGTGGGGCTATGGCATCCCCAATCGAGGTATGTTGTGAAGCTGAAGTAGAGGGAAGGGGAAGGAGATAGGGAAAAGAAAGAGGAAGGTCGGGAAGTACCTGGCCATTCAGATCTGGTCACCAAACACGTCTAAAGCCATTTCAAGCAACGTTTTTATTCTGAATGGTGGTCTTTCACCAGGGTGATACTTGTATCTACCACTCTGGAACGTGTCACAAATATACTTCATATTATTTTATATGACACACATTAATTAAATAAACGTTGTTTGCGCACATCGGGTTGGAACCCGCGACCTTTGGATTAATAGCCGAGCGTCTTACCACTTAACTAAGGAGGCCGTCAATAGTATAATATAATATTTTATATGGTGTAGTAATGAAATAATTACTTTCATTTCAAAAGAAACACTGTTACTTTGCGTATATCACTTTATTTAAACAAATACGCCAACCGGTTTCGGTTATCCTTTTGTCACAACAGGTGTTATATGTTTTACTGCACTAACGATGACACGGTAGTTCATATATTTTTTTACCATAAATAAAGTTTTTAAAAAGGTATAATAGTGTGATTAAATTGATAGTATTAAAAATAGTACATGTTAGTATTTCAAATTACTATTGTTATTACTAACTTTTCCTGGTTGTATATTTTGTTTGTGTGATAAATCTAATAATAATAAAAGTATTTTATTTCAAGAGAGGCAAGAGATTTCCTGTAAAAATGTTCGTAAATAAAGTGTCAAAAAAGTTACTAAGTTTATATTTTTTACTTCACTAACGATGACACGGTCGTATACATGTATTTATATATTATCCTCTAAATGAAGTTTTTGAAAGGTATAATAGTGAAATAAAACCGAAATTATTGAAAATAATTCATGTTAATATTTCATATAACTATTTTTATTACAAACTTTTTCTGGTATTCATTTACTCCGGCTACGTGTATATTTTGTTCGTGGGATTAGTCCAATAATAATAAAATTATTATATTTCAAGAGAGGGAAGAGATTTCAGGCTTCAAGATTGGGGTTAAGCTCAGACAAAGCCTTAAATCACTTGCGCTCACAGCACCTAGCCTAACCTAGCCCGGCCAGTCCGAACGCTAAAGCTCTGATCACATTTACAATGCTAAACTAAAATACTAATTATTTAAAATATTCCGCTAAGATTCTAGCGGGATTAAGAATACGTGGACCAAACGTTGAGGAAATTCTGGAACCAAGATTAGGGCCACCCTGGAGAGGGTGGGGGGGACCGGATGACTTGTAAACCCAGTCCAGTTATTATTCGCCATTGAACCTGGAATTGAATATGCAGATTCTGGGCGCCTTTGTGTTGTACGTATTTGTAAATTTTCTTGCGACTTTGCCGACGTCTGCTCTTTGCAATATTCATTTCTTCTCCTCTGTACTTCTCGCAATATTTTTTCAATTGCCACCCTAACACCCACTTCAGTTTGCATTAAGATTTTAATGGAATTTTTAACTGAACCTTTTATTTGACTTGATTTTTTTTATCAAAAAACACTATCAGACAAACAATTGTCTGCATGCGTTTATGAATTCATTATTGAAAATTCCAACTAATCATTTGTTTACACTTACTGTAAATAATTTCTTTTGCGAATACGTACGTACGAGCATGATATTTTTAAATTTGAAACTGACAGATGTGTTCATAAAAATTATCAAATAAAAAATAATCTTTTCAAATCCCTACCTACTTAATAAAGTATCTTTAGTGTATTAAAGCAGACATTATTCTATATTCGAAATGGGTTTTTATATTTTGCACAGGTAACAACCGCTATTAATTAAGTCCAGGCGCGCACGGGAGACTTTTATCACGGTAACAGTTTCGTCACCATCTCTAAATCTATGGGAGTGTATGGAGGTAACTTTTTAGTTCCATTGACCGGCGACTATTGAGTGACGAAGCTGTCACCGTGTCTGTACTTGTGTATGGGCGCTCGCGCACGGCTGACTAAATGTCTTTCGGAGACTCGTCCGTTACTCAGTTCCACATACAACTTCGTAACGGGAGGTCGTTAAAATGGCCTAACCTAACCTATAATTTTTCATATTGCCACGGAACAGACCCTTGTGGTGACGTAAAGTAATTTGCAAAATAGTTCCGTACATTTGCAGCAGACATGGTTCTGTTTTCTGAACTTATTGATACACTTCGGAGTTGGCACTCATAAACGGTGTCATCATAACAGTCAGAATAACAGAAGAGTATGTATAAGACGATGTATGAATATGAATGTGAAAATCAAAGAGTTTGTGCAAATACAGAGTTGTATGACAATCTATCCTCTCTGCCTGCCTGGCTTAATGGTTAATCAGTTAGTTGTCATGATGTAACAGCTTAAATGAACTCTTGATATCGCTGCCTGGAGCGAACCTCTTGCCAAAAAGTCACTTAAACCAGTTGTGCCCTTTGCCGAGAAAACACAATCGAATTGCTAACATTACTAATGCGGCTATAAGAGTTCAAGAGGGGGGAGGGTATTTTTACATCTGCCCATTTCTTCCGATTTTGTTTCATTTAATTTTCATATTTTCCGCTTTTTTCCGATAATCTAAAATAAATCTCCTTTAATAACGGTGCTCTTTAAAATTAGCTACCACAAACCGAAATATTTTATCCAACAGCGGTATTGAAAAAAACCAAAATATTAGAAATCAAAATAAAACAAACATCGTTTCATAAAATAATATGCGCTACAAATGTATCAAACTGAAAATAAATATATAATTGAATAGTAGCGTGTACTTTCTACATTCTAGACAGACTTTTCACATACGAGTATGTTTGATTGGTACCAATGACTAAATAATAAGGACTTGACACACCAATAAAACTGCTACAAGCAATGGCGGCCAAGATGGCGGTCGATGCCGTTTCGTTTCCATGGTCACCAATACATAGGTATTATTCAGTGGCCTGACATTGTATGTACATTTGGGGGCAACAATAATTGTTTTTTTACTCTTTAATACGAATCAAACATTTCTATATACAACCCTAACAAAGTAACCATCACGCTGTTTCCCCGCAAGGGTAGGCAGAGAGGACGGACCGCCATTCAACTCTGTCTTGGCACACACTCCTTGCTTCGTTCACATTCATTCATCGTATCGTATATACTCTTCTGTTATTCTGACTTTACGTGGCCCGATTTAAGTATTTGATTCACTTGATCGTGCCATGTCTTCCTCGGACATCCCCGACTTGTTATTTCAGTCACTTTCTCATCATAAATTCGTTTCAAACTCTTTTCTTCGTTCATTCACTCTACTTGCCCAAACCATCTAATCGTCCTTTTCTTGATCCTATTCATTACGTTTAAATCAGCCTTGCATTCTTTCCGGATATCTACATTTTTAACACGGTCATACATGGTTTTACCGCACAAAGGTCTCAGAGATCTTATTTTCATAGCATTTAATCTAATTTCATCCTTCCTCTGCCAGTTCCATGCCTCACTGCCATACATCAGGGTTGGCATAAGTACTCTTTTATGGACTGCTAGCTTTGCTTCTTTAGACAGTTTCTTATTTGCGCCAACAGCGTTCAGTCCTCCATTGATGGAATTTCTTGCATTCACCCTTCTTTCAATATCCTTATCAACCTTTCCGTATCTCGTAAACATACTTCCCAAATACACAAACTCATCCACTTGCTCCAAGTATTCATCATTCACAACTATATTGCACGCTGTTTGCGTACTCTCTTTTTCAAACAAAGCCAACCCAAATTTTATATTAAATGCCTGGCACCATTTTAACTAGTTTAAGCGAGTTATTATCGAAATTTTGTTCGGAAAAAATGATGCGACAAAATCATCGAAGGATTAGACAAAATGAGGTTTTATTACGGCCAAGGATTTTATCTACACAACGCGTGCTTTCAATGGCCGGGCGCGGGATTACTAGGGGTATAGCCGGGCTGTATTGTTCGACTAAATCGCATTCATGTGGACCATGAATTTCGCAATAATAGCGCTTAATCTATACGAGTGCACCTTTACAAATAATAATCATTCTCGATACTTACATAGGAGGATCCGACCATTCAACTGTCTGCCGCCCGTCAATGTCGCTAATAAGGGCGGCGCGTAATCCGACGGGGAATCCGAAATGTGCAGATGAAATGATTGAATTTCAGTAAGAAAAAATATTTATGTTTATTAAAATTGGAAGTTACTTTATAGAATCATTTATTATTAAATATTTAAATATATACTAATTATCTAAAACCGAAAAAAGGCAGAAACTGAAAAGAACAATGGTCATGTCCGGATAGAGTAGAGATTCCGAAGTCGTGTCTCGGTCATAACCATTGTTCTTTTCAGTTTCTGGTTTTTTTATTTCGTATTTTTTTCATTGAATTAGGAGAAAACACAGATTCAGACAATAACAAATAAAACAATATAAAACATAAAGAATTCGCCTGCATCCAAACTATTTTTTACAAATTAATTATTAGTGTTTTTGATAATTGATACTATTTAAATATTTATTTTTATTCTTACACGAACTTACAGTCCATGTGTTTTTTCAAAGTATTTTTTAATTGTTAATGGCTTTCGTGGTCATTTGTTTAAGACGCTCGAACACAAACCCAGAGGTGGCGGGTTTCTCCTTAAATCTCGGCGTGGGCAAATATTTTTTTTCGATTAATAATATGTTTTATTTCACATTTAATTCAAATGAAACAATAAACAGTAAAATAATATAACATAAGAAGAAAAATATGAAATTCATTTCTCGTTAGTTATTAAAAAAAATGCTTGTAAAATTAGCACAATTTTTTTTGAGATTTATAAAAAACTTGCGTCTCTCAAGTGATGAGAAAAAATTAAACAAAAGCTTCTTATTGAATCTTACTACATTTAGAACTCTACTTATTCTGTTCCCGTAAAATGAAAACAGAAATTGAACCCAGCACACTTTATGACTCAATTTAGAATCGACGCGTAATTTTATTCAGGTCTCAAAACCGAGACGTCAATCTCCATCAGCGTCTAATTTGTTCATTGCAGCTCAGAGATTATTTTTACTGATCCAAAAAGTCGCCGCATTACTCACGACTCACGATATGTCCGAGCCAAGATCTATTATCAAAATGTTAACGCAATTTTACATTCACAATAAGCAAATTATATAAGATATATGATATTTTGATGTGGGGGTGAGTTTTGCTTAATTTGTTGTTGTGGAAATGTGTAGGTTTCGAAATGTGCACATTTTGCTCTTGCTTTAGCACAAACCTCTGGGAAGCAGATTAGTGTCATGTCATGAGATTTTTATTTGAATGTAAGTGTTCCTCAGTCATTATGACGCAATCAACTCCCCCCCCCTTCTTCTCTGAGCAGAGTGCAACCCCGGTGTAAATGTAAACCCTTATATTGGGGATTAATTTGAATAACCAATTTATATTGAGAGTGATGCTTTTCATCTAGTGTTTTAAAGAGCATTAATATGCATCCTGCACACTTTGTTTAGAGGAAAAAATAACAAAGGGGAACAGGTTGATGAGTGTCAATGGAGGGAATCTGTTTACTTGGTTATCATCACGCCTGGTCCCTCTAGGGAGGGCAGATAGATAGGGCCGACGCCCACACCTCTATATTAACTAAGTTCGTACCTAACTAAACACTAATTTACATTCAAAATGAACTGCTATCCCAAGTATATAATCGTTTGTGGTATTCCTACTACTTAAATTCGGAAACATTTTCAAATGTATAAATTCAAGATTTGTCATCATTTTTCCAAATAATTTCCATTTTCATTCGGTATGTGGAGAGAAAAAAGACACATTATATTTTATTTCTGCACTTTGTAAGGTTTAAGAATGTACGGTTGTGTGCCAGATGCACAATAATAGGTTAGCATCAAATATAGTCGTAACTTATTTTATCTCGAGATGTCATATTGGGAGGGATCCTTGGATGTAAATAAAAACTCTAACACTAGTTATAATCACATAATAAATTTAACAGTGATTAAAAGGAAAGGGTTTCTTAATGTGGGAGGGAGAGAGCACAAATTCACTTTTTAATAATTTTTGATTTAATGAAAACGTACTTTTTTAGGTTTGGTCCTTTTGTACGTTGAAAGACGACCGGGATGTTATGAAGAATACCTCCATGTCAATAGACATGCCTTAAACCAACTTCTAGAGTCCTTCATCTTTGCGAGTGACTTGCTGCACATAACGGAAAATGATCCTCGTCTTCTCGATGTCCCCGGCGGTACTGCTCTCTTGTCAGACTTTCAGGAAATGTTGGGGCTCCGATCCACTGAATCGGACCCGTTAATAGTCCACACTCACTCCCTGAGTCCGTCGGCAGACAATTCCCCTGCGTGTGTGGAAAAAAAAATCTGCAAGACGCTCATTTGTTTTTCGACTCCCTGCGCACCGACCGAGTTCGGGAATTCTGCACCGCCTCATACTAGAGATGGCCATGCTTTTAGGGATGTTTTGAGTATAAAATTTAGTGGGTTAAGTGTCTTTCTTTAACGTATTTGTACATGTTACATTATCTCAATTGATCCTCCGCGGCCGAACAGTTAAAATCCTTAAATACTAATCTAGAGGTCACGTGTTCGAATCCAGGCCTGCCCAAATACATTTTATTTAAATAAAAAGTGTTGTTTTGGGACACGTTTTAGAGTGGTACATACTCTCAGTTTCACCCTGGTGAAAGACCAAACCGTTTTTTGAAATAGCTTAAGCCATGTTTGGTGACCTAATCTGAATAGCCAGGTACTAACCAACCTTCTTCCATCCATCTGTTTCCCTCCCCTACTCCCTTCAACTACACAATATATCCCAAATGGATTCCCACTGGCTTCTCATAGTCAGGAGCAGTTGGGACACTTATGAGGTATTCACATAAAATACATATATTTATATACTGTCAAAATCTATAAAATAATGTGCGATGTTTGACAAAGACGTTTCTAAATCAATAGAAACACTAACTCCATTATGCTGCAGAGTGTAGAGTTACTTACAAATTACGCAAATAATGAACCTAGGCATAGCAATTAAGGCTGAAATTCTACAATAGGCTTGTCACTGTGTAAAGAGTAAATTACGCCTATTTAAATGACAAGGTCCGCTATTGTTCTTAATACCCCACCTGTTATTATAAAGGCTAAAGATATATTCAAGTAACTTTAATTCCACAACTTCAGCCTGGGTTCATTCTAATGAGTGTCGTGAAGATTTTAATTATGATAATTCACCGACACAATGAGGCTTGATGGGTACCATAGTTAGACGCGGTATTGTGACTCCATTTCGTGAGTGAAAAAAACATAAAATCCCATATCGTTTTGATATCTACCTACACCGACGTTTTTATTCTTGAATTGACATAATTTTCTGCCGACGGATACTTTCCAAAACTTCAATTAACTTTATTGAAATTTTTGACTTCGAACGATTATTAACCAACGTCCAAAATGAATCCATAAGATGCACACGTAGTCTCCTGCAACAAAAAAATAATCTTAAGAAAAGGCTTAAGAGATTCTTGGTGAAATCTTTAAGTTACCAGCTCAGGTATGAAAGCTTCGTGGAAGTTATAGTTTAATTATCCTCTCAAACGATAGGAATTATTCAGAGCCCCGATAAATCGTGAATTTGGTAATCACCTTTTGTTCAAAGTCCTAGATTTCCTAGAAAAACGGGCAATCTGTCTGATATTCGTAGATGTCCCTATCTGAACGGACGGCTTATAACTTTGGAATTCAGACAAAAATCAAGGATAGTTAGTTGTTAAAGATAGTTGTTAAAGATAGTTGTTCACTCACAGGACTATCAGCCTTAAGTCTCCTTTATTTTTATTTTGTTAGATTATAAATGACTCATTCATTAAGTTATAACATTTTTAGTGACTGTTTTCCCTTATGAAGATACTTAGAAAAACTATTGCCGTTTTTTTTTTTGTTCAATGTGATTTTTCAAAGATTTAAACAAAAAAATATACACATATTTGACAATCTATTTAAAACACGGAAGTAGCTTTGCTCCCGTTTACCATACTGATACTCTAGTTATTTCGATAAAGTAAGCACTTGAATAAAAAGTTCCAGGAAAATCCATAAAACTTGAGGGTGTTCTGCTCGACTTGCAAACTTCGGAGTTTCTCGTGGAAGATAATAATTATTACTCGAATCTTTCAGACGTATTAAATTCATTTCACCTGGAAATAAGGGAGGCCCTCACTTTAAATTATTTTTTCAAGACAAGTTATCTGAGAAAGTTGAAAAAAATACTCACATATTATTAAACATTATATTCTGTAAATAAAAATGAAATAAAACTTTGTTTAAGATCACAGATGTTATTTCAATTTGTATGAGCGATTGGTTTTGTTTAGCCTAGGCATCATCAGTGAACAAAATTAAACTTACCAAAAAATTCAAAGCATGCGGTTAAATGTACACATGTTATAAAAATTCTAATAAAATCTGTGTTCTTATAAAAAGTTATTATTTCATTTTCATTAAATATGTCAAACCACAAAGTGATTGCTTTCTACAAACAAAACATTAATTTAAAAAATATATGTTTTGCATCAAATACCTAAAAAAAGTTTAAGTTATTTTTTGAAAAAGGTAAATGTAAGAGTTTATATTCTGTGTTGTATATTTTATATTTTTATGGTGAGTAATGTGAACACATACGAACACTTTGAGATAACTCAAGGTGCGTTTCTTCTGTCGGATCTTCTTACAATTCCTTGTTTCTTGAAATGCGGTGTTTGCCACAACACCACCAGAAGGCATGTAATAAAAACCAACTTTTGTGATCAGCTTCTTTTCCCATCATTTTATATAACCTTGCTACAAGTTCCATCCATCGAGACTATCTTGCTTTCGACAACGTTATTTTAAAATGTTTTAGCTGCTGGCTTCATAATTGATGCAGACAAGTACGATATCAGGATCAGACATAAATATGAAAGCTAATTTTTTTTATGTATTATTTCAAGGAAACGTGGAATCATAAGAGAGGGACCATTATAGGAAGTTGGTGCCAAATTCCAAGAACTCCCTGCCCAACCACGAGAAAAAATGCATTCATCACAAATGAATAATCGAAAGCATCCCTCTGCTAACCTTACTGCACTTTGAGCAGATAAACCTTAACAATCTAAAAAATCTTGGTAACCGGTGGAGTGGAAAGAATCGCCTCGTTTGAACCCTATGGAAGTTGGGCATTTATGAAAAGTATTCATCACAATATATAGGGAGGCAATGAATGCATCAACTGTAGGAAAGTAGTTCACTGAGAATGTAACACCTTGCGAGATTTTCACTATCAAGGCACGAGGACCAGAAAAAGAATTTAACATACTGTTTTTTTTTACCACCTTGACACAATTTAAATCAATGCAGTGGTATTTTTTTTTGCAATTAAGTAAGTAATATGATTATTTTGAACGGAAAAATATCATGTTATTATAAATCCCGAAATTTTTTATGATTTTAGCAAGTTCACTCGCATGGCAAAAGTTCCCACTGGGAATTTCACATTCCCCTTTGTTTTCTCTGATAGTCATTTTGCATCTCATTCAAATTCATCTAAACAAAAGTTTAGCAGAGTAACCCATCATCTGGCGGTACCTACCGCCAGCTATCCGAGCCCCCCCCAGCATCCACTGTTACCAGACTCTTTGATTGTCTCAACACTCGGCGCGTCGAGATATTGTACCGCGCAATTAATTTTGATTCCATATAGCTGATTACTTGAAAGGAAGTTGGGTTTGTGATAACTAGTATCTATTACATGCGAGAAGGCTCGTACAAGGAGTTTGAAGAGAAAGCCTTACTAACGCTTGAATACTGCGAGCTCAGCTTGAAGAAGACATCGTATTTTGTAATCATAAAGGGGATACATTTTGCTGGGGAAAGATTTTGTTTTTGATACTCATCGATGAACTATATTTTTTGAAAGAGATAGTAAGAAAATAACTATAAAATAAGGTCAAAACATAAGGCCAATGAAGTAATTCCATTCATCCCGAAGTTTATTGACCTTTGCTTTCATTGTATATGTATGTATTTTAAGGAGTTATATTATCCATTGTACTTCATTGGTATTAAATTCAACCTCTTTATTATATCAATAGTCAACCAATAAACAATACCCAAGACCAAAATTAAAAGAGTGAAAATAATACCTTTTGCAAAATGAAATTCGGCCTCACAAACTAAAGGTACTATTGTTTCGTACTCCGATATTAAATACTGGGTTACGGTTACATTGTATTTTCAGCTTTCGCTTTAGGCTTTGTCCTTCATAGGCCCAGTTCTTTCCTTAAGAGAAACAACTCGTAACTACGTAATACTAATCGGCGATACCTAGAAAAGACCTCTCAGGTACTAAGCTTTATCGTATGATAATAATAATTGTGTCTATTATAGAAATACAGGCGGTCCAAGTTTTCCTTTTAGATTAAGTTCTGCCAAATTATCCCCGGCGCTTGTCAGTTTTGTGTTGAAAAGAGAAGCGCAGGTGTACGAGTTCCTATGGGGATGATCTCACGAGGCTGTACTCTCTATATACGCCAGCACTGTAGCAGTAGTATGTACTATACAGTATCATAGAACGGGAGAGGGTTGCTGGGCAAATTTTACGCATCACTGGGCTACGTTTGATTAATCTCGAAATTATAATAATGTAAAACTCACCCCTTCAGTTGAATTTTGAAAATTAGTTATTCGGCAGAACACCTGTTTACCGATATGGAGCTCGGGATGATATTCTGCCGTAGCCCGATGCTCCCTGCGGTAGCTGGTAGCCTCGTGTTAATCTACTGCGGCGGTGAGATGTAATTTCACGGTCTGTGTGATTAAAATATTGAGAATTTTGGGTAGATTTGTTTGGGAGATGACGTAATTGGAGGACACCAATAAATGAAAACACCATGACATATAATACCTGAGTATATTTGAAAAGTTAACTTCTATTTTTTTTTCGGTAAATTGTCCTTAACCGTAACCCAAGACTAAATTCAACATTGAAAAAATATTCTTTGTTAAGTATCCTCTACCTTTTTGTATGTCATGGAGTCCTTGACACTTAAACAAAGGATCAGCATAAGTAAAAGCAGCCCTTAAAACGTGGAAGTATATTATAGGCACATCCTCAAAATTCCTTTACAAATACGGTAATTTAGTTTAAAGTTGTATTAGAACGGTGCAAAATTGTACGAGAAATAATTAAAAAAAACAACAATATTTTATCGTAGTCACATCTCAAGGAGAGACAGTGGGGTATTTTCACAAATGACGAATAGTTACTCGTAGGTACTCTTAAAAAACATGTAAAATATTTAAACTTTATTTTTCTGTTGCGGATTGTCTCACCAATATGAAAGATTTTTAAATTTTCATAAATAATTATTGATTTTAATAACTCTCCAAAATCGCTCATTCCTAAAAGGTCCGAATTTGATTATGACGTAGTACCGCTATTGGCTGCTAACACAAATGTTATCGGGACCCGGAACTGCCTACAAACGTTGGCCGGTGTGACGTCACAGACGCCTTCCACAACATGTGTGTTTGTTTTCAAAGCACCTATAATTTAAATTGCTTCCGAAAATTTATTTGCCAACGTAAAAATAAATTGTAAGTTCCGTATTTAAAAATAAAAAATCATAAATATTTTTTTAATTTCAAAAAAAAAAAAAACTTAAAACCTACCCGACTGGTACAAGCGCCGTTGCACCAGGGTGCTTTCTATAGCCGCAAACACTGCTTATATGGTAGCCAACCTCCGCTAAGAAAGGGTACAAGGAAAAGAAGAAAGATTTCCGGCACTCTATTACATAAGTTATTGCTTAAAAAAAGTTGTTTGGCTTTAATTATAAAACAGGTCACTTTGAAATATCTTATTAATATAATTCTCTTATTCTAACAAAGTATCAAAAGGCGGGAAGGGCGGAATGGACAGTGCATTATATCATGGCAACGTTTGTCTGAGCAGCGCCCATGAGCGAATTTCTAAATAAGAGAAAACGAGTGACCATAAATAAAACAGGAAGATGAGAAAACGGTCCAGTGAGTTTAGAAAGAGGTATGTAGATTGGAGGTGGGATTTGTGCGGATTGGGGAAGGTAGTGCGCAGTGTGCTGGAAATAAATCCTACAGATACCAACCAACTTGAGCAATAATAATGATATATTCTGACATAAATATTTGTTTAGTATCATGTCTTTTGTGGTTTTATGGCGATTGGACGTCTTTTAATTGTTGCACCAACACCATTTAAAAACTGAAAGATTACGGAAAGATTATATGAAGGGTAAACAATCAAAACTCACAAACTCCGTCAATGTGAAATTGTGGGAAACTGAAAGATTCTGTGCAGCTCATCACAGTTCACAATTTATTTATTCTATTGATTGCAAACCATATAATATTATTAATATGAAACATATTGGTATTTGAGGCTTTAAATAGAGTAAATAGTTTTTTTTTTAGTTGTCAGCTTTACTACCATACAGTTCTGAAAGTTGTGAGTTTTGTTCTTCAATAAGAATTTAGTGAGTTATCGAATAAATAATAATAAGATTTGAAATTCAAAACAAAATTCAGGGCTGGCATAAATACTGTATGTGGGTAGTACTTTATTAAAACATCAAATACATATTAAAAAAAAGTCATCAGTAAATGACCGGTCGGTAGCTGAGTGGAGAACGCGTCGGATTCCCACCCGGGCGTCGTGCGCTGTTGGCTAAGTCCTCCATCATTGCACAACCCAACATCTTCCGCTTTTTATGATGGCAGTAGGAGTTTTTCAAATATTGTCAGGTTATTCATAACCCGGGAAAAAGTCTTACTTTAAAAAAGAAAAAAAAATATATATAAATATAATGTCGAAAATAAGCATAGGTATTTTTGCCGGCCATAACAAATGACGTCATCGGAATCGGCTTCCATTGGCTGCAGAATTTTAGTTTGGTACCCACCGGCACTTGGTAATTGTCTAAATTGTAAATTTTTGAAACTAAATGTAATTTTAAATCGATGTTAGAAAATTTTCGATTCATCAGTAAGCAAGTTATTTGATCAAGTTATTTTTGGCAGTGGTAGAGTTCATGAGTTTTGATTCTTTACCTCTTATATATGGAATTAATAAAATTTCAATGTGGTATGTAGGTAAATACGAAACATGTTAATTGGGACAAAGATGGTTTGAGACTGACTATATTCTTGTCATATCTTGTTACAAAAACGTATGTATGTTTTCATTGCAATTAATCCTTATTATTAATATTATTTGGATAAATTGTAAAACGACGTTTTTGGGGAAAATCACCTGAAGGGCGCTGAACAAATCTTATCATCCATCTTTTACTAACTTCACAAAAACATAATCTATCGATTTTTTACAGGTAATTTATGTTACTTACAAAGATAATACACAGAAGCGTTCTTACCTGGCAGGTCACTTCAAATAAACAAAATTATTTTATTAAAATTGGAATTAACTTTAAAGCATTAATGTTTATTTATTATTGTATATTTATGTAATATTAATAATCTAAAACACAAATATGAAACAGAAAAGTTGTCATGACCATTGTTCTATTAAATTTCTGGCTTTTTTCTGTTTCATATTATTAATATTATTTTACATTTATTTTAGTTATTTCTAGTTTGGAGAAAGATATATTTTTGTTCTCAGAGCACATGATACTGGTTAAATGATTGGCAAATGAAATATTTGTTTATACTAATAATTACCATTATAATTATTTAATAGTTGGTTATACAAATATTAGAGCTCATTTATTATTATGTACAAAGGAATATTGTGGAAATTGATTATTATTTCTAAGATGTGAAATCTTTTCTCGTATAAGTAATACGTACTCTACAAACAAATAATACGAATCAGCATTTCTTTGGGTAATTCTTGACGGAACGTTTTGTTTATCGCTACTAACTTCCAACTACAAAAAAGTGGAATTGTAATAAACAAGTTTTACCATCCGACTTCAGCAGAGATGCTTGGTGTGATGGCTGTGAGATTATCGCATATGTATGAAAGAGACAACATGAAAGACATACACGAATGTAAGGCTTATAAAGAAATGCTGTATCGTTCTCTTTTATCACCTGCGATAACTCTAAATATATTGTGTTCAGTATATTATTTCATATAAGACGAGTAATTTATCCTAAACAAATAAGCTCATAATAATATCTATTATAAGTGTGTTACATAACACTTAAAACAATATGGAACAAGAAAAAATGGCGTCTTGTCTTTTTTACCGAAAGCAAAATGAATTTTTCAAAGGTCATGATGGAATTGACGTGGTGAGTTCCTTGAAATTCCATACCGAAAGATTTCACCGTTTGAGAGATGTTGCTGCTTCAAAGGCTTTTTTCTGCTTTTAAAGTTATTTCATATTCAAGTTTTGTTGGACACAAAGGTGCTCTTTCAAACAATAAGCTAAACTTTTTCTAGGTATTTGACACAAAACATTTTTTTTTCAATTAATGTTTTGTTCGTAGAAAACAATCACTTTGCGGTTTGACATATTTAATTCAAATGAAATAATAACTTTGTATAAGACCACAAAGATCCCTCTGTATATATACATAACCGCACACTTTGTATTTTTTGCTTAGTTCAATTTTGTACCCTGATGATGCTTAGGCTGAGCAAAACCGGTCGGTCATAGAAAATAAATAAAACATATGTAGTCTTTTACAAAGTTATTATAATAAAATCAAGAAAGGGACGCTCAGATGGCTTGGGCATGTAGAGCGAATGAACGAAGAAAGGAGTGTGAAAAAAATATATGATGCGAAAGTGAATGGAAGAAGAAGTCGAGGACGTTCCGAGAAAAGATATTTTGGCACGATCAAGTAAATCAAATACTTGAATCGGGTCATGTGAAGAGTCAGAATAACAGAAGAGTATGTATGAGACGATGTATGAATGTGAATAAAGCAAGGAGTGTGTGCCAAAGACAGAGTTATATGGCACTCTGTCCTCTGCCTCTGCCTACCCCTGCGGAAATACAGAGTGATGGTAGTTTAGTTAGTTAGTACGTTTCATTAAGTATTAAATTTGTTTACAAGTAAGTTAGTGCACAGAATAGGTATAATGAATGAATAGCACTATTCTTATTGGATTTGAAAACCCTACTAGAAATCTATCTCCAGCAAAGCTACCATCCAAGTCGATATCTCGGGCCATGCACTGCCTCGCCCTGCACCCCCTTACCCGCCCCTTCTCCCGGGACAGGATCAAACAGGCGGCGTGAGTCGGGCCCGACCGAGCGGCGCTGTGCGCCACGATATGGCGCTGCCCATGCAGCAGCGGGAAACTGTCACCTAATTTGCTGAATTTTGGTTAGTGACGCGCCTCGCACGGAAACTTGGATAGACCGACCCGATAACAGATTATTTTCACCTGTAGATTGTGAGAAGAATTTTCAACGATCCCCAAGCATGAAGCAGAAAAAATCTCGTGTAAATTGAGTAATTACTTAATTTTACAGTTCGTCTAGTACAAACATTTTCTTTAAAGTATTATGAAGCAGAAAGTCCATTTGATACCCGATGCTGTAAGAACCCCCTTAACGATAAGTTTGAAGTGAGGAAATTTAAAAATCTTTTAATTTTGTAATTTATAATTATGTAAATCCATAACTATCTGTTGGCAGTCATTTTGATCAAAAGTTATGTTTTTTTTTTTTCCATTTTTTTTTATGGGAATACCGCGCAAGAGTCTCAACTGCTCTAAACCATCAGAGCCAGTGAGACAAAACTCCCAAATAAAATAT
>JAGWCC010001133.1:0-56320 GCA_022651775.1 Drusus annulatus
TCATACCCTGCCCTGCAAAGTCTGAAACTTCTAATGTGTTACTGTGAATACTGCTATTTGTTATCTTTGTAGTGTCATTATTCTTTAATAATGCTGTATTTGACATCATACATTTTATATTAATATTACTAATTTCAGTGTTATCAATTTCCAAATGTGAATAGTTGTTTGAAATCGCGACACTATCAACATTGTATAATGATTGTACATTAATATTGGAAATTTTGGAGTTTGTTATAACTCCACCCATTCCTAGGAAAAGTACCCCTGAACTAACTGATTCTGACTTAATATCATAATTAGTTACACTTAGCTTGTTAATATTAGCATTATACATTGTCTGTATTATTCCACCACTCATAGATGTTGCTTCCTCAGATTGCATACTTGTATCATCAATAACTAGGCTATCGATTTTCAAATCACCTTGTGAATATATTATACCACCATTTATATAGTAACCACTATTAATATTAGTACCTAAGATTTTAGAATTAGTAATACTAGTTTCTTCATTGGAATAAATAACGCCACCCATAACAAATACATTTGGTGAATCAACAAGCTTTGTATTTTCAATGGTTGTTCCTACAAGTGATAACTTTTCAACGGCATTAATTAAACCACCATATACACCTGTTGTGCTTTGATATTCTGTATTTAAAATTTTGCAGTTTGTTAAGTTTAAGTTTCCTTGTTTTAAATCAATTGCTGTACCTATTACATCACTATTTTCGGGTTTGTTTTGTGTACCCTTTATTGTGACATTTTCCATTTTTATATTGCTTTCCTGCAAATTGTTAAAGCTGAAACCGCCATTTGTATAATATTCTGGAACATTTTCATGTGGGGTTGTAAGAAAATTAATGTTTTTTATGTTGATATCCCCAATGTCCATTGTGGTTGTTACCATGTGGCGCATATCAGGGTAGTTGGTAATATTGGTCGTACCTACCCCAATTAAGTTTAGCGGCGCAATTATCTCCACCTCTTTTGTTAATGTTATATTTCCAGTAGCATAAATGTTTTCCAGGCTAAAACTTATTAAGTATTCTAAGTCATCGGCATTAGTTACAGGTGACTGCTGTGTATTTTCCGGTTCCGCCGCTGTAACCATAACTGGACTATTTACAATCAAGCTCAGTGCAACTGTTACAGTTACAAGCATCTTTATAATATTCTTGACATTGCTTTTATTTTTATATTTTTCCATAAATTTACACCTCTATACTTTTTTCTACAAACTCTTCTTATAATTGTATCCTATATATTATAAACTATTCTTGAAAAATTTATCATCTTATTGTTTGTAATGATAAAATAAATTAATAGTGTTAATTTATTTAATGCTTTTGTATAATATATTGGTGGTTTTTATTCTAATTCTTATTTTTAAAATGTTAAGCAATTTTGGGCTAACCAAAATAATATGACTTCCACAATCATAAATATTTGTTATAGAAAGTTTAAACTGAAAAGGCAATATAAATAATTAACTTTTTATGATAAAACAGCGTCGATATAATGCTAAAATTTTTCATTTATTTTATGCAAATGTATTTTCTAAGTGGTTTTGATGGCAAAAGTTTAATTATATTTGCTTATTACTAATAATTTGCGGGTATAACTGGGGGTATATTTATCGATATTACAAAAAAGATAAAGCGTACCAATTTAATGGCACGCTTTATCTTTTTATTTGTGAAGTTTGGTAGTAGGGTAGAGTACCGCAAGCTATTTAATAGCTTGAAACCTGCCTAATATGCTGGGTAATAAGTGTATACTTGTTACCCAGTTGTTAATATGCTGTCTTTTTTCTGGATATTGCGTAAACCATAATTACAGCCATTACCAACACTATCGCCCCTATCAAAACAAGGTTCATATCTATCCAGTTAGGGTCATTTTTGAACTCTGGGTATAGGTTCAGTGAACTTTTGATTGTGAATACCTCACCCTGTTCATAATTTTCCCCGCTGCCATCTTCCTCAGTGTTCCAGCCCACAAAAATTTTGCCTGTACGTTGTAGTAGTCCGTTGTTTTGCATAATATCTGCAAGGTCACCCTCGTTATAGCTCATCATATCAGTTGGTGCTTTACCAGAGTTTGCATTACCAACATTGTATGTTACCTTTAGATGACCCGTGTTGCTGGAGAACAGTGGGTGCAAGGTAATATTCTCCTTGATTTCGAAGATTTGATTAGGTTGATAGGTTTTACCTGTGCCATCTTCACGACTGTTCCATCCCACAAATTTGTAACCTTCACGGGCAAGCTTACCGTTATTTTCCTTAACCGTAACCATTTCCCCCAGTTTATAGATTGCTGTTTGCGCTGGAATTTCACCATCTGTTGCTCTACCCATTTCGTAGGTTAGGGTAATTGAATTTGCTCCTTCTTCTACCTCTGGTTTTGGCGTTATTGCTGGCTGGGCTGGTGCTTGAACGTTTGGTTTTGTTTGAATAACCGGTTTAGCTTCAGTTTTCCACTGCGCGTAAAGTACAACTGAACCATCAATTATAATGGTTGAGTTAGCAGCATATGCAGTACCTTTGCCATCTGCTGATGTGTTCCAGCCTGCAAATGTGCTACCTGACTTTACCAAGTTCTTATTGTTGCCCAATACTGTTGCCTTGGTTCCTCTTTCGTAAACGGTTGACTGTGTTGGAGTTTCCCCCCAAGTTGCACCATTTCTGTTGTATTCTAGTGAAAACTTTTTGGTTTCGTTATTGGTCCAGCCGCCGCCATTTCCACTACCAGTATTATTACCGCTTCCACTACTGTTGCTGCTTCCACTACTACTGCTCTTTCCACCGCTGTTGCTGCTTCCACTGCTGCTACTTCCACTGCTATTGCTCTTCCCACTGCTACTGCTGCTTCCACTGCTACTGCTGCTTCCACTGCTATTGCTCTTCCACTGCTACTGCTATCGCTTCCACTGCTACTGCTATCGCTTCCACTGCTATCATTAGTTTGCCATACTGGGTAAAGCTCCAATGTTTGGCTTAGGTTTACCAATTGGTTTGCTGTATACTGTACAGTGGTTGAGTTTGCTGCACTGTTCCAACCAATAAAAGTTGAATCTTGTTTGGCAATGTTACCACCATCTTTAATGGTTGCTGTGTCACCTGGGAAGTATACATCTCCCTGTATTGGTGCCGTTCCGCTTGTTGCATCCCCTATATTATAAACAATGTCCAATCCACGTACAGTAGCCCCAATATCCACAAGTGTCATACCTGTTGTTGGAAAGTTGCGTGAATCTGTTGGTGCTACCCAGTTTGCTGCTGCTGGAACCTTCTTAATTAAGTGACCTCCAAGCGCTGGCAATATTGTAAGTGGTACCTCTGTACCCTCTATGTTGGACGGCGTTGCCCTTGAATTATTTTTATCCAACTTCACCACATTTGGAGCGGACATTTCCAAATAGTCCCCTAATGTTGTTCCATTTGCCATACCAACAATGCTGTAATTATTGTCTAGTAATCCGCCTGTTGTTACACTGGTTTGTTGATATCCAGCATCTCTATGTATTCCATTTATGGTATTACCACCAACAAAGCTTCCCCTAATTGATGCTGTCATATTGTTGGTTTGTATGCCCGCTGCAAGGTATGTTTGTTTTGCTGTTGTAACTGTGTTAGCAGCTACTGTAGACATTTCAATTGTACTGAACGCTCCTGTAATAGTAGAAAAGTCATTTGGGTAATTGATATCAGTAATATTTGTGGAGTTGTTTGCAACTGTTGTGTTTTTTAGTTGAACATTTTCACCATATATTACACCGCCTGTCATACTTCCTTTGGCGGTTCCGGAAAGGTTGTGTATACTGCTATTAAATATTTTAACTAGAGAATATCCACCTATATAGCCATAGTTAATATTATCCGTTGTGATGTGAGTGTTGCTAATTTCGGTGTTGTTAATTTCTATGCTTTCATTGGATATATTGAAAATTATAGCACCTTGTACACTGTTGGTGGCAACAATATTACCACCAGAAATTTTTGAATTAGTAATCTTGGCTGAAAATAGGCTAATAACACCATAACTAACTGAACCTGCTGAAACACTATAGTTAGTTAACGTAAACTTATTAATATTGCTGTAACCTTGAGGGTTATATATTAATGCACCTGCGAGATAACCCTCATCTGCATCTATTGTTATATCATCAATAACAACCTGTTCAATGTCAATGTTACCTCTTGCCATAATTAAGCCACCTGATACAAATAGCCTTGGCAGCTGCATATTTGTACGTAAAATGTTAAACTTTGTAAGGTTGAGGTTTCCATCAATACTAATGCCTGCACCTTCAACATAACCTGACAGAGTTTCAATAATAGATATATCCTCTATTGTACCATTTGTAAAGTTAGCATTTCCATACACCTTTATAATACCACCACTTAGTGAACCAGCACCATTGATGGAAAATGACACATCCAATATGTTACTATTTAGAAAATTTAGATTCTCTTTTACAAACAATACACCTCCTGTTAATGTGTTCTGAGTATTCACTATTATAGATGTATTTAGAATTTTAGTGTTGGTAATATTAAGGTTTCCCTGTTCTACTACCACAACTATGCCCCTTACCTGCTGTTGCTCCTCATTTACTTTATTACCTGATAATCCATCTATTTCCACATTGTCAAAGCTTACTGTGCCGCCACTTATTGTGCTTAGCTCAAACCCACCATTCATATATTGGGTTACACTTGGGTCATGTGTAGCTGCTGTGAAGTTAATGTTTTGAATGTTTATGGTGTCAATATTATCTGGATTTATGCTTATCATATGCCTCGTATCTGGGGCATTTATAATCGTTGTTTCTCCCACACCAATTAGGTCAAGGTCTCCTTGAACCTCTAGTGTTTTCGTCAATATTATGTTGCCAGTAACATAAATTTCAGCCTGAGCCAAAGCTAATAATGCTTCAAGGTCAGCTGCATTTGTAACTGGGTTTTGCTGGGTACCTATGTCACCACTTATTCTTGTAAGGCTACTGCCAAGGAGATGCTCCTCCACCAGTCCTTGTTCCTCCTGTGCAACTGTGCTAACACCAATATTATCTTCTTCAGCAAATACTAGTTCTACCTCCGATGAACCTATTCCCAAGCTTTTTCCAGCCTCGTCTAAACCAATAGCATTAATGCTTATCAGACTATTAACCAGTAAACTCATAGCAACCAATATAGTTAGTACTATTTTGGTTAAATTTTTAGTAATATTAGTTCTTAAAACGTTTTTCATGTTTTACACTCCTTTTATATTTATTGCAATTTTTACCATTATTCAGCACTCACTTATATTATAAACTATATTTGAAAAATTTATTATCTTGCTTTTTATAATGATAAAATTGCAAAAAATAGTATTGAACTACGTAATATTATTTTATACTAATTAGGTGCACTTTTCAATGGGTTTTTCTTGACTTTTTTCAATTTTTTATAGTTTTGTGCACGGTGCACATAACCAAATATTGTAGGTGAATAATGTCAGAAACACAAAGTGTCTCAGACTACCCCTATACAATATACGGGTTATATGCAAGTATTGCAACGAACATCTTATTCAGTGTCCTTTAAAAAATTGTTAATTATGATAATTTCTTTTAAATATACACGGATTTAAAATGTATGGGTATACAAGCTTTGACCTATAAAATTGCATAATATTACACGTAAAACTTTAGTATAATACAACAAAATATATAATAAAAATGCTGTATTTTGTGTTTTTATTTGTCATTTTTGTAATAAATCTAAATTTAAAATTTATTACTTTTAACAGCAAAATTTTATTAATGCAAGATATACTGCAAATTAGTATTTTGTTTTCTAGTTTAAAAGATGTGTAAGTATTAGCACAATAAACAAATCCCCAAAAGTAGATATTTGTTTGTAATTTCCAGTATTTACTGCCAAAAGTAATACTCAACCACATATGTTTACTTCATATTTGCACAAAAGGATAAAGCATACCACAAAATGGTATGCTTTATCCTTTTATCTATGGAATTTATAATAACTGAAGAAATATATCTGTCACTTTTTTAAAAAATCAAAAAATGTGTTTGCGAACTTTTATAAAAGGAAATTAATTGAAAACTATGCATGGTTTATAGTAATGTGCATATGATTGGAAAACAAAATTTCAAATCCTTATTTAAAATAATGATACAATTCCATATATAATTAAAACAATGCTAGTAATTCCAAGTATAATACGATATCCTTTGTCCCCAAACAAAGACAAAAATCCAAATGAGCGTTCTCCTTGGCGATCAATAATAAAGTTAAAGTTAAAAATAGAACTGACTAAGAGTATTAACCCCAAGCCTATAAGTGAAAGTTGCCAGTTTGATTCGAGGAAATCTAAAATTTGTGACATAAAAATCCTCCTACAGATAATAATTTTATTGTATTTGATAAATTTTAGCATACAATTATATGTTCGTCAATGGTTTTATCTAAATTTTTGACCATTATGTTTTCCATAGAAGAGGGAATTAACATCAAAATTTTGACTTTAAATCTCATTACGTTTAATGCTGTATGTTTAGTAGTTAAATAAAAAGATAAAGCATACCACAAAATGGTACACTTTATCTTTTTATTTCTCACTTTTGCAAGAATGTAATGAATTTAATTATTTAAAGTTAATTATAAACATAATAATGTTAAACAAAATTATAGTGGTTTTTGCAATCTATTATTAGTGTGACAAATAATAGATTGCCTTTCCAATAGCTTCCCCAGCATTATAAGACGACATTATCAACAATCCAATCATTACAATAGTTACACAAGCACATACTATTTTGTTTTTCAACATTTCATCTTCTAAAAAACAGAGGAAAAGTGTTATCATATTCACCTTTTACCACTCCTATTTTAAATATAAATTAGCCCTATTACCTCTAAGAGTTAGGCTATACTTATATTTTACATCTTTTATAAGACAAAGTCAATCATAATATGGGTGTTAGGAGCGTAGAGGTAAACGCTAGGCTACTTTACTTATGATGTTACATTAAGCTAAACTTCAAGGTAGCCTAGTGGTTTTATTGCCGTGGGGTATTATTAAACTGTTTTACTTTGCTATGTTTTCCAGTAGTGTCATAAATCCTACACCAAATGTCATCTTGGGGACTTCCTGCTCCGATATTATATTGTATTCGCCTACCTTTACACCATCAATAGATAGTACAACTTTGCCCACTATCTGTCCTTTTTCCACTGGGGCAGTCAAGCTTTGGTCAAGTTCCACTGTTTGTACTAATGATGTGGATTTACCTTTTTCAATAAGTATTCCTGTAGTTGGGCTACTAATTGGGAATACTTGCGCAATTGTTCCACGTGAAACATTAATAGGAAGCAGCTGTTCTGATATTGATGGTGGGTTGACTATTTCATAGTTAGCAAAGCCATAATCCAGTAGGCTACGTGTAGCTGAAAAACGCTGGTCGGATGTAGGTGCACCCAATACAACAGCTACTAAATGTAGATCATTACGCATTGCTGAAGCACTTAAGCAGTGTCCTGCCTTGCTTGTAGTACCAGTTTTTAGCCCAGTTACACCTGGGTAAGATTTTACAAGCCTATTAGTATTTACAAGCTGGCTTTGTCCATCACGTATTGAATCCATCCAAATGGTGGAATAGTTTAATACTATAGGATGCTTTAAAATTTCAATTGACATTAGCGCAACGTCTAAAGCAGTGCTCATATGACCATCTACATCCAAGCCGCAAGAGTTTACAAAGTTAGTATTATTCATACCTAGTTGTTTGGCACGTGCATTCATTTGTGCTACAAAGGTTTGCTCCGTTCCTGCTATATGCTCTGCCAGAGCCACTGTTGCGTCATTTGCACTGCCTATTGCTACCGCTTTTAATAGATGGTCAACCGTCATAGTTTCGCCAACCTCTAGCCATATTTGGCTACCACCCATTCCTGCTGCATATTCTGATGTGGTTACTATGTCCTCTAGCTTAATCTTGCCTGACTCCAATGCTTCTGCAATTAGTAGGAGGGACATGATTTTAGTCACCGATGCTGGGGCAACTGGTTGGTTTTCATTTTGTGATATTAATACAGTTTTTGTGTTGGCATCCATTAAAATGGCGGAGGTTGCTGGCACCTTTATAGTGGGGTTAAGTTCCGCTGCTGCCACTGTTTCTGCCACTATTACTGCCTCTGATATGTTTGCTACAGCCATTTCTTCTGGCATATCGTTGCTGGTTGCAGCCACTGCGTTTGTAGCTAATGCAAGCGTTAGTACCACTGATACAGCCATACAAATCATTCTTTTTATCATTATCTTACACCTCATCATTTATTTAGTATACTACTACTCTATAAAATATATATGCATTATTTACTTAAAATAACCATGTTTTAAAAGAATAAATGGCATATAGAATAAGAAATGTCTATTTGATAAGTATTTTTACCACTAATATTTATCAGAAAGTCCGCATTGGGGGGATATTGGGTTAATAGTGGTGTGTTTTGGGCTATAATTGGGAAAAATTAAAAATAATTTCATTTTGCTATTGACTTTGTCCTTGTTTTATTGTAGAATAGTTAAAGTGATATGAAAATATTATCTATATGGGAGATTTCCCGAGTGGCTAAGGGGGCAGACTGTAAATCTGTTGCATTTGCTTCGGTGGTTCGAATCCACCATCTCCCACCATTTTATTTAAAAAAGGCAAGGTAAACGTTATGTTTGTCTTGCTTTTTTAGTATTTTGACAAATTTTTACAGATTTAAAGATTGAATTTTAGCCCAAATTTAGTGAAAAAACCTTGTTTTTACTTTAAATTATGGTGTATTTTTGAAACTTCGTTAGGTATTTATTAGGCAAATATTTTGTATTGTTTCGACTGTAGAGCGGTTTTTATTATTTTTAGTATATACTCACAGGTCGCAAAAAGTACCTCAAATTTAATGAAATTGATGTAAAAAGTACTATAAAATATATTTAGTAGTCAAAAACAGCACTATAATGGTCCAATTTGGTACCATTTAGACCATTTAAATTATGCATCTTAGTATTTACAGTATCAATATTAATATCATATATTTTAACTTGATAACTTTATTAATATGTTTGTAACTTCTTCAATTCTTTTATTGATATCACAAATAAAAAATACCTACTACAAAAATTATGTAGCAGGTATTTTTATTTGTTCTAAATTTAACTTACAGTGGATTTTAAAATGGTACATTAAAAACTATTTAAACTGAATAAACCTCCAACCCACATCGGTTGGTGCATATATGGCACTGATTTTCATAGGCTGCTGGTTTATGTTCATTTCAACTACATATTCGTGTAGGTAGTTGTTATAACGAAGTTCTTGATATTTTATTTTTTTTGTATTGTCGTGTTTTTTGGAAAAGTCAACCTTGGTGTAAAGTTTACCATCCATCTCAATGAATGTTCCATTTTCCACAAAGTCCAGACTTATTTCATGGGAAAAGTAGTTATTGGTATAGTTTAAAAGTTCATCCATATTTGCAAAATAGGGAGTGCTGACTTGATAATATTCAGTTGAGTTTTGTGTTACTTTTATATTTGGGTCATAATCCACAGGTTTAACATGAAACCATAGGTAGATGGTTGTGGGTATGGGTAGGATAAATTCAGGCTTAGTACTAGTTTTTTCACCCACTAATTCCACTGGTTTGCTGTAGCCAGGTACTTTAATATTATCCTCATTACTACAGCTGGTACCAACAATTAATAGGATGCTAAGTAAGAATACTACTGCTTTTTTCATTATTAATTTACTCCTTTGAGGTTTTGCTGGTTTATTTTTTTAACTAGTTGTATTTTGTGCACTTTAGGGACGTTTATTTTACCAATTATTTTTTTGTGGATAATATTTTTTAGGGCAGAAGTTTTTTTGGCAAATGAATGGATTTTTCCCCAATCAAGCTGCTTATATTGCTAAATTTATAGTTTTTAGTTTTAACTTAAATTCTTTCCACATGTTTTTATTTCATGTTGAAAGATTTAAGTTATTCTGTTACAATAGTATGTGAATAGGAATATGAAAGTTTGTGGAGAAAAAAAGTTTCAACATGATTTTTATAAACTTTAAACGTGTTTTCAACATTTTTTGTTGATGTACAGTTTTGTATAAATGTGGGGCTAACCATACCGCAAATACCACATAACTTTTACCTTAACACTTGCATTCTAAGTCATGTGCGGACTATTTTTTTAAAAAAAGGATTTGAAAAATTATGGATTCAATGAACGATGTTTTTTCCGCAGTTTTAGAATACTGCAAGACGCAAATTTCCAGTGTGGCTTTTAACCTCTGGCTTAAAGACTTAACCGTAGAATCAATTACAGGGAACAAAGCAACACTACATGTGCCTTCAGCCTTCAAGCGTGACATTGTGATGGAAAAATACCTACATATATTAACTGCTGGATTTAAGGAGATTTTTGGGTTTGAAATTGAGATTGCCATAATGTCCGACACGGGTAAGATTATGTCTGCCAGTGGTAACCCCATTAACCAAGCGGATTTGCGTGAGGACCTGCTGGGAGGGGAGTATGAATACACCTTTTCCACCTTTATTGTGGGACCATCCAATAAATTTGCACATGCTGCCAGCTTTACCGTTGCCACTAATCCAGCGAAAAGTTACAATCCACTATTTATTTACGGGCCATCTGGGTTAGGGAAAACCCATCTGCTTTATGCCATTTCCACCGAGGTTAACAACAACTTCCCAGATAAAATAGTGCTGTATGTTAAGGGTGAGGAGTTTACCAATGAGCTAATTACTGCAATTGGTTCCGAAACTACCGCCCAATTCCACGAAAAATATCGCCGTGTAGATGTTCTATTAGTAGATGATATTCAGTTTATTGGTGGTAAAGAGATGACGCAGGAAGAGTTTTTCCATACATTTAACACCCTACACGAGACCAACAAACAAATTGTTTTAACATCTGATATACCACCAAAAGAGATTAAAACATTGGAAGAACGACTACGTACACGGTTTGAGTGGGGTCTAATTGCAGATGTACAGCCACCCGACTTTGAAACACGTATTGCCATTATTCGGCGCAAGGCTCAGTTACTGGACATTGATATTCCTAACGAGGTTGCAGACTATATTGCTAACCGTTTAAAACATAATATTAGACAGCTGGAGGGTGCAGTGAAAAAGCTCAAAGCTTACCAACAGCTTACAGAATCCCCACCTTCTATTGTTGTTGCTCAAAATGCCATTCGCGATATTTTGAATGACAACCAGCCAATTCCAGTGACTGTTGACCGCATAATAAGCGAGGTTGCACGGACTAACAACATTGAACACCTGGACATTAAAGGTAACAAGCGTTCTGCAAAAATTTCCGCTGCACGACAGATGGCTATGTACATTGTGCGGGAAATTACCCAGATGTCTATGGCGGACATAGGTAAAGAGTTTGGTACTCGTGACCATTCCACCGTTGTTTATGCACTGCAACAGGCTGCCGAAAAGATTGTAAATGACCAAAACTACCGTGAAACAGTTACCGACATTATTAATAACATGCGTGGACTTTCCTAGGTCGCCCAGGGGTCGCGTGAGGTTACGAGGGGGCTGGGTTACGAGGGGTTACTGCAAGGCGCCAGTCCCTTGCCCATTATGTCTAATGGTAGGCAATGTGGGGTTACAGGTTGCGGCGTGTGTTACGCTGGGGGAATATTTCGGCAAAAACCATAAACCTCACGGGTAGTATATTTTTAAGATTGACAATAAAATAAACGTGCGGCGAGTCGCCGCTGACATGCCCACACCCTTGGTTTTAGTGAGATATAAAAGCAATGCTTTGGTGTGGGGTTGTTGTGGGCAGCAAAACTAAAACCTGTCGGTGCGGTTTGGTTTTAGCTTAGTAGTGAAGTATCTGCTGCACTTTGGTAGAAACTATGACAATAATAGGTCAAGGTGCGGCGAGTCGCCGCTGACATGCCCACACCCTTGGTTTTGGTGAGATATAAAAGTAAGGTTTTGGTGTGGGGTTGTTGTGGGCAGCAAAACTAAAACCTGTCGGTGCGGTTTGGTTTTAGCTTAGTAGTGAAGTATCTGCTGCACTTTGGTAGAAGCTATGACATAATGGGTCAAGGGACAATGTCCCTTGCAGTATCCCTTCGTACCCCTATCGTACCTTTTTAACCTTGTGCCAATCTTTCAACATTCCACATTCCACCTTTTGTTTAATGCTTTTGGTGTGGGGGGTGGGTTTTGGGTAGTCCACGGTAGAATCACAAGTTATCAACATCTTCAACGTTGTTTTCAACATAAATGTTGATAGTTCGCTTTGTTTCAACTTTTCCACAAAATTCCCCACAATGATTGAGTGGGGGTTTGGGGGTGTAAGTGTCCATAGAGGCACGGTTTTTGAGCTTTTCCACAATTCCACTGCCCCTACTACTACTACTAAAAATCTTATATATACTTATAGTATAGTAGTAACTCTATTAGTGATGTGGAATGTTTTAAAGTTTGAAGCGATTATAAAATGATTCAACATAGGAAGTAGAAAATACGTGCAAAGTTTAAAATAAATGGTTTGTGCAATTACGGATTACGTTGTGACATTAAGTTAAATGAAGTAACTAGCGGTATTAAAAAAATGATACAAGGAAGGAAAGAGCTTAAATGATTAATAACGAAATACTGGGGCTGTACTGTGCCCAGCATAAGATAGATATAACACCTGTGGCTATGAATGAGATTGTAATGTACTATAGCTCAATTATAGAAAAGAACAAGTTGTTTAACTTGACAAGGATAACCACTGATGAGGATTTCCTTAATAAAAATATATATGATAGTTTGTCGTTAATACCATACTTGAAGGAGTTGGGAGTTAGCAGCCTGTGTGATATAGGAACAGGCTGTGGATTGCCTGGGGTTTTGTTGGCAATAGGGTTAGGGCTGGATAATGTATTCCTGATAGATGCATTGCAAAAGCGTGTAAAGTATCTTGATGAGGTTATTGCTATGCTGGATAAGCCATGGATAAGTGTACATGCAAGGGCTGAGGATATTGGTAAAGACTATGCATATCGTGGAAAGTTCAACTTTGTAACTGCTAGGGCAGTAGCTAAACTAAATGTATTATTGGAATATTGTATACCTGTAGTAGAGGTTGGAGGTTATTTTTGTTCATTTAAGGGGCTATCATACAAGGAAGAGTTAGAGGATTCAAAAAAAATTATTAAGCTATTAGGTGTGAAGCTCCAAGATGCAAAAGAGTACACCTTACCGGATGAGCCCTTTAGGTGTATTTTAATCTTTAAAAAAACTGGTAAGACACCAGAAAAGTTCCCAAGGAGTCCTAAAATTATACTTAACGAACCAATAAAATAGGCGGGAGGGTAGCACCCGTTGGCAACCCCACATTGCGGGTAGCAACTGCCGGCAACCCCACATTGCGGGTAGCACCCGCTGGCAACCCAATATTTATGCCATGTGCAGGACTGTAAGAACTGCTCCTGTGAGGTTATGGTTTTGTGCGGTAAGTAATAGTTATAGTGTATGAGTTCGGTGCGGGTAGCATCTGCTCGCAATCCTGCACATTTATGTCATGTGCAGGATTGTAAGAACTGCTGCAGTGAGGTTATGGTTTTGTGCGGTAATATAATGATTACCCACATGAGTTGTATGTACATTGTTAGGCATTGTGTTTTAGCTCCCTACAGCAGCACCCAGATACTATTTCACAACATTATAAGGTCAAGGTGCGGTGAGTAATAAATGGCTCCATTGTGGGTAGCACCCGCAGGCAAACTCACATTTACGTCATGTGCAGGATTGTAAGAACTGCTCATGTGAGGTTATGGTTTTGTGCGGTAAGTAATGATTATAGTGTATAGGATTGATTGGATAGGTGTTATATTGCCCCAGAAGCTTTAGGGGCGATGTTCAAGTGGGTTAGCCTTCATTGGGGTAGATAAGTACCCTTGTAGCCCTTAATAGCAGCTATCAGTAGCCTTTTAGCATCAATTTAGCCAAGGCACTACTATGCTAAAACTGTCGGAAAATGCGATGTAAAAATATGGCATTTTATTTTATTTGTGTTATAATAATAAATACAGATGGTAAAGCGTTATAAAGGATGTTAAATGAGTAGATACAATCTTTATTAACTGTAATTTTGTGAAAAAGAGATTGTAAAAGCATTAATTAATAATTAGGTGGTGTAAAATAGTATGTTTTTTACTAGAGATAAGGTAGTAAATAAAGTTATTAGTATTAAAATAGCTTTGATTGATGCTAACCCATATCAGCCACGCACTAATTTTGATAACAATAAAATTTTGGAACTAGCAGATAGTATTAAAAATAATGGTTTAATACAACCTATAACTGTTGTGAAAACTGGTAATAGGTATAGCCTTATTGCTGGTGAACGCAGGTTACGTGCATGCAAAATTATAGGTTATACAAATATTGATTCTATAGTGATTAGTGAGATAAAAAATAAGGCTGCTATACTTGCATTAGTAGAAAATGTACACCGATGTGACCTTAATTATTTTGAGCAGGCTAGTGCTATGTCCAAGTTAATTACTGAACATTCATATACACAAACACAAGTAGGTAATATATTAGGTAAAAGCCAATCCGCTGTGGCAAATACACTAAGGTTTCTAAGATTTAGTAAGGAATAGGCCCCATTAATTTATAAATCTGGATTAACTGAACGACATGCTAGGGCTATGTTAAATTTGCCAGAAGATGTTACCATTAATGAAGTGGTTGAGAAGATTATTAAAAACCAATGGACTGTAAGCCAAACCGAAAAATATATTGATACACTAAGTGATAAACCTGCTAATATTACTATTAATAAATGTGTTGTAAGAGACTTTAGAATACTTATTAATACTATTGATAAGGCAGTTATTACAATACGTGAAGGTGGTATAAGTGTGGAAACATCACAAACTGAAGATGATGAATTTATTAATTACACACTTAAAATACCGAAAAAACAATTGTCCAATACTGTATGCTAAATTTTAATCCCATTTAATTTAGCAGTTTTAATAGGCAGTTTGGTATAGATTTCCTTGTCTGTAACAAAGCAAAATGTTTCACGTGAAACATTTTGCTTTGTTTTTTTGCAACGAGTCTTCGTGATGCCATGTATGGAATAGTAGGCAATGTCCAGACCCTTAGTATTTGCTAGAAATAAAATCAAAGCGTTAGTGTGGGGTTTATATTATAATTATTAGGTATTTATTACCTTGGATATAACTTAAAGCAAAAAATGCACCTATATTAGTACTGTTATTTATTTATAATTGAAAAATTTCAACGAAATTAAAGATAACAGTTTGAATTAGAAAATAATTGTGGTATAATAAGTTTAAAAAGCTTATTGTATTTTATGCGCAGGCTATAACAACTAAAGTTATAACCGCATTTGATGCGGAGTAATAGCATAATTTAAATATGTTATTATAAAAATAATTCAAAAAAATGTAACATTTAAAATTAAGGGGAATTATATGAGCAGAATAATAGCTGTTATTAACCAAAAGGGTGGTGTGGGAAAGACTACATCTGCTGTAAATATATCTGCTGCTATTGGTCAGATGGATAAAAAGGTATTATTAGTAGACTATGACCCACAGGGAAATGCAACATCTGGGGTAGGTATTAATAAAAGAGATAACCTATTATCTACATATGATTTAACCATTGGTAGTGCAAAATATGAAGATATTAAGGTGAAAACTGAGTATGAAAACCTGGATATATTACCTAGTAGTATATCCTTGGCAGGTGCGGAGATAGAGCTGGTAGAGCTGGAAAATAGAATATTACGACTTCGGACTGCACTTATTAATGCTAAAAAAGTTTATGACTATATTATTATTGATTGTCCACCATCCCTTGGATTATTAACACTAAATGCATTAGCTGCATGTACTAGCTTAATTATACCTATACAATGTGAATACTATGCCTTGGAAGGACTATCACAGTTAATGGGTACTGTACGTCAGGTAAAACGTATGTATAATAACACTATTGAAGTTGATGGGGTATTATTAACTATGTTTGATGGAAGATTAAACCTAACATTACAGGTAGTGGATGAGGTTAAAAAGTTTTTCCCAAATAAAGTATTTAACACAGTAATTCCACGTAACATTAGGCTTTCCGAAGCACCAAGTTATGGACAACCTATAACCTATTATGATAGGGCTAGTAAAGGTGCTGTAGCATATACTGAGCTTGCAAAAGAAATTATATCTGGTACAATTAAATAACAATAATTACTTATCTGTTTATAATTATAAAATAAAAAAGAAGGGGGAGACATTTATTATATGGTAATCAAAAAAAAAGGTTTAGGTAAAGGTTTAGAAGCATTATTTATTGATAATACTCAAGATGAGATACAAATGAATTCCTCATTAATACGATTATCATTAATTGAGCCTAATCCCCACCAGCCACGCAAACAATTTAATGAGGCTGCAATTGATGAGCTAGCTTCATCTATTGCTGAACATGGGGTATTACAACCAATATTACTTCGTCGTATGGAAAGTGGTAACTACCAGATTGTAGCAGAACGTCGTTGGCGTGCTAGTCGTTTAGCAGGGCTTGAAGAAATACCAGCAATTGTTAAAAGAATTTGATGATATAACTACTATGCAAATTGCTTTAATAGAAAATTTACAACGTGAAGATTTAAATATTGTAGAAGAAGCATTAGGTTATAAAACACTTTTAGAAGATTTTAATATGACACAAGAACAATTGGCAGTAAAGGTAGGTAAAAGTAGGTAAGTAATTGCTAATGCACTGCGAATATTAAGTTTACCTGAAATTACAATTAATGAGTTAGCAGTTGGAAATATATCACCTGCACATGGTAGAGCTTTGGCAGGGGTTAATAATAATGAATTGGTTGAACTGTTAACTAATAAAATTGTGGAACAGGCATTATCAGTAAGGGCAGTAGAAAACTTAATACGTGAACATAAAAGACAGGTAAAAGATGCAGAAAATAATGTAGAAAATGCAGATAATAACTCTAATAGTTCCAATGAAGATACTAAAAATAAAGATGTTGGATTTTGGGGTGAGGGATATTATAATAAAATTGCAATATCATTGTCTGAATCCGTTGCACGTGAAGTTAAAATATTACCACGTGCTAAAGGTGGATATGTTCAAATACCATATTATGATAATGATGACTTAAAAAATGTTTGCGACTTTATTGTAAATGCACTAGACTAAGTCGGTTGGCGGCGAGTCGCCGCTGACATGCCCACGTTTTGAATTTGTGTAGTCTTCTAAGAAAAGCGACGTGAGGGGATTGGTTTTAACTGAACTTTGGCAATCCGTAACACCGACGCCAACTGTAACCACTGTTTGGAACATCAAATGATAATAATGGGTCAAGGGACAATGTCCACTAGCCCTTGCAGGGCGTCGCAGAACCCGTACATTCAAGCACCACTGCCACACTACACGGATATACTTTAAATTTAAAAATTGAAAGGTTTTGAAAATATTATGTTAGATATAAAAATTATTAGAGCTAACCCACAGGAAGTTAAGGATGGGTTGGCAAGAAGAAATCCTAATTTAGTGCCACTTATTGATGAAATTTTAGTAATTGATGCAAAAAGACGTGAAATTTCAACTAACGCTGACATTATGAAAAATGAGCAGAACATTGTGACAAAACAGATACCAATTTTAAAGAAAGAAAACCAAGATGTTACTGATATTATGGTTAAAATGAAAGAATTATCAGAACAGATTAAAAACTGTGACACTGAAATTTCTATCTTAGAAGAACAACAAAATAATTTGTTATTATCTATTCCCAATGTACCTGATAACTCCGTACCTACTGGTAAAGATGATAGTGATAATATAGAGCTGCGTAAAAATGGTGTTCCACCAGTATTTACATTTGAACCAAAGGGACACTGGGATATTGGGGGAAACTTAAATATCCTAGACCCAGGAACAGCAGCAAAGGTAACTGGTACACGTTTTCATTTTTACCGTGGGTTAGGTGCAAGGTTGGAGCGTGCTATTATTAACTACTTCCTGGATACACACACTAATGCAGGATATACAGAGATTTTTCCACCATTTATTGCAAATAAACAATCCATGATAGGTACTGGACAGTTGCCTAAATTTGGTGAGGATATGTTTAAATTAGAAGGTTTAGATTATTATTTAATACCAACAGCAGAAGTACCTGTAACTAATATGTATCGTGATGATATTGTAACTGGGGACAAGCTACCAATGTCATTTTGTGCATATTCTGCATGTTTTAGGGCGGAAGCTGGTAGTGCAGGACGTGATACACGTGGGCTAATTCGTCAGCATCAGTTTAATAAAGTAGAACTTGTGAAGTTTACAAAGCCAGAACAAAGCATGGAACAACTTGAAAAATTAACAGCTAATGCAGAGAATGTATTAAAAGGACTAGGTCTTGCATATCGTGTTGTAGCACTAAGTACTGGAGATTTAGGTTTTAGTAGTGCCAAAACTTATGACATTGAAGTATGGATGCCATCATATAACCGTTATGTTGAAATTTCAAGCTGTTCTAACTTTTTGGACTATCAAGCAAGGCGTGCAAACATTAAGTACAAAGATAGTGTAAAAGATAAGGCACAATATGTACACACATTAAATGGGTCTGGTGTTGCAGTTGGACGTACTGTAGCAGCAATACTTGAAAACTTCCAAAATCAAGATGGTAGTGTAACTATTCCAGATGCTTTAGTAGGTTATATGGGTGGGAAAACTAAAATTATTATGGAATAAAAAAATATTGGAAAGGGGTAAGTGAAAAAAATGAGTTTACTTGATTATGATTCAAAATTTAGCAAGAAATCCTATACATTTGATGATGTATTATTAATACCTGATTATTCAGAGGTATTACCCAATAGTACGGACTTATCAAACACTATAGCTGCAGCTTTAGTGTTAAACATACCAATGATAACCGCTGCAATGGATACAGTAACTGAAACAGATATGGCAATTGCTATAGCACGTGAAGGTGGACTTGGTGTTATTCATAAAAAATATGTCCATTGAGGAACAAGCTGACCAAGTAGACCGTGTAAAACGTAGTGAAAATGGTGTAATTACCAATCCATTCTTTCTTGCCCCTGACCATTTAGTTAGTGATGCAGATGATTTAATGCGTAAATATAAAATTTCAGGTGTACCAGTTTGTACTGGAAGAAAGTTAGTTGGAATTATTACTAACCGTGACCTTAAATTTTTAACTAACTATAATATACCAATATCTGAAGTTATGACCTCCATTGGGCTTATTACAGCACCTGAAATAACAACATTGGAACAAGCTAAAAGTATTTTGCAACAACATAAGATTGAAAAACTGCCATTAGTTGATGAACAAGGTAACTTAACAGGGCTTATTACTATAAAAGATATTGAAAAAGCTGTACAATACCCTAATTCTGCCAGAGATACTGTAGGTAGGTTAATTTGTGGTGGTGCTGTTGGTGTAACTGCTGATTTAATTGAACGTGCTACTGCTTTAGTTAATGCTAAAGTTGATATATTAGTGCTAGATTCTGCACATGGTCATAGTCTTGGAATTATTGAAGCAATTAAACTATTAAAAGTTAACTTTCCAACTGTTCCAGTTATTGCGGGGAATATTGCAACAGCTAATGCAGCAAAAGACTTAATAGAAGCAGGGGCAGACATATTAAAAGTGGGTATTGTATTCTGGCTCAATCTGTACTACACGTGTAATTGCTGGTATAGGTGTACCACAAATTACTGCAATTTTTGATGTGGCAGAGGTAGCACATAAATATAATATACCAGTAATTGCAGATGGTGGAATACAATATTCAGGAGATATTGTAAAAGCATTAGCTGCTGGGGCAGATTTTGTAATGCTTGGGTCATTATTAGCAGGATGTGATGAATCACCAGGGGAGAGCGAAGTATATCAAGGTCGTCGGTTTAAATCTTACCGTGGTATGGGTTCCATTGCAGCAATGGGTAAGGGAAGTACTGACCGATATTTCCAACAGAATAATCAAAAGCTTGTACCAGAAGGGGTTGAAGACCGTGTACCATATAAAGGTCAACTATCTGACACAATCTTTCAGCTATTAGGTGGTATTCGTGCAGGTATGGGATATTGCGGGTGTAAAAACATAAAAACTTTACATTCAAATGCAAAATTCACCACCATTACATCAGCAGGGCTAAAAGAGAGCCATCCACATGACATTAGCATTACAAAAGAAGCACTAAACTACTCAAAAGCATAGAACAAAATTGTTTCACGTGAAACATTCAAAATGCCAGATGATTTTTTGAAATTATTTATATAAAATAATAAAGGTAGTAAAGTTTGCTACCTTTATTATATATTACCCACAGGAATGTTTCACGTGAAACATTTAGAAAAAAGATAAAAGGAGGAATTAAAGTGTCACTTGATGGAACATTATTATACATGTTAAACAATGAATTTAAAAGTACAATTGATTTTGAATTTGCAAGGTTAGAAAAAATTGATATGCCCAGTAAGGATACTTTAATCCTATACGTTTATAGTAACAAGAAAAATGTAAAGCTTTTAATATCCAGCAATTCACAAGCAGCCAGAATACACTTAACTAAGCATAAAAACGATAACCCTAATGTACCACCTACATTTTGCACAGTATTACGGAAACATTTAACCAGTGCAAAGATTAAATCCATAAAACAGCATAATACAGACCGAATTTTACACATTGAATTTGATTCGATTAATGAAATTGGGGATAAAACCAAGCATTTTTTAGTAGTAGAAATAATGGCAAAGCATAGCAATATTATTTTACTCGATGAAAAAAATGTAATAGTTGATTCAATTAAACGTGTTCCACCATATATGTCATCAGTTAGGGCTGTATTACCAGGACTTAGTTATACATTTCCACCAGAACAATCCAAGATTAATATAATTAACTATGAACAGTCCAATTGGCAACAGCTAATACTAGCTAGTGAAAAAACATTAAACAAGACAATTATGGATGTATTTGAAGGTATATCCCCAGTATTAGCGCGTCAAATAGCCTATAATGTTAGTGTTAATACAGTTTTATCAAAAGATTTAACGCCAGAATTACTAGAAAAATTAACATCTGAGATTGAAAACATCAAACAAATGACGCAGGGAAATAAGGAAATTACGCCAAACTGCATCTATACTACAGAAAATAAGCTGGTTGATTATTCGTATTTGCCACTAACACAATATAACAATGAGTTTATAGTGGAAAAGTTTGATACATTAAGCAAACTTTTAGACCATCATTTTCACAACCAAGAGCTTAGTTCCCAGTTAAAATCCCATGGGGATGATATACAAAAAGTTATAGATTTACGTATTAAACGGATTGAAAAGAGCTTAGAGGCATATAAAAACACCTTAGAGGAAAATAAAGATGTTCAAGTTTACCAGTTATATGGTGAATTGATTATGGCAAACCTGTACAACTTTAAACCAATTAACAATATTATAACTGTTATTAACTATTATACAAATGAAGTGGTTAATATTGAGGTTAATGGGGAGCTAAATGGAGTTGATAATGCAAATATTTACTACAAAAAGTACAAAAAATCACTATCTACCATTGAAAATACTAATGAGCAAACTGCACTGCTGGAAACAGAATTAGGGTATATGGAGTCCATTAACTACAACCTTAGTAGTTGTGAGGGGAAAAATGACCTAGCACAAATAAAGCTGGAACTAATACAACAAGGTTATATAAAATCTAAAAATAAAAAAGGTGAAAAGCTTCAAAAAAAGCTTCCACCTATAAAATATATTTTAGATGATAATTGTACTGTACTTGTTGGTCGTAATAATATTCAAAATGATGAATTAACCTTTAAAATAGCAAGTCGTAGTGACTTATGGTTTCACCTGCAAAAGTCACCGGGAACCCATGTAATTTTAAGGTGTAATAACACAACACCAAGTAATGAAGTGTTACAGACTGCTGCCCAAATTGCTGGATATTATAGCTCTGGTATGAAAAATAGTAAGGTTGTAATTGATTATACTAATGTTTATAATGTAAAAAAACAACCAGGTGCAAAACCAGGACTTGTTAATTACAAAAACTTTAAATCAATTATTATAGAACCAAAACTACCTTTATCTGAAAAATAAATGTTGAAATTTAACTGAGCATTACATCCAAGAGCATCATAATAGCAAAACCTGCCACAATGCCCATAGTAGAATAGTAAGAATTATCATCACGGTTAGATTGTGCTTCTGGAATTAATTCATGCACAGCTACTAGTATCATTGAACCAGCTGCAAAAGCGAGAGCAAAAGGAAGAATAACCTGCACACGTGTAACAAGAATAGCACCAATTACACCCGCAAAGGGTTCTACCATACCACTGGCTTGACCAATTAGGAAAGATTTCATAGGGGAAAAACCATCACGACGTAGTGGAAGGGATACAGCTGCACCCTCTGGGAAGTTTTGCAGCCCAATACCCACAGCAACAGATATGGCAGCTAGAAGCATTTCAGGGGGATATCCAGACTGATGTAGTGCGCCAAAAGCAACACCAACAGCTAATCCTTCAGGTATATTATGTAATGTTATAGATAAAACTAACATTATAATACGTCGATGTTTAGTAGAACCACTGGAATTTTTAGTAAAGTTTAATTGACAATAGCTTACACATCTATCGGAAATATAGATAAAGATAGCCCCACATAAAAAACCAACTGTGACAACTAACCATGATGGTAAAGTTAGATATTTTTCCGCGTTTTCAATGGCAGGTTGTAATAAGCTCCAAAAAGATGCTGCTATCATTACACCAGCAGCAAAACCTAACATTATATTAAGAAAAGTTTTATTTATTGAACTGAATAAAAAAACAGTAGCAGAACCAAGAGCAGTTATAAACCATGTAAAAAGTGTTGCAATAAATGCTAGTAAAATAGGATTCAATTTTAATATACTCCTTAATTAATTATTTTTTAAGGGTAATCTTATATAGGTTAAACAGATTTATAGAGCAGTACACAAACAAATAATTTTGAATACTTGTGTACCTATAAAAATATTCACTATTATATTATGCTAAACAAAAGTTAATGCTACCAACACACCAACATAAAAAGTATAAAGAAAGGAATGTAGCAATGTATAGTATAGTACAAATAGCTGTAGAAGATGCAAACTATAGCTTTGATAAATTATATAGTTATTATTTGCCTGATAAATATAACCAATATCTTGGAAAAAGTTTTGTAGGATACCGAGTATTAATAAACTTTGGTAAGGGTAATAAAACTCGTCAAGGTGTAATCTTTGGACAGGAAATGCAAAATAGTCGTAGCAAACTAAAACCCATTATTAGCTTGCTGGATGAAGAAGCAATATTTACTGAAGATGATATACAAAAAGTACAATATATTAAAGATACTACATTTTGTACTTTTTATGAGGCTATTAATCAGCTAATTCCCAGTGGATTTAAGCTGTATAACAATGAATATATAAAATATATTACCCATCCTCCACTTGATGTAACAATTAATGATAACCAATTTAGCCTGCTAAACCATTTAAAAGAGTGTAAAAAAGCAATAAATAATAAACAATTAGTTGAAAAGTTTGGATATAATACTAAAAGTGTTGAAGTTGTACAGCTGATTAACCTTGGTTGCATTGGTTTGGAGGAGCAGATAACACAAAAGATTAAGGATAGTACCATTAAAAAGGTGTATATTATTCAGGATAACTTAGACAATGTAAAGATGAGTGTTGCGGCACAAAAAGTGTATGATATCCTAACAGAATTTGAAACTATGGAAGTTAAAGAGCTGTGCTACTTGGCACCATGCAGCAAATCGGTAGTGGAACGTATGGTGAAAATGGGAGTTTTAGCATATGAGGTTGTGGAGCATTTACGCAGCCCAATTGAACATTTGACCGAAGATTTTATACCGCCACCCACCCTAAATGATACACAACAGTCCTGTTTAAATCGGCTAATTGGTTTTTACACTGCACTGGAAACTAACGAAAAAAGGGGAGATACAGCACTACTATATGGAGTAACAGGTAGTGGGAAAACACAGGTATACTTAAAGTTAATTGAGTATGTTTTAAACCTTGGTAAATCTATTATTTGCCTAGTCCCTGAAATAGCCCTAACTCCACAAGCAGTTAAACTATTTATAGGACGATTTGGTAAGAATATTGCAATAGTACATTCGGGGATAACACTAGCACAACGATTAGATGAATATAAACGTATAAAATCTGGAGCAGTACAGATTGTTATAGGTACACGTAGTGCCATATTTGCCCCATTATCCAACATAGGGTTAATAATAATTGATGAGGAACAGGTGAGCAGTTACCAATCACAGTCCAGCCCACGGTATGATGCACGGGATGTAGCACGCTTTCGCTGTAAACAACACAATGCATTGCTACTACTATGCAGTGCAACCCCATCCATTAATACATTTTATCGCACAACTAAGGGTTATGATAAAATGGTATGCTTACCCAACCGCCACGGCGTAAGCCAGCTGCCCAGTGTTACAATGGTAGATATGAAATCCTCCATAATAAGTGGGGTAGAAGGTTTCACAAGTGAGCTGTTGCATGAAATACAATATAACCTGGAGTATAAGGAACAAACAATATTATTATTAAACCGCCGTGGTTATAGTAATCAGGTACGGTGTTCCGGTTGTGGTGTATCTGCAACCTGTCCCCATTGTAATGTTAAACTAACCTTTCACACTATCAATAATCAATTAATCTGCCATTATTGTGGATACACAAAGGATTTGGAGAAAAGTTGTGATGTATGTGGTAGCAGTTTGCTGCAATATCAAGGGTTAGGTACACAAAAGGTGGAAGAAATACTAAAAAAGCAGTATAAAGATGCACGAATTTTGCGCGTGGATGCGGATACAACAATGTCCAAGGGAACACATGAAAAATTACTTGACTTTTTTGGTAAAGGTGAATATGATATAATGGTAGGCACACAGATGGTAGCAAAGGGACTTGACTTCCCCAATGTTACCTTGGTGGGGGTAATACTGGCAGATAAAACATTGTATAGTGAGGATTATACCTCCGCAGAAAAAACATTCTCATTAATAACACAGGTAGTGGGTCGATGTGGTAGAGGAAGTTTACCAGGGCGTGCTATAATTCAAACATATACACCAGAACATCAAATATTAATTCAGGGTGCATCACAGGATTTTGAAGGTTTTTTTATCTCAGAAATTAACCAAAGAAAGATGATGTTATATCCACCATTTTGTAAACTGTATTGTATTGGATTTTCAGGTGAGGATGAATTGGCAACACAAAAATTTGCACAAACAGCTGGTGCAATTTTAAGTAGAATCTTAAAGAAACAATTCCCAAAGCTGCCCATGCGTATGATGTGTGCAAGCCCTGCAACAGTTAGTAAGGTGGCAGGTAAATATCGCTTTAAAATACTGGTTAAATGCAAAGGGGATATGTACACACGCACCGCCTTTAATGTGCTGCTAACACAGCTGTATGCATATGCAGCAAAGTTAAAGGGTACAAAAATCAATTTTTTTATAGACCCGAATTACAGTTCAGGTTATTAATAAGAAAAAATAAGGAGAAGTTGAATATGGCACTAAGAAAAATTTTAGATGATACACATCCAACACTGCACAAAATTAGCAAACAAGTTGATACTTTTGATGATAAACTACACACACTACTAAAGGATATGGTAGACACAATGTACAAAGCAAATGGAGTAGGCCTACCAGCACCCCAAATAGGCATCTTAAAGCGTGCCATAGTAATTGATATAGGGGAGAACCTGATGCAGCTTATTAACCCTGTAATAGTATCCGCAGAGGGTGAAATAGGGGATAGTGAAGGGTGCTTATCCTCCCCAGGGGAATATGCATTAGTAAAACGCCCAAAATCCGTAAAGGTAAAGGCACAAAACAAACATGGTAAAGACATTACAATCCATGCCGAAGGTCTGCTGGCACGTGCATTATGCCATGAGATTGACCACCTAAATGGAATAATCTTTAAGGATATTATGGAGCATATGTTGGATTCCAAGGAAATGTCCAAGAAAAAGGTTAAAAGGTTAAAGGTTAAAAAGGTGGAAGTATGAACATAGTTTTCATGGGTACACCAGAATATGCAAATGTATCCCTAAAAGCATTAATTAATACAGGGTACAATATATCGTGTGTATTTACGCAGCCAGACCGCCCAAAGGGACGTGGTATGAAGATGGTAAGCCCCGAGGTAGCAGTAACGGCTAGGGAGCATAAAATACCTGTTTACGCACCACATAGGATAAAAGGGGAAACGCTACAAGAAAATATTGACATTATAAAGGGATATAACCCAGACATAATAGTAGTAGTAGCATATGGACAGATTTTGCCACGAGAAATATTAGAGATTCCAAAGTATGGTTGTGTTAATGTTCATGGTTCAATCTTACCAAAATACCGCGGGGCATCACCAATTCAATGGGCACTAGTACAAGGTGAAGAAAAAACAGGTGTTACCACGATGTTAATGGATGAGGGATTGGATACTGGTCCAATGCTGATTACCTATGAATGCCCCATTGTTTCATGTGAAACATTTACAACGCTACATGACAAACTGAGCACCATAGGGGCGGACTGCTTGCTGGAAACACTAAAACAGTTAGAAACTGGAACAATAACCCCAACCCAGCAACCAGCGCAGGGAGCTAGTTATGCACCACTGCTAAAAAAAGAGATGGGTAAAATTGATACAACAAAATCGGTACAAAGCATCTATAACCAGTACCAAGGACTTACACCATGGCTTGGAGTATATATTGAACTGGGAAATGACAAAATTAAGGTGAAAAAAATGAGCATAGCACAAGTTGAAGATAACAATACATCAGCAGAACTAATATGCTACAACAAAATTCTACACCTCCGTGCTAATGATGGCTGGATAGTTTTAGAAACAGTTTGTCCACCAGGTAAAAAAGATATGACAGGATTAGAGTTCTACAATGGATACCTAAAAAAGTAGAGGTTAGTAAGCAACTCCAGTGGGCAATGCCCAAAGTATATCCCACGTTTATTTAATTGTCTGACTTAAAAGCATAGTGAGCGTGAGGTGTTATCTACTGGCGAAGGTGTATGTTGCTTAACATGGATAATGCTAGAAATAATGGGTCAAGGGACCAGTGCCTTGCAGTAACCCCGTATCCCTTGATACAATAAAAAAACCCAGTATGAATTTGTTTTCATACTGGGTTTTGTGCAATATTCTAAGATATAGATATTTACATTTTTAACACCATTCCATGCACTTTCGTTATAAGTGTCATAGAATAAATCCACATTAATAATACCTTGCATTAGTGCTGTGCCAGTATCGGAAGCAATAGCATAGCCATAAACAAACTTACCATCAGCAGAGGTAATATACATCTTAGTATTATAAGGAATAATATTAGGATTAACAGCTACATGACCAACATTAAGATTGTTACCAGATGCACCCCATGCACGTGAAGCAGCAGAATAACCAGTAGCACGTTGATTAGTTAAAATATTAGTATAATTAGTAGGAATACCATCACTACCAATGGGGAAACGGTCACTAAAATCCAAGCTTGAAATTTGGCTACCATCACCTACTAAGGTTACTTGTGGTACAACAGGTTTAGTTACAACCTCTGAAACAAGCTCACGCTTAGTTTCTTCACCATCCACATAAACAACCTCAAATGTTTTTTCCACAGCTCCATTTTGTCCAGCAGAAAGCAACTTACGTCTACCATTTCCAATTAGGCTGGAAAACTTCTCCTCGTGGGTAAAAGCAAGAACGGTTTGTTCAGTTTCGGAAACAGTCATAACACGCTGCACCACAATCTCATCCCCACTACCTAGTGGGCGTGCGAGGGGAGTATTAACAACATCTTGTGAGGATAAATCAATCCCAACATCCTTAATAAGGTTATTAACCGTTCCAGCAGTAACCATATATTGTTGAGGCTTTTTATCCACTACTAAAGTGACGGGAAAGCTACGCATAATCTCCAGGTGTACAACATTGCTGGAAACCTGTGTATTAATAATCTCATCAGTATCCAATACATCAATACCGTTTGATGATAAAATCTCACCAGGTGTATTATAAGAGCTTACAACAACCTGTGTATTAAGTCCGTCAGTAACATAGACAGTTTTTGTAGTTGCAAATGTGTAACATAAAGTAAAGCTTACAGAAATACACAAAAAAGAAATTGCAAAACGGCGACTATTCAAAATTACACAAGCAACATTAAATAATTTCGCAAAGTTTAACATTCAGTCTCTCCTTCAAAAATAAATTTACATATATTATTATGGCAGATAGTGTGAAAAACAATGCGGCACACTACCAGTGGTTTGGATGCCCTAATATAATATGTAAAATATATATTGCATAGTACAGATGTTTGAAGTTGACTTTTCCGCTGAAAAAAAAGACTTATAAATCAATACAAGGTATAAAACAAACAAAAGACTATACATTCCTTAAATAAATAGAAGTTAGAATTTACAAAACTACTATAAAACTTAAGGAATAGTTACTATTGTAATGGATTAAAAACCAAATGTCAAGCTTAGACAACTACAAAAATGTAAAAAACTTACATTTGAAAACTATAGTACAAAGAAAAAGTGAACATATTTACCAAAATAAAACTAAAAAACATCTATTAATATACAAAAGCACAACAGTAAAACAAATAGATTTACAATAAATGTCACAAAAGATTAAACCTATACCGAAAATGTAAACTTTCTATTAAGATTATTATAAGTAAAAAGGTTTACATTGACAATATATTACCAACAACTGAGTAAGCTAGTTTAGGATAACCTTAAGTAACTGTTTGGTTAAATAGTATATGGGGTGAATCTAGGTTGTAACATATACAGAGAAATGTTAAAGGTTAATATTACGGCTACAAATAAGCTTGGTAATAGGAGGAACTACAATAAACTGAAAAACAATACCAGGTAGTGCAGTAACAAAGGCAGAGGTAATAAAGATTGAAAAAGAGTATTCAACATTAAAAAAGAAGAACAAAAGTGTATAAATAAGACCAAGTGCAACCCGACCAGCAAGCATTGAAGATAATAAAGCAGCATAAACATTATACTTTTTAGCAAATATACCACAGAATATACCGTATGTAGATACTTCCGCCAGCATTGCCACACCAACAGGGAAAAGTGGAGGCATACCAAACAGCAGACTAGACAAAAAGACGGACAAAAATCCTGCAATTCCGCCATAACGTGAAGCACAAACTAAACCGCAAATTAGTACAGGAATATGTATGGGTAAAAGCACCTTGCCAAGTCCAGTACCAGACAGGTGCAATAAATAAGGTAGCATTACCGCAGTGGCGATAAATATGGAAGTAAAGGTAAGCTTTTGTGTTGAGGTAAGCTCTCGGCTATTAGTTGACAAAGTAAAACACCTACATTCATTAATTTTAAAAAACAAAGGGGAGAGGATAGGAAAAACAACGTTATTGAGTATAAAATACACACAAAATACATAAAGTATAAGTGGCGAAGGTTTAAATTAATAGTAAAAACTAAAAACTTTAAGTTCGACCACTCATACTCGCTTATAATTTTAAAGGTTAATAGTTAATGTATAGAACTACCATTTGGAACCTGCTCATCAATAAAGATAACCTTAACATCCTCGCCAATATCGGTGGCAAGAATCATACCATTTGAAAGGTTTCCACGGAGCTTAACTGGGGCAAGGTTAGCAACCAGAATAATTTTTTTATCAATTAAATCAGCTGGAGTGTACCATTGGCGGATACCAGACACTACTTGGCGTATATTTTTGCCATCATCAACTTGGAGTAAAAGAAGTTTGTCCGACTTAGCAACTAGTTCAGCAGATTTTACCTGTGCAACAATTAACTTAACCTTGGAGAAATCGTCAATATTAATTAAACTGCTAACACCTTCAACCTTTGGTGATACTGGGGCAGATTTTACAACAGGTGGGGTAGCCACTTCCTCCGCTGGGAGGGGGGGGGCAAGCTCAACTAACTCCTTTGCCACATCAAGACGTTGGAAAAGGTTTTCGCCCTTGTAAACCTCGGTACCAACAGGAATAATATTTAGTTCACCTGCATTATCATACTGAAATTCCTTGGGGAAAAGCCCTAATTGATTCATAATCTCATTGGCGGTGTCGGGCATAAATGGTGTAAGCAGTATACCGCAGGTACGAAGCATTTGTGAAAGGTTGTAAAGCACAGTAGCAAGGCGTGGTAGGTTGGCAGAATCCTTTGCTAGTATCCATGGGGCATTCTCATCAATATACTTATTGGCAGAGGAAATTCCGTCAAAGATATAGGTTAGGGCGTTTTGGAACTGGTAAATTTCCATAGCAGACTCATACTTAGTTGGTAAACCAGTAATTAAGCTCAGTAAAAAATTATCTTCCACAGTTTCCAGACGTTCTTGTGGAATAATTCCACCGAAATACCTTGCCCACATGGCGGTAGTACGTGAAAGCAAATTGCCCAAATCGTTGGCTGGGTCAGTGTTTATACGTCCAATTAGAAGCTCGTTGGAGAATACACCATCGGTGCCAAATGGAAACTCCCGCAATAGGAAGTATCGCAAACTATCCACACCATAACGCTGGCAAAGGATAGCTGGGTCAACAACATTACCCTTGGATTTGCTCATTTTGCCACCGTCCAGCAGCAACCAACCATGACCGTAAACCTGCTTTGGTAGCGGTAAATCCAGCGCCATAAGCATAGCTGGTAAGATTATAGCATGAAAACGCACAATTTCCTTGCCTACAAAGTGCACAGCAAGCTAATATTTATCAAAATCGTTGTATTCGTCATTTTCGTAGCCTAGGGCAGTAATGTAGTTAGAAAGGGCATCAATCCACACATAAACAACGTGGTTAGGGTCGAAATCCACGGGTACGCCCCATTTAAAGCTGGTACGTGAAACGCATAAATCCTCCAGCCTGGCTTAATAAAGTTGTTAATCATCTCATTTTGGCGGCTTATTGGTAGCAAAAAGTCAGGATTATCCTTATAAAGCTTCAAAATACGCTCAGAATAGGCGGAAAGCTTGAAAAAATAGGTTTCTTCGCTGGTTTCGTGAACATCACGCCCACAATCGGGGCACTTATCGTTAATTAATTGGTTAGCTGTCCAAAAGGATTCACAGGGGGTACAGTACTTACCATGGTAGGAACCCTTGTAAATTTCACCCTTATCATACAAATTTTTGAAGATTTTTTGGATAGACTTTGTGTGATAATTATCAGTAGTACGTATAAAACGGTCATAGGACACGTTCATGAGTTTCCAAAGGTCCAAAATACCTGACACAATATTGTCAACAAATGCCTGTGGGGTAACGCCTTTTTCCTTGGCACGTTCCTCGATTTTTTGTCCATGTTCGTCAGTTCCTGTTAAGAAAAGAACATCATAGCCGCGTAAACGCTTGTAGCGCGCCATAACATCGGTGGCTACTGTGCAGTAGCTGTGCCCAATGTGAAGTTTATCGGAAGGGTAATAGATGGGAGTTGTAATATAATATGGCTTTTTTTCCATTTTTAGTTAGTCCTCTTTTCCTTAAATTTAGTGAAAAAACAGTGTTTTTTGCTGTAATTTTTAATATTTTTTGAAACTTTGCCTAGCAGTTAACAGGCAAACATTACCTACAAATCGCAGTATAAAAGGATTTAAACTTTTATTAGTAATTACTCATGGGTTCCAAAAAGTACCCAAAAGTGGCCCAAAAGTGATGAAAAGTGTCCAAAAAAGATGCAAAGGGTGCAGAAATGGTACCATTAAGGGTGAAAAAGGGAGCAGTTTGGTACCTATAAAATTTATGCTATGGATATAAAATATCAAGAATAAGCAAAGATAATTAACATGGTGATAAACTACAAATTGATTTCGGGTAATTGATTACAACTTATGATTTTTACATTGCAACCACATTAACACTATATAAAATTAACGAAGTGGTCAGCTGTTGGAAGGACTTCTTATATTAGATTGTGGAACTGTTTGTTTTTTAGTATACCACATTATGCTAAAAAATACTACAATTTAGAGGGCGAGTATGTGGGAGAGGGCAAACATTATTCCCAGTTTGCCAGCTGGATAGGTTAGACCACCTTGCAGCCACACAGCATATGGTTCACGCAGTGGGGCATCGGCGGAAAGCTCAATAGAGGCACCCATGGTAAATGCACCAGCCGCCATAATTACCTTACTATCATAGCCGGGCATGTCCCAAGGTTCTGGGGTAAGGTAGGAGTCAACAGGGGAATATTGCTGGATTCCCTTACAAAAAGCAATAAGCTTAGTAGGGTCACCAAGCTGGATTGCTTGGATAATACAGGTACGGTGTTCAGTTGGGGTGGGGGTAACATTATAACCTAGCTGGGTGAAAACAGCAGCTGCAAGCACCGAAGTTTTAAGGGATGCCACAGTTACAGTAGGTGCGAAGAAAAGTCCAAGGTACATTCCACGGAGGCTATCAATAGTAGCGCCAACCTCCTTGCCAACACCCGGGCAGGTATGCACAGCGGCACACAGCTCGATTAAATCCCTCCTGCCAACAATGTAGCCACCGCCAGTAGCAATTCCACCGCCCGGATTTTTGATAAGTGAACCAAAGGCAAGGTCTGCCCCTACCTCTGTGGGTTCTTGCTCCTCCACAAATTCGCCATAACAGTTGTCCACCATTACAATAACATTAGGGTTAGCCAGCTTAGCGGCGTCGATTACCTGCTTAATCATAGCAATGCTCATACTGCTGCGTAGGCTGTAACCACAGGAACGCTGAATATAAACAACCTTTGCGGTTGCCGTTTCACGTGAAACATTATCTAGGTAAAGGGAGGTATCATCCAAAATTTCCAACTGCTTATACTTTACGCCAAAATCCTTTAGTGAGCCATTGTTTTGCCCTGAGAGCCCAATAGTTTCATGCAAGGTGTCATAGGGGGTGCCAGTTACACATAAAAGGGTATCCCCCGGGCGAAGTATACCAAATAGTGCAGTTTTAATAGTATGTGTACCACTGGCGAAACTATGCCGTACCAGTGCATCCCCACACCCAAAGATTTCCGCATAGACCTTATCCAAGGTATCCCGCCCACGGTCGCCATAACCATAACCTGTGGTACCATGGAGGCAGGCTTCATCCACACGATATTTGCGAAAGGCATTAATGACTTTAAAGCTATTTCTCTCCGCCAACTTATCCAAAACATGGAACTGTTCCAAAGAATCTGTCTCACATTTTTCCACCAAATTTATAATTTTTTCCTCAAACAACTTTTAACTAACTCCTTTAAAACTCGTTAAACAAAGTTACCAGCATTCACCACCAGAACCAACTTGACCTGTATTAATCAATCTGATATACTGAATCTATTATACTATTTTGCTTTTAAAAAAGATATACAATCTTTAAGAAAAAATAGAGGTATAGGTGGTAAAAACCGCGGGTTAATAATCGACGATACAAGAAAAAACAAAAAAGGGGGTAAAATTTATGAAAACATTAGCTTTGGTAATGGGTTTAATACTAAGTATGAGTATGGTGGGGTGCAGTGGAACAAACACAGTAGGCATTAGTGGGGAGGAGCAAGGTTCACAGGTAATAGGCGAGAGTGAAAGCAGTTACATGAATATAGGGGAAAGTGAACGGTTACTGCTTCCTATTGGGTAAAGTGGAGTAGTGCACCAAGAAGGTACACAGGTATACACAACCAAATTTGCAATAGGTAAAAGTGCACCCACATTATCATTTGTGTATAATGTGAGTGAGGTAAAAGTGGTAACAGCAAAGGAGCACAAACCAGCAAATGAAAACAACCTAGTAGCTGTAAAGATTACTGTAGAGAACATTACAAATAAATCACAGACATTTTTTTGGAACGACTTCTTTATAGTAGGGCGTGAGCAGATAGACTACGAAGAGGGCGAGATTAATCCAGTGAAATATGTGCAGCTACCTGAGCAAATGCCAGATGAGTTTGTGTTACAATCAAAGGCTAGTGTGGCATATACAATCTACTACGAGATTCCAAAGGATTCAGGGGAACTGATGATAATAGCAGGGGATTATAATTCATCGGGATATGGAATGCAGTACTATGGGGTGGACATAGAAGTATAGGGCGATACGGAAAATGCTAGATGAGTTTGTGTTACAATCTAAGGGAAGTGTGGCATATATAATCTACTACGAGATACCAAAGGACGCAGGGGAACTGATGATAATAACAGGGGATTATAATTCATCGGGATATGGAATGCAGTACTATGGGGTGGACATAGAAGTATAGGGCGATACGGAAAATGGCAGATGAGTTTGTGTTACAATCAAAGGCTAGTGTGGCATATACTGTTTATTACGAGATACCAAAGGATGCAGGGGAACTGATGATAATAGCAAGGGATTATAATTCATCGGGATATGGAATGCAGTACTATGGGGTGGACATAGAAGTATAGGGCAGTAAAGTAGAGGGGCGAGGGTGTTCCAGTAAGTTCAAGGTGAATGTGGCGTATTACAATCTACTACGAGGTGCCAAAGGTTGCAGGGGAACTGATGATAATAGCAGGGGATTACAATTCGTCGGGATATGGAATGCAGTACTATGGGGTGGACATAGAAGTATAGGGCGGTTTGAAAGTGGTGCAAAGGTGCTACAAAAAATGGGGGTGTATTAACATTGGCAACTAGGAAAGCAAAGGGTCGAATGGCTAAAAGTTTAATAGGTTTTTGGATTATTGTGTTAGTCCCTCTATCATTTTGGGGGGGGAAAGTACTGCTGGCTGAACCAACCGAGATAACAATACCAACACAAACAGGGTTAGAAGGACAAGAGATTGGGAAATCTGGAAACCTAATTGGTAATAGTAATAGTTTAATTGGAGTAAGTGGCAGCACAACACCACCATCAACACATAAATTGACCCAAATTTCATCAGTGGTGGACACAGGATTCCTACGGTTAATAAATAAAGATTATGCTTATGCAGAAAAACCAACAACATTAGCACTAGGTAAAGGAACAGTACCAGTATCCAAAGCAGCGGAAGAGGTGGACAAAACAGCCCTAGCCAACCTTAATAAATGGTTTGTGGCAGGGAAGGCAGCGGGAAAGAAAGAGTACCTATTGGTAAGTGGTTACCGTACTATACAATACCAACAAGAACTGCTGGACAAGGCAACAGACAAGGAATTTTTGCAGCGTCCAGGTAATAGTGAACATCATACAGGGTTAGCTGTGGATATTGGTGCAATGGGGCTTGATACATACAAAATTGGTGACTACCCAGAGGGAAAATGGTTAGCCGAAACCTGCATAAGTTATGGATATATACTACGTTACCCAAAAGATAAAGAAGCAGTAACTGGTATACCAAATGAACCATGGCATTTTAGGTATGTTGGTTTACCACACTCGTTTATAATGAAACAAAATAACTTTACATTAGAGGAATATTTGCAGAGCCTACAAGATGGTAGCACCTTTACCACTGACATAGAGGGTAAAAATTACACAGTATACATGGCTGTAAAAGAAGGTCAGAGTATATATATTCCTGCCAGTGGTACATTTAGCGTTTCCAGTGACAATATGGGGAACTACATTATTACGGAGCAGAAGTAGTAGTACAGAGGGGGGTATAAGCTAATTCGCCGCAGTTTGGCAAGTGGTGTAGGAGAAGATTAGTGGCGCAGAGAAGAAAAGACTACATTTTAGCAGCTCTTAAATACCATTTACCATTTTTACTTATCCGAGCCTATATACATTTCTTCAGCTTGTTCCAGACCGTTTTTGAGCATATGAATGGCATTTTCCATCTCCTGTGAGATGATACACGATTTATTTATTTGGTCAATTGTATTTGACATTGTTACTACCAGTAGGGTATAGGCTTTTTTGTAATTCATAATTTTAAATCTCCTTCATGAACGGTTCAACGTTCTTATATATGACCATTATAACGTGCATAATAGGAGAATGCAAGTGTTAATAATGGGGGAGTGGATTTTATGATAAGCTATGATAGATTATGGAAGACAATGAAAGAAAAGGATGTATCAACTTACACACTTAGAGAAAAATATGATTTTCATACTGACACAATAAGAAATTTGAGAAATAATAAAAATATTACCACGAATACACTAAGTAAATTGTGTGAAATTTTGGATTGTCGATTAGAAGATATTGCAGAGTACATGCAAGATTAAATATGGTGGGGGGTAGGTAGCACCAACAGACATTTTACCTTAGTTAGGCAAGTGAGTTAAAAGAGTTTAGTGTTGTAGGGGGATTTTATTTTAAATAAGATGGAATACTTGCAAAGCGTACATTTGATAGGAGGAATGAGTAATGGAATATTTACTTACGATGGGAATGATAACAGTTGGAATGCTAGGTTTAGGAAAGCCCCAATTATTCAATCAAAATAGTACAATGAGATTACATCATATCAGGGTGATTGCTGGTTTAGTATGGCTATGTGGAATATTGGTAGCGGTGTCTAATATTATGTTGAAAATAGTTTAATGTATTAGAGTATAAGCATAACATATGCAAATTTTGGTAAAAGAAGTAGGAAAAAAATAGATGAAGATTTTAGCAGTGGAAAGTTCATGTGATGAAACAGCCGTAGCTGTAGTAGAAGATGGCAGGCGGGTACTATCAAACATTATAAATTCACAGGTGGAGCAGCACAAGATTTATGGTGGGGTAGTGCCAGAGATTGCATCACGGCTACACAGTGAGGCAGTAGTAAAGCTGACCCAGCAGGCATTGTTAGAGGCGGGGGTTAGCCTAAATGACATTGAGGCAGTGGCAGTAAGTAGCACACCAGGGTTAATTGGGGCGTTGTTAGTTGGGGTAAACTTCGCTAAGGGTATTGCACTGGCTACAGGTAAGCCACTTGTTCCAGTAAACCACCTTAGTGCACATTTGGCTGCGGCATACCTGGAAAATCCAAAGCTAGAACCACCATTTATTGGGATGATAATTTCCGGCGGGCACACCAGTATTGTACATGTAGAAAGCTACACAAAGTTTACAACATTAGCTAGGACGCTGGATGATGCTGTTGGTGAAGTGTATGATAAAATCGCACGTGCATTAGGGCTTGCATACCCAGGTGGGGTAATTATAGATAGATTGACCCAAGGGGTTGATGTGAAAAGTGCAAAAAAATTATACCCATTACCAACACCAAAGATTACAGGTAATGAGCTGGACTTTAGCTTTTCCGGGTTAAAGACATCAGTGGTGAACCTAGTGCATAATAGTAAGCAGAAATCCATAGAGATTGACATGCCAGCTTTGGCAACGAGCGCCCAAAACAAGGTTTGTGAGATACTGTTTGACCACTTGGAAAGTATTGTAAAGAAGACAGGGATTAAAAAAATAGTAATAGCTGGTGGGGTAGCTGCAAACTCCTTGGTACGTAGCAGTGCAGCTGAATTTTCCCGAAAGTTTGCAGCGGAAATATTTATACCCAGTGTTGGAATGTGTGGGGATAATGCGGCAATGGTAGGGGCACAGGGGTTTTACAACCTGAAGGCAGGGTTAACTGCTGGTATGGAGCTTAATGCGGCTGCGGTTTCATTGGCATAAAAGAAAAATAGCAAGGTGTAGTTTTTTGGGCTACATCTTGCTATTTTGTTTGGGGTGGATTAAAAAGGTTAAGGATTCTTGTCTATATATTTTTTTAGGGCAATAATGCATAGCCCAAGGACATACATTAGTTGAGCTAACAATGCTATTGGAATAAGTAGAATAAGAAATTCAAAGATAATGATTACTCCTTTTTATGTATAAATTTAGGTTGCAAAACGGTGGGGGTATATATGAGGATATATTACAGTTGCCTTGTAGTTGAAAATATGTTAGAGGTTTGAGCGGTACTTGGCTGAAAGATTTTGCGCCTTTTGCTGCAAAAGTTTATTGATAAAAACATATACAGCCATATGAACTAAAACATAGCTACTCCATATTTCAAAATCGTATAGAATTTTAACCATTTGCCCTACAGTGGAATTAAGTAACTGCCCTAAAAAAAACAAAGATGTGTTTAGTTTAAAGAGATTGTTAAATAGAAAAATTTGCTTTGTGTCATGTTCATTAAGCTTAAACTGAGAAAAATCAATATTTCCAAGATTCAATTTATTCTTAAACTCTGGGGAATAAGAAACAGTATAAATAAGGAGAACTGTAAAAATAACAACTGCAAAGCCCATAATGATTATGCTACGTTTAATATGGTTTTCCAAAGGCGTCATCTAATACACTCCTTCTGTAAAAAAATTTGTTAGTAATTACTTGGTATGAAAAGTATAGCATAAAAATTTTTAGCGGTCAAGGATATTTCAGTAAATACTAATAATAAATTAGTCTAAACAATATGATAAAGCAGGGCGTGGTGGTGATAAAAGGCTGTTGGGTAGTGAGGGAGAAAAAAAGTCCCGCCGAATGCTACGGGTAGCGTGCGGCGGGGGGTATGGTTAGTATGTATTAGCAAGTAAACCTAAAACAGCAGATAAAATAATTGTAGTAGAAAATAAAAGAATTACTTTAATTATAGTGTTTTTCTCCATAAATATTGTTGGAGTGTAGATGCAAATGCTAAAGCAAAACACAACTAAACCTTGAAATGGTAGATTATCCACTGAGGTGGGATAAAGCAGTTTCAAAACTATGACACCAATAGTACCAAGTGTAGCAACTACAATAGCTAAGCAAAATAATAAATTTTTTGAAATATTAGCAAATTTAAGCTTAGTTAACTTTACCACAGCTAGATTTAGAATAGCAAAAAGTATAGAGTAGTAATAGAAAAAATCTTCAACATACAACCTAGAAACCACCTTTAAAGGTAATAACTTCTAGATTGTGCTGTTACACTAATACTTTTAAGGGCAGCAGGTTTGATATAAACGGCAGTTTTAATTAATGCCCCATACCCTTTATCAATTCGATAAGCCTGACCTATTATACCAACCCCGTACGCAGCTCCAACAACAACACCTACAGCGGGTGCAGCAACTCCTAAAGCAGGTGCAAAAATTAAACTTACTAATGCACCTAAAACAGAAGAGTAGTATGCCCTATCAGCATAATAATAGCCAACATTTTCGTGGTCAATATAATGAGATATAGTAATAGTTGTAAGAGTAATAGTAAAAAGAATTTCATTTCTGTTTCCATACACAGCTGCAAAAGTGCTAATACTGTTATTAGAAGTTTTTATTGAAATAAAATTGTTGTTAGCAACTGCTACATAATGCTCTTGCTTGCTAAATGAACGTGACTGTACACCATTTGATGGTGATTCAAGCGATTTATTAATAGCATCTATATATTTGGATGTAACAGTTAATGCTCCATTACTATCCCCACTTAACATACCATTTAAAATTGCATTATTAGTGTACGAAATGGATTGCATTATTGCTTGATAATAATCTAGAGGTACATTTTGTTCCTTTTTGTATGGAATTGAATAAGTACCATTACTTTTTTGAACAAGATTGGGTAGTAATATTTTTTCATATTTTAACAATAGGTTGGGGTCTAATACTTTAGTGGTTCCTACAGTTGTAGGCTCACTTACCACTTGACGTGCTAGTGCTGTGCTGGCGCCGCCTACCGCCATAATGCTTGCCATAGCTAGGCATAGTAACTTCTTGAACATTTTATCAAATCCTTCTATTAAAAAATTCGTCACTGGTACTAACTTTTACACAGTTGCAGCAATATCCCGTGAACTCGTGCACAAATTCATGGGGGTGAAGTCCGCAGCCCGTATATCAGCCCGTATATCAGCCCGTATGAAAAGTATACCATAAAATCCCTTAGTTGTCAAGGAAATATTGGTCAATGTTGTTGATAAGTTTACCTTACTGTTATAATAAAGTTTTGCATAATCACAATAAAAAGTTATCATATGGGTAAGAATGTGATTTGTTAGGTGCAAAAAGTGTGGCAGAGTATACATTAGGGTTTTAATGCAATAATAGATTTGTGTAGAGGATTGGTAAGTGAGAATTAAGTTTAGGAATAGATTTAGAAAAGATTAAATAAATTTTGGAGGTATACAAGTGTTAATAAGAACCGACCTAGCAATGGAACAAGCTTTAGCCTTTAAAACTTTACCAGAGGGGGTAAGTGTGGAAAAAACTGAGCAAGGTGGGGTAACAAACACAAAGGTACAGATAACAACACAAGCAGGGGCGAAAAAGATGGGAAAAGCAATTGGAACATATGTTACTATTGAAACGGATAGCTTTGCAAGTGACTTGCAGGAGGGGGAACCAGCTGTACGAATGTTGGCGGAGGAGATTGCACAAATGTTGCCAAAAGAGGGTGATATATTGGTTATAGGTTTAGGTAATCAGGAGATAACACCTGATGCGCTTAGTGCACGTTGTATTGGGCAGATTATTGCGACACGGCATATTCAGGGGGATGTGGCAAAGGAAGTAGGTTTAGGTACCTTGCGTTCCGTTGCAGCCATAGCTCCCGGGGTACTGGGGCAGACAGGTATGGAAACAACTGAAATTGTAAAAAGTTTGATAAAGGCCATTAAACCAGTGGCAGTATTAGTAGTGGATGCATTGGCTGCAAAAGATGGTGCGCGACTAGGGCGTACTGTACAGCTTTCCAACACGGGGATTGCCCCAGGTTCAGGGGTACAAAACCATCGCCGTGCATTGGATGAAAAGACCTTGGGTGTACCAGTTATTGCGTTAGGTGTGCCAACTGTTGTTCATGCTAGTACATTTATTGCAAATTTTTTAGAACAGTTAGGTGGAGATGTTCCCGAAATTCCCGACAACTTAGCACAGCCCATGGTAGTAACCCCACACCACATTGACCAGATTATTGCACGTGCATCACGGGATGTAGCAATGGGGATTAATATGGCGTTGCAGCCTACTTTACCACTGGATGACTTACGATTTTTAATGAGCAGCTAGTGGGCGGCAAGTTGCCGCAGACAATCTGCCACAATAGGGCAAGTGGGTACAAAAAGAGTAGCAGTGTGGCAGGTTTTACATCTTGCAAAAAAATGATACTGGGGTGGGCGGCAAGTTGCCGCAGACAATCTACCACAATAGGGCAAGTGGGTACAAAAAGAGTAGCAGTGTGGCAGGTTTTACATCTTGCAATAAAAAATGATACTGGGGGTTGGACAAGTGCCAGGGCAAGTGGGTAGTAGCATGGCAGGTTTACATCTTGCAAAAAAATGATACTGGGGTGGGCAGTACCCATACCGCATCCTAGCCCATTGTTACATGCATATTTTCTCCCCTCTCCATTTGCCCAATTAGTAAAACAAATAGCACAAATTTAACAGCAAAAAATGCCCCTTGTAATAGGGGCATTAAACGTTTAGTTTTGTGGGGATGAGGCTGAATACAATAACATTTGCGATGCTAAGCTGGATTAAGGTTTGTACAAGTGTTTGCACATCAATCATATTAGGTAACAGTGCATTTGACCAAAATATGTAGATGAGAAAAAAGTTTATAATAGGAAAGGCGAAATGAAACTTTATTAGTTTAGTTTGGCGATTTTGGGTATAGGAAAGCTTTTTAAAAAGGTTGAAAGAGACATTAAAGTCAATATAAAAGCACAAAATATAAAAAAGTAGACACCGAAAGTTTGATAGGACAGAGTAGATGGTCATGGTGCTTACCCAAGGGTTGTTTACAATGGAGCTGTTAAAGAAAATGGTTAGATTGAAATCTATCATAGTTGCAATTATAACGCCCATAGTTATTTGAAAAAAGTCAAAAAAATAAAACCTAATATTTTTTATCAAATGTTGCACTGGACTATCATTCCCCTTTCACAATTTCCGAGTATGCCCATATTATAGGAGTTTAGACTTTAAACCTAGCAAATATTTTGCCAATGAGATTATATAATGCAATATGAAAGGGTAACATTACAAGGTGTGCAAGCAAATGATTAGGCATTAGGTTGTGCCAAAATGTGTCCGTGAAAATGAAGAAAATCCGCACCAAAATAATTGTAAGTGACGATTGCAGCCAGCTTCGCTTAAAGTCGCTCAATGGTTTTCGCTTCCGTGGTGCACGCATTATTCGTCTTTTGAAGGGTTTAGGTTGGTTAATGATTATTTTACTCAATACAAATACCGCCTAAACATAATTTTGGTAACAAAGCTCCCTAAAAACTAAAATAAAAACATAGAGTTTATAAAGCATAGCACACAATCTAGCAATTGTCAACTATATTTTACCAAAGAGGTGATAAAATATTATTATTAATACTTTATATATTTTAGATAATGATGATAAAAACTAGTATGTGGGGGAGTGTATAGAAAGAAGGATATGCAAGCAAAGGTTGACAATAGGCTGGTTTAGGGTGCAAAAGTAGTGATGAAAACTGGAGAAAAAAAGTATAGGTAAATTTGCAAAATTTAATGTAAAATGTAGGGGTTGACTACTGGTTTTTACCTATGTACACCTTAAGTGCAGCACTGCACAGGTCGATTAAGCCAGATAGCTTGTACAAAACAATCATAGCAAGTATTAAAATAATAAAACCCAAGGTTAGCCGCTCCTTTCCTATAAAAAATAAAAGCTAGTAAAAAATAAAATATACACAAAGTGTTTGTAGTTTCATTATAGAACAGATAGTTTGTCCTGTCAACTATTTTATTGACAATGTTATTGAATGTTTAGTTTGGAGGGGAAGACATAATAGGAAGGTAGCACAGAGAATAATATGGCTAGTAGGGGGCAAAATGTAAGTTATATTAAACTTAGCTATTGACAAGCTGGCGTTTTTGTGTTAGTATAAAAATTGTACGCATGGGCAAGGTTCTAGCACTGTCTAGTGGTAAGGATTTAATAAAAAATATCCACCTTTGGTTACCAGCGATCTTATGAGAAATGAGGAAAAAAAGAATGTACGCAGTTATAGTTACCGGCGGCAAACAGTACCGTGTATCCGAGGGAGATGTACTTTACATTGAACGTATGGACTATGAAGTTGAGGAAACCATTACATTTTCGCAGGTTCTACTTGTTGGAACAGACGATTCAGTAAAGGTTGGTAGCCCAAATGTTGCAGGTGCAGTGGTTGAAGCTAAGGTTTTAAAACATGGTAAAGCAAAGAAGATTACAGTATTTACTTACCGCGCAAAGAAAAATTCAAAGCGTAAATTGGGTCACCGTCAACAATATACAAAGGTTGAAATTTCAGCAATAAAGGCTTAAAAATAAAAGCTTAAAATATGGGCTTAAAATAAACTGTGCAATTTACAATTTATCTTTTATGACTTCGGTCTTATATTTTATTTTTGGTTCAGTTATTATTTTTGGAGAATTAAGAAAGTAGAGGTGTTTAGTTTGGCTAGTAAAAAAGGTGTAGGTTCCACCAGAAACGGACGTGACTCGGAGTCCAAACGACTAGGAGTTAAGCGTTCTGATGGTCAGGGAGTTCTAGCAGGTAATATTTTAGTGCGTCAACGTGGCACACACATTCACCCAGGCAATAATGTTGGCAAGGGTTCAGATGATACTCTGTTTGCACTTGTTGATGGTAAAGTGAAGTTTGAAAGGGTAGGACGTGACCGTAAAAAGGTTTCCGTTTACATGTCTTAATTTCGGTTAGGATATTTACTACCTATTTGTTCAATGTTTTTGTTGGCTGGTTTGCTTTGACACCTTCCTTGTAGGGTGTTCGTATAAAGCAAGCTAGCCACTTTTATTGAGTCGGGCAGGTGGGCAGTGCCCACACCCTATCCGGCGGCGGCGAGTTGCCACTGACTGCCCCGCGGTTTGGTCAACTACATTGCGCAAAGAAACTACACATGAGGTGTTTGGTTATCCTAAGCCTTATGGTTGGTACCCCACGTTTTGCACCAGTGCAGCCTTTGCAACAAAGTGAATCCATACCAAAATGGGTCAAGGGACGATGTCCACTAGCCCTTTACAGGGCGTCGCAGTAGCCCCAAATACTCGTAACCTTACAACAAAGCGGTAGAATACCGCACAGAATGGAGGAGAATAAAACTATGTTTATAGATATCGCGAAAATCTCGGTAAAGGGTGGAAAAGGTGGCGATGGAGCCATTTCATTTCACCGTGAAAAGTATGTGTCCGCAGGTGGGTAAGATGGTGGTGACGGCGGAAAAGGTGGAAACGTTATCCTAGTTGGGGACAAAAACCTATCAACACTACTAGAATTTAAATACAGAAGGCGTTATGAGGCAGATAATGCAAATGCAGGTAGCAAAAAAAACAGCAGTGGTAAGGGTGGAGCAGACCTAGTAATTAAAGTTCCCCTTGGTACACTAATACGTGACAGTGACACAGGCAGACTGATTGTGGATATATGTGACGAAAACCCTGTAGTAATAGCTAAGGGTGGACGTGGGGGATGGGGTAACAGCCATTTTGCAACACCAACACGCCAAATCCCACGTTTTGCTAAGCCGGGGCTGGAGGGTGAAAGTTTCAACCTTGAGCTAGAGCTTAAACTTTTGGCAGATGTGGGGCTTGTAGGATTTCCTAATGTTGGAAAATCTTCAATTATTTCCAGCGTTTCCGCAGCACGTCCAAAAGTTGCAAACTACCACTTTACTACACTGGTACCTGCACTAGAGTGGTACGTGTTGATGAATCCAGCCAGTTTGTTATTGCTGATATTCCAGGGTTAATTGAGGGCGCAAGCGATGGTATTGGGCTAGGACATGAGTTCCTGCGCCATGTACAACGTTGTCGCCTTATTGTTCATGTAATTGATATTTCAGGTAGCGAGGACCGTGACCCATACGAAGATTATGTTACAATTCAAAGGGAGCTTAAAAACTATAACCCAGAGCTTGCAGAACTACCATTTATTATAGCGCTGAACAAGTGCGACATTTCCATACCTGAACAGATTGAGGAGTTCCGTGGTAAATTTACGGATATGGAAAATGTGCCTACTATCTTGGAGGTATCCGCCGCTACTACACAGGGGCTACAAACATTAGTTGGGGAAATTGCAAAGGTTCTAGCAACATTACCGCCAATTGTGCGGTTTGAGTCCGAACCAGCATCCCTTGCCGAGCTTGAGAGCAAGATTAAGAAGAACGAATTTACCGTTACAGTTGAGGGGAACGTATACTTTGTAGATGCGCCATGGTTGGAAAATGTTCTGGGCATCGTGGATATGGAAGACTATGAATCCTTACAATATTTCCAACGTGTACTACGTACCAGCGGAATAATTGCAAAACTGGACGAGCTAGGCATTAAAGAAGGCGACACAGTTAGTATCCTAGAATTTCTATTCGACTACGTAAACTAGGTGGTCGGGTCGGCAGCACCTCGACGCCATTTAGGGCTAGTAGGCTTGCCCCCACAATTAGATAAGTGAAGCCTGAAAAGAAACTGCATGTGGGGTGTTTATCTTGTAGAAAAGCTTTATAATACGTAACATTTACGCCAAATGTTGCACCAAAGCCAGTCATACACAAAATGGGTCAAGGGACGAATTCACTAGCCCTTACAGGGCGTCGCAGCACCCCTTGCACGCTTGCCCCATACTTGCACCTTTGCAGCCCCGCAATCTCGAAACTTATCAACATAAAGGAGGATAAAACTTGAAAGAAAAAGTAACAATGCCACAATTAAAATCATTTAACGCACTAACACTTGCATTTATTGGTGATGGTGTATATGAACTACTTACACGGGAATACTTAGTGTCACAGGGCGAAAAGCCAATTGGGAAACTACATTCCAGTGCCGTAGCAGTAGTAAAAGCACCTGCACAGGCAGCAGCATATCATTTTATTAAGCAGCATTTAACCGAGCAGGAGCTGGACATACTGCGTCGTGGACGTAATGCACAGGCAGCCCATCAACCAAAAAACTCATCACCAATTGAATACAAACAGGCAACAGGGTTAGAGGCATTGTTTGGTTATCTTTATCTTTCGGGGGATAGCCAGCGTTGTCGGGAAATATTCAACCTAATTATTAGCCAGTAGTGGGCAGTGCCCACACCCTACCCCACACTATGCTCATAGGTAAGACTTGTGAGAATTGTCCCTGTGAGGTATGGGTATTCTGCAAACTTTACTGGATTGGGTGCAGTATGGAATGTTATAGTTTTGCTAAACCATTCTAATGGGTAACAAACACCGCAACATGTAACTCCGGCTTGGTACATTTTGTGACAATAATGGGTCAGTTGGTGCGCAGAGCTCACACCCTACCCCACACTATGCTCATAGGTAAGACTTGTAAGAATTGTCCCTGTGAGGTATGGGTATTCTGCAAACTTTACTGGATTGGGTGCAGTATGGAATGTTATAGTTTTGCTGAACCATTCTAATGTTTAAAAAATGCAGCAACATGTAACCCCAGCTTGGCACATTTTGTACCCCCTTTTATACCCTTGTGCCCCTCAAAAACTTTCAGGAGGAAATGCATTATGAAATCAGGCAATAAGAGTCAAATAAAAGTATATTTAGTTGATATAATATATGACATAATAGGTGGTGCAATCTATTCCTTAGGGCTTAATGGGTTTATTGCAGCCAACAATATTGCACCGGGTGGGGTAGCAGGTATAGCAATTATTACTAACTATCTTACAGGGATATCCGTTGGAACATTAACCTTTGTAATAAATATACCACTGTTAGTTTTAGCCACAATCTTCCTAGGGAAAACCTTTACAATTAAAACATTAAAATCAGTTGTAATTGTATCCATACTAATTGACTTGGTCCCAAACTTTGTACCTGCTTACCATGGTGACATTTTATTGGCAACACTTTTTGGTGGTTTATTAATGGGTGTAGGAGTAGCTTTTGTTTTTATGCGTGGTTCAACTACAGGTGGCAGCGATATTTTAAGCAAGCTTATTCAATTAAAATTCCCGCACGTACAAATTGGTCAAATTATACTTTTTGTAGACGCATTGGTGCTAGGCTTGTCCGCTATAGTCTTTAAGAATATCGAGATTGCATTATATGGGCTTATTGCCATGTTTACTGCCTCACGTATAATCGACAGCCTATTATATGGCTTGGAAACAGGAATGCTGGCATTTATTATTAGTGAAAAAAGCGAGGAGATTGCAAAAGAAATCTCCCAAAATTTAGTGCGTGGCACAACACTGCTCCGTGGGCACAGTATGTTTTCATGTAAGGAAAAAAATGTGCTGATGTGTGCAGTTTCCCGCCAACAATCATACAACTTACGGCAGCTGGTTTACCGTATTGACCCATCGGCATTTATGATAAATACTGAGGCTGGGGAAGTGCTGGGTAACGGATTCCGACCATTAAAAGCAAAACCAAATGATTAGGGTTGGGTGACGAGCACCAACGGATATACCCCGCACATTGGATAAAGCTTGCCCATGAAAAACACCCCTGCAATTAGCTAAACTAACAACTTAAAATTACACTAGATGGGAAGTGGAATATATTATGGTATTGATAACAGGTGCAAGCGGACAAGTTGGATGCGCAGTGCTTCGTGCATTAAGTAAAGTAGGTATAAAGACAAAGGCATTTGTCCACAGTGCCACCAGTATAGAAAAGGTAAACGCAGCTGGCGCAACAAAAACATTTGTTGGTGATATGTCGGAAGAAAAAAAGATTTGAGAGAAGCTCTGCAAGGGGTTGATACTGTATACTACATTTGTTCTGCTGCCAATCCTAAAGAAGATGAAATTGGCAAACAGATGATACAAATTGCTAAGGATATGGGTAACATTTATTTTGTTTATCATTCGGTACTACATTCGGTACTTCAAGATATGATTCATCATAAAAAGAAGTTGCATACAGAACAATTATTAGTTGATTCCGGTCTTGACTTTGCTGTTATTCAACCTGCTGTATTTATGCAAATGCTGGAGCCAGCTGTGAAATCAGTTAAAAACGGTGGTCCCATGATTCAGAAGTTTTTTATATCCAATGATACTCAGATGAGTCTTGTTGATATGGATGATTTTGCAGAAGCTGCTGCTTTGATATTAAGCAACAAAGAATATGCCAATGGAACTTTTGAACTTAGTGGAGAAGGCAATTATTCATTACATGATATGGAAACCATTTTTTCTGAAGTGGCAGGCAGAGAAGTTAATTCGGTATATATTACAGATGATACTTTTATTGAACAGATGAAAATTGACGCATCAAGCTATCAAGCACAAACGCTATTGACTATGTTCCGTCATTATAATGAACATAGTTTTCGTGGAAACTGTATTATGTTATCGCAAATTTTGGGACGGAAACCGCGTACATTGCATCAGTTTATTAGTAAAAACATGACGAATTTATAGTTGTATTTGTGTGTAATCATAACATATTTAAACCATAAGATATACAACTCCATAATAATTAAGATTTTTTACCGCCAACAATCATACAACTTGCGGCAGCTGGTTTACCGTATTGACCCATCAGCATTTATGATAAATACTGATGCTGGCGAAGTGCTGGGTAACGGGTTCCGACCATTAAAAGCAAAACCAAATGATTAGGGTTGGGTGAGGGGCACCAACGGATATACCCCGCACCCTACACATTGGTTAAAGTTTACACATGAAAACATCACTGCAATTAGCTAGATGGCTGTTGCAGGGGTGTTTTTTGATATAGGTGGAATTTGTTAGTGTTAGTAGTGGAAAATGGGAAATATATGAATATGATAATGCTTTGATATTGTTAAAATTACAGTGAAAAATTGCGCAGGAACAGAGTGGTGCGCTATGGTGAAAAACTGTAAATTTGGACTAGAATTTATGGTTTATTTATGGTAAAATAATTTTAGATGCACTTGTGTGGTTAGGCAAAAGGGTTAAAAAATTCGTATTTTTGAAGGGAGATATATTTTATGGCAAAAGAGTAATTTCACTGGTGAGTTTAATGACTACCAAACAACGCAATATAGTGATGGTAGTGGTGGTGGAAGAGGTATGTTTTCTGTTTACTTAATAAACGAAAATGAAATCTACAATCCTAAGCCCTTAATACGATAGCAAACAAGATAAATTGCTTTATGAAAAGGGTGAGTTAATGAGAAAAATAGCAGTCTTATATCATTCGGGTGTTGGCAACACAAAAAAAGTTGCTGAGAAAATTAGTCAAGAACTTGGCAAAGTGTTTAACGTTGATTTATATTCCGTTGAAAAGTTACCAATAACATTTGAATTAAATTGTTATGATGGTTTGGTGATTGGGTTTCCTGTTATTCACACCCACCCGACGCAGACAATATTAAAGTTTATAAATGACATTAAACAGCTTAAACAACCAAAACCCACATATATTTTTACAACGTGTGGGTTATATTCAGCCAATACATTAAGGATATTTGCCAAATATTGTGTTGCTAAAAACATAATACCAGTGTTAAATAGAGTGTTTTGGGGTTGCCCTGCAACCGATGGGACTTTACTTGCTCCATTTATTAAGATGTTTTTCACTTTTTCAAAGAACTTAGATACAAACATTAAAGCAGATGTAAAGAACTTTGAGAATATAGTTAATAGCGGTAAATATAAGTTAAAAATGCCTAGATTTAAAATTTATAGCATTTTGAATTATCCGAACAAAATTGCAGGACAACTTATTACATTCCCGATATACCTACACAACAAAAAATGTAGCAAGTGCGGCATGTGCATTGTAAATTGCCCTACGAAAGCGTTGACTATAGATGAAAATGGTTACCCCTTGTTTAGTCGTCAAAATTGTGAAAAGTGTTACCGCTGTATCCACCATTGCCCGAATCTTGCACTGTCTTTAGATAAAAAATCAACACCAAAAAAAGTAATTAAATAAGTAATATGCCCATTGGATGGGATTCTCTTTATTTTTACTATGGTGCTGATGGAGATAGAAAAAGAACAGATATTTATGGCAATATAGTTTCTATAACGGATAGAGAAGTAGAAAATTATTTGCCATATACACCAAAAAATGATTTTCATATTAAAACGTTATTTAACTTATAATAGCTATTCTAAGTAACAATGGATATTCTTAATTTATATTTTGGAGGTGCAGAATGTTTGATGATTTTGAGTTAAAAGGCTTTTGGAAAGCTAATACTGAATCAAAAACGGATTTCATTGGTGCAGATGTTTCTGACGAAGAAATACAACAATGTGAAAAGCAATTAAACTTCAAGTTGCCAAAATCCTACATTGATTTAATGAAAGGACATAATGGTGGTATATTAGGACGAAATGTATTTCAAATTAAAGATAACAAGGGAAAAATTACAAAATCAGTCATTTGTGAATTTCTAAATGGTATTGGTGGCGAAAAAGAATTTTCGCTCTTATCCGATTGGAGTAACTGGAAACGAGAGGGTTATTATACAGGTGTCCTTATAGGCTTGCATATGCCAGATAGTGGATACTCGAAGATATATTACCTAGACTATTCTATTAGTGGAACGCAAGGTGAGCCAAGAGTAATATGCCATACAAAAGTATGGCATAATGGTAATACGCAAAATGTGGAATTTGAATTAGCCGATACATTTGAAAGTTTTGTTAAAGACCTTGTAAAAGCCCCAAAGGTTTCACCTTTTGACTTTGAGAGCTTCAACATAAAATTAAAAAATATTGTAAAAGAAACTTTTGTAAGGCTTATAGAAAATCATTCAAGTGAAATCATAGATTCTTTTGGGATTTATACTGATAGTGAAGTTTCGTTTATTGCTACAGCTTTTAATACAAAAAAACATCTTGAGTTACTTGTAAAAGATAGTGGAGATGAAGAATTTTACAAATATTCAACAGCTCACTGGAAGTATGAGGGCACAGAAGATAGTAACGATATGTATATTCTGTCTGAAGCACTTAAAGAATACACAGGTTTGCTTATGACAGATGCAAGTACAAAAAGTTTTCGAGACAAGCTAATTAATAATTGCGTGTTGGTACTACATGAACTGAGGCAAGAAAAATTCTTTTGCGACCATTACCAAAATGCTGTTACACTTATGGTGAATTTAAACCAAGACGAGCTACCTACATCAAGATATAAAAAGATTGTTTCGCAATTAAATGAATAATTTTTGTAAGCTTGCTGTATAAGCCGTAAACAGTGCAGAAATGAAGTTAGTTTATGGGGTTAGAAAATTTTTATAAAGGACTAGGAGAATTAAAGTGGAAAATATAAAAGGAAAAAGCAATAAAGAACAGCCTATTATCATTTGTGACGAATGTGGGAGTAAATACTATAAACACACTTCAAAAATGGCTAGTCTTTGTCCTGAATGTTCTAGCGTTTTATACGGCTATGATAATTGTACCCATAATTTTGAAAATGGTCGGTGTGTGAAGTGCTTTTGGGATGGAAGTATTTCAGACTATTTGAAAAAATAAAAATGAGTTTTATAAATGCTTATTGAAAAAAGGAACAGTATAAGTATAACGTTTAAATAGCAGTAAAAAGATATGAATTTTTGTAAGGGGGTATAGGCATGTTAGAGCAAGAATTTAGAATTAAGGCAATTGAAGTTGTGAAGCAGATTATTGACTGTATTGCAAATAAGGAGTATTCAAAACTTCATACTATTACTAACATTCATATTTCTTGGTGCAAAGATGGTGAAACTCAAATAGAGGGCATAGAAAATTTTGGAGAGTGGCTCGACGGGGCATTAGAAATGTGGGCTGAGGACGATGAAAAAGAATATATTATTGATGCATTTAAGGAAACTTATTTGCAGTTAGACTACACTAATAGTAATCGCGGTTTTGCAACATTTCACCCCAAAAGTAATGGTGAAGAACTTGATTTATGGTTTGAAATTGCATTTAAAATTGACAAATACGACAAACTTACTCCAGAGTTTAATGTGAATATTTAAAGGATATTATATACTTTTATTCATAATGAACTGCTATATTAGTAAGTAACTTTACATGGATTAGTGGTAATTGTATCTTGCGTTTTGTGAGGGTAAAAGGTTAGTTGATATTTGTATTGGGAATTATGGGGTTTTAAAATTTATATTTTAAGAATGGGAGATATTACATTGAATATGGATATATTGCAGAACAAGCTAGTTGATTTTTGCCAGCAGCTTGTAAATGATGGTATTATTGGGCAAACACTGGTTTTTATTGATAAAGATTATTATATTCTTATTGATTTTATTTTAGATGAATTAAAAAAGGAATATCCAAAAACTAAATTTAAGCGCATTATGAAAAGTGTACATTATGCAAATGGATTTAAAGATGATGCATTGAAAGAGGCTGCTTTCAAGTTGGACGAGATTGAGCAGGTATTATCTTTTAACAAATTCATTAATCACAATAAATCAGTTGACTATTACAACCGTGAAATTGTTAAAAAAGAAATAAACCAGTACACCCTTACAGAAACAATGATTGAAAGTCTAATGAAAGCGGGTATATAATGAAAAACATTTCACAATAGATAACCCTATGCCACCTTTATGGTTAATTTATCCTCATATTCACCCACTTAGTATTGGGTGGCGCATGGGCAATGGTGAATCATATAAGTTTGAGCTAAATGATTGGATTCAAGCTTTATCAGAAAGTGAGCGAAAGCAATACCAAGAGATGTTTCCAGCTCCAAAGTTTTGGCAGGAATATTATCTGAATACAAATTGGGAAGACGAGGAGTATGAAGAGCAAGAAAACGATGATTATTATGGAATGGGTATAGGTGATTATGGCATAGACCTTTGGAGTAAAGGTGGCAAACCATATTACACCAAAGAATGGGCTATTGCTAATGCTGCTAATGTGGAGTTTGCATTTTTTTGGCAACCAGGAGATATAACATATGAACCAGAGTGTTGCTTTGGGCAATAGCAGTATTCACAATTTAGATGTGAAACTGGAAATTATACTTGTACCGAACAATACATGATGGCAGAAAAAGCACGACTTTTTGAGGATAAAGAGGTTGAAAAATTAATAATGACATCAAGCGACCCAAAACAGATGAAAACCTTGGGGCGAAAAGTGAAGAGTTACAATGATAGTATTTGGCTGAATTTGAGATATTCCGTTGCACTAAACGGGAGCTATTTTAAATTCGCACAAAACAAAAATATGAGGGACATATTGTTGACAACAGGGGATAAAATCCTTGTGGAGGCAAGCCCACTAGATACCATATGGGGAATTGGCGACTTGAAAACCAGCAGTGCCGCATCTAACCCACAAGATTGGAAAGGTTCAAATTTGCTTGGGTTTGTGTTGGTGGAAGTACGAGATAGGATAAAAAAGTATATCAAAACCATTATAAAATAGATTGGTCACAGTTTTAGGAGCAAAGTTGAGCATATATTATATTTATAGTTTACTTAACCTTTACCATACTAAGCACCCCCCACAACTAGCTAAACAGCAGTTGTGGGGGGTGCTTTTGATTTTATGTTGAAGGATATACAATTAGCAGTAGGGGTTACTTACCAAGCTCATTTGCAATGAAAATAGCAGCATAAACATCATTAGCCGTTACAACAAAAGGCATATTGTGGATGGTTTCCCCAGCAGCACAGGCAGCAGTAGCAACATTCATAACCTTTTCATTAGTCACGTCAACAACACCAATCTGTGCCAAAGTTGTAGGAATCTCCACGCTTTTACAAAAGGATATAAGTTCACGAATTTCCTCAAGTGGTGCATTTTCCAAAACAAGTTGAACAAGTGTGCCAAAGGCAACTTTCTCACCATGTAGGTAGGGGTGGGTATCATCAAGGACAGTAAGCCCGTTGTGGATAGCATGAGCAGCAGCAAGCCCGCCACTTTCAAAACCAATACCACTAAGGTAAGTGTTAGCCTCAATAATATTTTCCAGTGCAATACAAATAGAATTGTTACTAGCAGCAATCTTAGCCTTTAGGCCATCTGCAAACAAAATATCCCTACATGTAGTAGCCAGTGCAAGGGCAGTAATAGAGCAGTTTCCCCCAGCCATAGCATTAGAGCCAGAGGCTTTAGTTGCACGTGCTTCATAAAAAGTTGCCAGTGCATCGCCAATGCCAGCAACCAAAAGGCGTACAGGTGCAGCAGCCACAACTTCAGTATCAACAAGGACAATGTTAGGGTTAGATTTTAAGATTAGATATTCATCAAAAGCACCATCATCGGTATATAAAACAGATAGGGCGCTACATGGAGCATCGGACGAAACAATGGTAGGGCAAATAATAGTAGGCAAGTTTAGATAATAACCCACAGCCTTTGCAGTATCCAGTGTTTTGCCACCACCAATACCAATAATAACATCAGCACCAGCTTTTTGGGCATCAGCTTTAATACGGTTAATGGCATTTTTGCTACATTCACCTGTAAATTTTTCGATAATTATTGGAAAGTTTGGGTCGGTAAAACTTTGTGTAATTTCATTCTCATACTTTGTTACAATGAAGGGGTCAACAACAGCATAAGCACAATTTTTTGCCAAGTTTCCAGCATGGGATGCAAGATTTTTAATCTCACCAGCATTTTGGATATAACGTGAAGGGGAAAAGATAATTTTTTTCATAGTGTAAACTCCTTTAAAATATAATTAAACAATAATATAGTATTAATAATATCATGACAGCAAAAATATGTCAAGGTAAATAATTAACTCTATTTTAAAGAATTATGATACTTTATTAAGGAGTATTTAAAGGGCGGTTGGTAGTGCTGGCAAGCAATTCATAAGCTTAGTACACTTAAGCATAACAAGAAAGTGCACATTGGGGATTATGCTTTTACATATTCCATTATATCTTGCGGTGTGCAGTCCAAAATTTCACAAAGAGAATTTATCGTATAAGTAGTTGTATTTTCATTTGCTTTAAGCCGTCGTATAGTTCGAGTATCAATGTTATGCTTTTCGCGAAGTGTATAAGTTGATACACCCTTCTGTTTCATGGTTTCCCAAAGTTTATTAAATATAATCATAATATAAACCCCCATAAAAATTATCTATTGCATATTTTTATTATGGGGGTTATAATCAACATATATAAGAGGAATATATTCCCCATACGGAAGGATTAAAAGTAATGAATAAACTTGCGTTTTGCTTTACAGACCATAGAACATTTCCAGCAAACAAAATACAAGAAATAGTAACTAACCTTGACCGAGAAATTGAGAACCTAATCGCCATTGGTGTGACAGATTTTATTTCTGGCGGTGCTATAAGCTTCGACCAGATAGCAGCTTCTTTAATTATTTCTAAAAAACAAATGAAAAAAAATTAGAATAAAAAATACCACCCCAATACATTTAACAAATAAATGAGGGTGGTATTTACTATTTATAAAAACCTAAAGTAATGCTTAATCCCGCAGCATTCGTTCAATAACCGAGTTGGAAACTAGCACACCCTTGGTTGTTAGGCATAGGTTACCGAAGTTAATACGCAGATGCCCAGACTCAATTAAAGGTGCAGCGTTAGCGGCTAGCTTGGCGCTATTGTGGGTAAATGGTGCAGGCAAGTTGGTAGGAATGCCACGCATTAACCGCATACCCAGCATAATATATTCGTCATAATCACCACTACTCCCCAGTTCCTCGAACATGGTTTGGTTCCTACGGCTTACAAACTTATCAACGTCCGGTGCAACGGCAAGGCGTTGTCCATCAATACAGCTATGTGCTGATGGGCCAATGCCAATATAATCCTCCAGCATCCAGTATTTAAGGTTGTGCTGGCTTACTGCACCATTTTTGGCAAAGCTGGAAATTTCGTACTGCCTGTAACCGGAATCCTCTAAAAAGTTCACAGTGGTGGTATAAAGTAGCTCGGTCACAGCCTCATCGGGTGGGGAGTAACCCGCAAGGGATAGGGGGCAATTTTCGCTAAGGCTTAGAATATATGCGGAGATATGCGTGGGGTTAAGCTCGCAAAATTCACTTAGAGTTTTCCTTAAAGTTTCTTCCGTTTGCCCGGGTAGACCAATAATAACATCAAGGCTGATATTTTTAAAACCTAGGGCGTGGGCAGCCAGCACTAGCTTTTTTGTTTGGATAAAGTTGTGACCACGTCCAGCAGTGTTAAGCTCACTATCAAAGGCGGATTGT
>JAGWCC010001134.1:0-74035 GCA_022651775.1 Drusus annulatus
TTGATTCAGAAAGGAGTATGTAAATAGGACTCTCCGTCCATTAAATAAAACTCCCCACTCTCCCCTTTTATCCTACCTTGAATAATGCAGTTGATTCTGATCCAGCAAGGGGTAAGTACAACAATAAAGGCTTTATTTGAATGGAGATGAAATAAAAAGTGTGGAATATATTTAGGTTCAGCTTGGCTCAGCATATTACCCTGCCGCCCCCGCCCCCTACTCCCGCCTGCTCCCGCCCCGCCGCAGCCAAGGAGACTATAGACACGTTGATAGCTGCCTGCTTTCGGGATACATAATGGCGGAGAATGCAATCCATCATCGCAATTGAAACTGTACGGGTGGCTATGAATATTAATTATCAGTATTTATGTAAGATCCGCCAAGACCCGGAGAAACGTAAGCACTAAAGTGGCAGCACAAAGTCCTTGTTCTCCCGTTTGATGCGGAATTGCCCATTAAGGGTGCGTTGCTATTGTTGCTGTCGGCGCGAGTTACAGCGCGGCCCCTTCAGTCCTTCAAGCGAGCTTTGTTCGCTGCATGATCATTTTCGTTTTTTGATTAAAACAGTTTTTATGTTAGCGCTTGAGTGGCTTGCAAACAAACTTGCAAAATATCAGCGGACCAAATTCTATTGAACTACAGCTAATGACATCCTAAGGTAACACCTAGCATCCTACCTAACATGGTACAATACATTCAGAAATCTAAGTATCTCTTCCACAAGTATTCGCTCTAGATGAAGTGTCAATTTCTGTTAGCCCCGACTGGTCGTAGTCGTCTCTGCCAGCTTATAAATATATTTTGCGTACTCCAGGGAGTACGGCTGTAATTGGTTGGTCGGGCGAATGAACATTCTGGCGATACTGAAACAAAGCGTGTATTTAAATCAATCATGTAAAATATTATGAAAACGATTGATCGAACGAAAATTGAACCGACGCTTATAAGAGTTTTGCGGCTACATACACTGGCACTTTTGAAAAATCGCACAAACGGCCGTCGTTCGTTTCTCTTCTATATTGTTTGCCGAATAACGACCCACAAACCCGCGCGACTACTATCCAACCTCCTCTGAACGTATGATTTCAAGAGAATCGAGGGTTGAATGACAACAGAGACTATATCAATCCTGTCGACACATACCCCTCGTATTTCTTATAACAATATGTTTTGCATCGAACAATAATAGCCATTAAGATACACATTCGAATTTTAGTGCTCGATATTACGTTTGTAAATCGACAGAAACTCAAACGACTTGAGAATTTTCGCTTTGGAACGAAGTACAAAATTGGATATATTTTTCTTTACATTATGAAGGCTCCCCGTGCCGTGCCGCGCCATGCCGCGCCGTGCCGCGCCGTGCTGAGCCGCGCCCGCCTGTGCGAAATATTCGCATCGACAGCGATAAATAAATTCACAACTGTGCAATAACGCGGCGGCTTATGTGGTACCTTCTCTAACCTGAGCAGGATTTCCATATACATACGCAAAGCTATCATTAGCGAGATTTGTTTCCATGGTTTTTACGAGTATTTCAAGATTATTATATCGTCTTCTTTGTGTTTTGAAAGACTATTACGAGATAACACATAAACACAAGCATTTTAAGGGGAAAATACGATTCAAATAAGAGTCAAATAAGTTTATAAAATTCTCAAGTAAGCCGAAGAAACGTCGGTTCTAGCAAACGTAAACCATATTCAATGGGATTTTTTTTCCCTAGAGTAGTCATTAAACTCTCGGAGAATCATCTTGTAAGAGTCATTTAAGTAAATGTTGATTCGGGTAAAGCTTTCAACGAAAAACATCACGTTGATATATTAGATAATCCCACTTTAGTTACTTCCGACGTTCCCCAAGGATCTGATCTTAGCCCACTCTTGTTCTTGATATGTATAAATGACCTTCCTAACTGTCTAAAATCCAGCTATTTACTATATGCAGATGATTTAAAAGTATTTCGCCCGATTGAATCCGTAAATGATTGTTTATTGCTTCAAAACAATTTAACATCAATATCTTCCTGATGCTCTCTAAACAAAATGTCTTTGAATATCAAAAAAAAGTTGCTCCACTACCTTTACTAGAAATCGTTCTCAAATAGCGTTTGGATATAAAATTGATGACATCATACTTGATTGTGTTACCAGTGTTCGAGACCTCGGAGTTGAATTCGACAGCAAACTTAACTTTAATTTTCACATTGAAAACATAGAGTCCAAGGGATATCGTCTGGATTTTTGTATCGAGTCACTTAACCATTCAAAAACCCAATGTCTCTCAAATACTTATACATATCTATAATTCGCAGCATTCTTGAGTTTGGTTCCGTAGTTTGGAGTCCAATTTACGAAATTTACAAAATAAAGAACGAATCAGCTCAAAAGAAACTAGTCCGAGCATTATCTTATAGAGCTGGATTATCTACATTATTTGACGACTATCAGAAGCGTTTGGAATATTTTAAAATGGAGACATTGAAAGAACGTCGGGACAAAAATTACGTTAAATTTCTTTACCAAATTTTAAATAACTACGTAGAATCTTCCCTTTTGTCCACAATTAAATTTAATACTAATCGCCGTCATTTAAGAAACCCCGAAATTTTTTACATTCCTTTCAAAAAAACTAATTCAACCTTCTCTCAACCTCTTAAGCGAATGTGTCGACTGTATAACATCCACTGTAGTGGAAAGATTAACGAAATTGATATATTCTCCAACTCACCTTGTAGGTTTAATCAAATCTTAAATACAATTTTTGCATAAAACAGAAAAAGGTACACACATGTACAACTTTAAGGTAATTATATATTTTTTAATGTTTTTTTTCCTGAATTTGAAATTGTGTTGATATTTACTATTATAAATGGTTGTTTTCTTTATTTTTCTATTGTTTTTATTTTATTAGTGTAATACAGTGTATTTCTAATAGCATGATGTGAACATTTTGGAAATGGATTGATGACCTACCTTTTATTTTGTATCTGTCAGTATGTATATAATGTTGTCACTCTGTCAAATGTTCCAAATAAATAAATAATAAAACTATCATTAAATAAATTTACAAATCAACCAATTACTACTTTCCCGAGTAAAGGCGAGCGATACTCAATAGAAAAATACTCTACCGAGAAGAGTCATAAAAGTATCGAGATAGTTCACATCTCGGACAAAGAATTATTGGAAAAAGTACAGGAACCATACTCTATCTGAAAATACTCTCGTAAAAACAGTCATTAAACTATCAGACAGTTCACAAGTCAGCCAAATAATTGTAGATTCCAGTAAAATAAAACAATGCACACTGAGAAAAAAGGCTTAAAGAAAAGTCACAACTCGTCAGCTAAGGAATAGTTGAATCGAAGTAATTATTAAATAAGTTAACTTAACTACACTTCTGACATGAAAACGGTTTCAACTATTCAAAAGGTTCGTAGAGGACTACAAAACCATTCAAACTGGCCACAAAATGTATCCTTTACAATTAAAAAATGACGCACACATCCAGCTAGTGTTATGGAAAGCATCAAAAATGTAAAAATTATTATTTGATAGACGGGGATTCAATTTGTCATTGAGGGATGATATTTTGATCGTTACCAATAGGCTGGCGCGGAGCGGGTGGAAGGGGTGGGGGAGAGGGAGGTGCCCCACTAGGGATGGTGACACCCGGACATGTCTCGTTCTTTGATTTAAATGTGCGCTACATCAGTGTTGATACTTGGCAGCAATCGAGGTATGTGTTAAAGGTATTTGTGAAACATTTTAATCCCACGCAAATATCACATTAGTTCTCAAGCCCATTCTGCGCCCGTGATATGACAAAAATACTTGTATGAAGGTATCTGAATCCGCGGAAACCTTCGAACCGTTTGCTTCCGTGGAAAACGGTAATTAGTGCCCATGGCTAAAAATAAATCTAAGCCAATCTAAATTCCGTGTCACCTTCAAATGTACAAAATCGGTTCATGGAGTATATATATTATTTCTAATTTCGTAACTGTTAATTCATGGTGGAATTCCATTTTAATGATTATATATAGCTTGAAACTCGTTTTTAGGTAGATTTGATGAATTGGTATGTACCTATAATTATTTAAAAAATACTTACCTATAAGGGAGATCGTACACTTTGACAATTATGTTTTAGGTAATTAATTAAGCATTGACACAAAATGCGTTTTGTTAATAAAACTGAATGAATGCCGCCAAAACACAATTTAAAGATGTAAATAGTAATTACTGACCCGCACAGCCATTCGGTGGCACCGCCGAGTGGAAGCCAGGTCAAAGTTGCAAACCCTAGTGTGGATACGCCACCGAGACAGTCACGTGGCCACGTGTTTGCTCTCCAAATAAAATGTGTGGATCGCATAGGACCGCCTACTCAAAATTATCGCCGCTCCGCAGAAAAAAGTCAGTCAACATCAAGCTTAACTTTCCCAACCAAAGATGCGAAGTGAATTGTCACTTGTAAAAACCTTTTTTCAAATTGTGAAATTTCACATGGGACTCATAATCATTACATCGTATTTCCTTTGGAAAGAAGATTCCAAATTTATTTGAAGAAATATTCTCATTGAGTTAGAGTTACCTGAAGCGACAAAAGCTAAAAAAACAAACATGCGTCGCTTGAGTCAAGCCTTCTTCCAAATGGTAAATGTGTTTTAGATGGCTGAAGGTTCACTAAAGTCTTCAAAATCAAACGAGAGTCAGATTATTCGATGCAGACAAGAAATGATTAAAACTGCTTATTTAACTCATTTCTGACGAAAGTGTCGCTTCAGCCCTTTTGCCTTTCCAGCGAAGATATGTCTATTTCTTTTTTTCATTTTGCTTAGTTAGTTTGTTTTAAAATGTTCGATATCCCTCGGGGTTACTATCACCGTCAGCGTGTATTTCAAACGAGATCAGTAAAATGTTCAGTTTGACGAGCTCCGTGGTATGGTTCCTAGTTAGAAGGCAGAATGCAGAATCATGTTTCATTTCCCCTGTTAGTCGGCTCCTCTCTGCATATCCAACGAAAGCCCCCCCCCCTCCGCTCGATGGGGCCGTTGCCTCGGTTTAGCTATCATTTTTTGTCATCTTAAGAGTCAGCACTCAAAAATAAACATTAATTTCTAGAATTCTAATACAAGCAATCCTACAAATGATGTATCTGAAAATTTACTCTTGGTAGTTAGAAAAATGTTTGAGGTTTCCAGTAAATACAATTTTAAAACTGTAATCCTTTAAATTCTATGAAAAATATACTAAAATGTCAATAAAAGGTGTAGTTTTTAAACCAGAAAAGGAATTTTACCTAAAAGTCTAGTAAGCTTTTCATAAATAATTTAAAAGATTACGGTTTAATTATTGTATTCACTGGAAACCCCAGTCATTTTTCTAACGACCCATAGAGAATTAATAGATGAACCATTTGTAGAATTGCTTGAACTAGAAAGCCAAAAAAGGCTATTTTTGGGTGCTGACCCTTATGAAAAAGGTTGTAGGATTTATGGCTGCTACAAAAATTCCATCGATATACCTACTTTTATGTGACGATAAGTTTATCATGTGAATTTCTGTAAATGCCGATCTTTGACTCATCAGCGGTTATTTCAATGTTATGTCGGGTTGACAGATTAATCCGTCAAGCATAACCTTTAAAATGCCAAAAAATCAAAAAACCCATTTGTTCCGACATCAAACGTCGCTTCACCTGCCTCTCTTGTACCCAGAACCAGATCCACAGTCTATAAAATACTGGGGGGCAATTACTTGCTTTCAGTGGAGAGATAATTAGGTATCCGCGGATAGATAATCCTAAAGTATGTAAACGTACAAATCATATCGACTGTTAGACCTTTGAAATGTAGCATATCAACTTGTAACGAGAAAATATGTCTGGGTTTTTTAAATGTTTTCGAATACTATCCAAGAGTCTGAACAATACGAGCGTGCGAATTAAATTCTCACATTACCCCTGTTAAAATCGCCAAACCCTATCTTCAATTCCACGTAATTAGGGTGTCCTCACCAGCCTTGATTTTCATTTACGTAAAAATAAAATAGCATTTTGATTCCCGGGAAAAAGGATTATTTTCGAAAAGGTTCATTATTCCTATTTTTAGATTTAAGAGTTGTTGGAAACAGTCGCAACAGATAAAGTGAACACGAAGCGTGAAAGACATTATGTATATGTTTCAAACCATGTCTTTATGTTAAAAATTAGGTTGAATTAAAAAGAAATTGAGGTTTTTCTATCTTCTGCTTCTAGAAACTTCCTTCAAGCGCCCTCTCTTTTCGATCCGCGGCCCAATTCGTGTTGCCCAGTTGGCAAAACAAATGTTTTGAATAAGTGTTTTAAAATAAAACGAATTTATTTAACTTACTGTTTCAACGGGTGGTTTTATGTTTAACACGAGGGGGGTGTGGGAGTCGGGAATTTCTCGCCACGGCGCTTCGTCTTCCTTCCTCCACTTGCTCCTTGTTCCCAGCTCCTCTCCCGTCCTCGGGCTGACGTGTGACAGCAGCAGTAAGCCACGTCACACGGCCTCGCGGAGGGAATTCATAAATATATTCTTTATCTGTGACAGCGCGCGGATCTCGGCTCAGGGCCAGCTGCGGGAACTGTGCTTTTTCTAGTCGCAAGCTAAGTAACACACACACTACAGCCGCTGGAAAACTAATAAGGAGTCATGCATTTTAGAAGCGGTATATAATTTATCAATTCAATGATTCACGTACGACGAAGATTGATTGATCACAGATTATGTCAAATGGAGCACTTTCCGCCAATTGGGGTATTATCGTATGCACGGACCGCAACTTGCAGGAGCACTGGAAGAACCTCACACCGGCCATTAGCAGGGACAGATGCTGGCCATTCATGCTCCAACTGTCGCAGTTCGGACCTTTACAAGCACTCACTAATATTTACTATCTGTTCATTACAATACCTGATTTTTCGTACGTTGTTAAAGCTAAAACTAAAGGAAGTGGTGAGAAGGAAAATTAGATAGGAAAGAGTAATACTTAGTGGAGCTCTTTTCATGGCTCCGTTTTTACTTGCACTCCGAACGTTATTACTATAAGTGTGGTTTTTCTAATACGCGCGTTCAGAGATGTTACGGCTAAATTTGCTAAAGGCGGCCCATTGTCATTTACTCCTTCTCTCAACCTCACTTGTCTGGTTCTTTTTACGTGGTTCTATAACCTAACCTAACTATTTGTATCGTTCGAAATTATTAGATTTTCCCCTAACGCTGATGTGCCGGTCTTAGGAGCACATGCCTTTAGTTTTCCCTGTTCATCTGTAGTCCAATAGTACGGTGATTTTTTGAAGTTTTTAAATGCATATCTCTATTTTATACCTCTTTCTAATGATAATGATTTTGTAAAATCATTTTTATTAATTTTACTAAGTAATTAAGGGCATGCCTAATATCTTCTTTGTCGATATCTGAAAGATTCTCTAATTTGACGTTTAAATTGATTAATGAGTTTGAACCAAAATAGATAATTAGAAAATTAGTTTCCGTCCTTGTTTAAAATCCTTCACAATCTTCGAAGAATAAGAAGCAGAGAAAATCAACTGATAAAATTTTATTAGAAAATCTGTTATAAAAAGTGATATAACCATACAAATAAATCGAATCTTTGCTTACACATATAAAGCTGGAGGTCTCTCACAGAAAAACAGTTTCAAACATACCCAGTGATTTTAAAAGAAATATTTTTTAATCAATTAATTGATTGGGAATACAGTTGGGAAAAAGGTTCGGTAGTGTATTAAGTAGAGCATCCACCAGGAGCGTGGAAGATTCCGATTACGATTCTGGGTCGTACCCCAATTTTCAATATTTGCTGCATGTTTTTCTAATTAATATTTTTTAATATTATTAATGTTGTTTCAATAATTAAAATCACAATTAGCATTACGCCACAGAGAGAAAATTTTCATTCACAAAATAACTGCGTTTCAATAATGTTATTAAAAACTTCATAAGATCGTTTGGGATTCTGAGCAAGTACTCTGGTATGGGTTGCAATATCCCTAAGGACACAGCCGAAAATCGATCAATAACACACGTGACCCACCGCGCAGTAGACCGGTGGACTTAGTACACCTCCATCGTGTAATGATAAACGCACCCAACCTTCGTAAAGTGAATAAACCATTTGCATTTACTTACTTCCAGCCATCACGAGATGAAAGTTAATAACTTGTTGACCTCTTCTCGACGGCTGACGCGTTGTGCGAATCTCTGAAAGCGACCAAGTAATAAAGATGCCTATCACGACAAGTTCTTGAAGCTTTTCTCCGATATTATTATTAGTAAAGCAATGTCGCACTGGAATACAATATGATAATCAACGATAAGTAAGCACTTCGCACCTTTCAATTTCCATTCCCAGAAGACTTGTGTGACAACACGCGCGCCTGGGTCTGGGTATCGGCCGAGGCGTCATAATGACGTGTGTTCCTTAGATCTGCCATTTTCCAAATTAAAAGCCGCTACAGATTTCAAGCAGTGGCTCGGCCGCCCAGCGAGACGCTTCCTCGCGAGTAGTTCCCCGACCCTCCTTCAGTCCGACCCGCTACGCAATCGAGCCACATGAAACAACGCTAATATCTCTACTTATGCTCGTCTATATTGGGACTGTCAAACTGTCTCTTTAATCCTGGTCAAATGTACTTTCACTGAAGTTACCGTAAATATTTGCAACGAGAATAATATTTGTTTTTTTATTTTATTTATTTATTTGTTCCTATGGTAAAACACGCTTCGTCGTTATCACCAATCCCTCACCTTTAAGTTGCTTACGTTTTGGTTTTACGTGAATTTATATTTGACATGTCGGAAACTGTAAGAAAGCAATTCGTCCAAGTACAAAGAGTATTGTTTTGTAAAAACATTCAAAGATTTAAAAAATTAAAAAAACATTAAAAATTTTCTTCATTAGAAAAACGTAAGAAAGACATTGATTTAATTTGCATTTTCAAAACTATTAATTGTGTTATTGATCCACCCTCTTTTTTGCAACTCATCCAGTTCAAAATACCTTGCCGCAAACTTAAAAATAATGAATTTCTGTTCCTCAATCATCCCTCTACTCATTATTGTGGATCATTCTCCACTGTCCAAAATGTCAAAACTTGTTAACTCAAGCCATGGTCTTGAAGTTTTTGATGCCAGTCTAAATTACTTCGGTCATTCTATACGACTCTAACCTTGCCCTTTTATCCCATTTCGTGTTACGTATTTTGTTGTAGTTCACCAATGGTCCGTTAGTATACAAATAAATAAAGTAATTATAAATCACTACTCTCCCAACCCTAAATCTTGCATCAAAATCAAAGTTTATTAATATTAGTTTTTTTTTACATTCGTTGGGTTGCACCGATAACGAATTAGATACAAAATATTTATTCGTTTGACTCACTCGTTCTACAATGTGTATTGTCAATCGTGTTTTAATAGAATGTGCGTAAAGAGTGTGACTTTCCTGAATCATTTAGGTAAGATTCATCTTGCCGATTCACGTGTGTAACTATGTGCGGAGATCATGGGCAATGTATCCGACCCCCGATCATAGTAGCGCCGGATACTTGCGTAAGCTTTGAAAAAAGTCTCCCATCAAGAAAATAAGCGTCACGACGCCTTACTTGTGTACAGTAAACCATTTCGTTATAAATTCCGAACTCAAAGAGCCTGCTTGGGTTTATTTCGAGAATTTGTTGTTTTCTTTCCACCAAATGTACAATTGCAAAGAATCTGTCCAATGTGACAGAATAAACAAATACTCGGAATCATAAACAATTGACTAAATTACTTTCTTATATTTTTACTAAAACCTACCGAAGTTTACTAGCATCTTTAATATCCGTCATGTTTTAGTCAAAAGCGTCATTTAAATTAAACGTATGAAGATGGAGATGTTTCAAACTTTCGTCACACTTCAGTAATTAGAACAATTTTGTATTTTTGACATTTCAAAGGTCCCCGTTAAACGTCAATTCTATGCCTGTTTCAGCTTTTGTGACCAGCTGACAAGCATAACGACATGACCGCTACACTACGGACCGACAACCGGCGTTTAACGGGAGTCGCTAACACGTCAAAAAGGGGAATGGCGTTAATCGTGGAACGGCAACGATGTCGGAAGTGACGAAAGTTTGAAGCTCACTAACGTCAAGTTAAAGTCTTTTCAAAATTAGTTACTAAAATGTGTGTGTTTTTAAAGAAAGACCAGACCAAAAATAGTTTGAATATTTAGATTAATAATATTAGGAGGCTACTGCTATCACAATAGGCAGAACATCCTTGTGTGTAATGGCGGAGGATTCAACTAGGCCGAAGATCGAACCTGCGACCCCGAGACGAGACTCTCAATCTGTTCAAGTGAGAATTTATAAATATGAAAATATTCGATTAATTCCAGCAGAAGTAGGCCCACTGGCACACGGACACGCCCAGCACGCAATTATATCGGTTTATCTTTCCGGTGGATTAAGCAGGGAACAGTAAGTCGCCCGCCAGTCTGCTGGACATTATGGTAATGTTTCAATGATTCACGAGGAAGCCGGAGCCGCGCTTTGTCTCTTTGAAACGTTGAGATTGTTTTCATTTTAAATATATAAAATACATTTCTCAGTATTTTCTTCCAATCTTTCTTAAGTGTTTTAAGAATCAATATTTTGTCTTTCAGTTCTAAGTCCAATTAAACCATCCCGTTATCAAACTACCGTCACACATTTCCCTCCGATCCCAAGATGACACGCCAACGTTACTGTTACGCTGCAGTTATTTACCCATTTCCCTAGAGATTTTTTTTTTATAACAAATAAATAAATATATTCATTGTGTGCATTTACCTTAAATAAAATTTTAGGGTTTGGTTTAAGGTATCTACGAAAAAGGTTGATGGTAACTTGTGAAAATGTTCATTGTTAATATTTCGTTACATGTTATGAAATACATTATTAATGAAACCGTTATGGAAAGATAATTTTTTAAGACTAGATAAAATGACCGAACTGTTTTGTGTGAGCTTAGTGGTAGCTATGAGAATTTATTGAGAAAAAAAATACTTGGCTTTTTGCATCTGCCATATATTTATAAAAAAAGATAAACTTTCCCAGGTTACCAATAACCTGACAATATTTGAAAACCCCCTACTACCATAATTATAAGCGGAAGATATTGCTTCTGCAATGATGCATGACTTTAGAAGCAGAAGAATCGAACCCGCAATAGTCGGGTAGGAACCGACGCATTTATCAACTCGGCTGTATCTTACTTACTTAACCTTTCCGTACCTGAAAGCAAAAATTAAACGTACGATCCAACGGGGGGTGACGTAGTTAGTCCATTAGATTTTGCTTATTAAAGCATTTTGATGACGTAAGCCTAGGTAATTTGTTTTTGGTAATGCTTAGAGAGAAGTGAATACATAATATTTCTGTAATCTTTATCTAAGATATCGCACACTCTCGTTCAGAGTGGCTTTAGAACCGCCCTTCGGAACAGAAGTGTTAAAATCTAACGTAAATAATTTAAAAATATATATTTGTATAGAAAGCAATCACTTTGTGGTTTGACCTATTTAATTTAAATGAAAAAAATAACTTTGTATTAGACGATGAATATTATTTTAATTTTTGTGACCGACCGGTTTCGCTTAGCCTAAGCATCATCAGGGTAAAAAATTAAACTGTTCAACTATTATTAAAAAGATTAGCGGATGATTATGTTGTTTCCCAACTCCAAGTCAAATCACTTAAAGGTAAGTCGCACGTAGTATTCCCAGGACTCAATGCACCGACATATTCGTATTTTCGGTAAAGTGGGTGTGCTCCCCCTCCCCCCCATCGGCCCGGCGCGGCGGCAGCTGACAGGCGTCAAACTCCGGTTTGATTCCCGCCAATGCCTCTAATGAAACGCTTTCAATAATGTCAATCCTCGCTTTTTATTATTTCCCGTCACTCCGGATGTGGGGAAAGCCATTACTCGCTGAGGCGGAACAGCGAGGAGGGCTTGTGTTTTTTGACATGTCGTGATTTGCGAGTGTTTATATTTTTTTGTTTATATATATTTAAATAAGGAATGTACAGAACGGGGAGACGGTGGCGGGAGTGTTGTGAAGTGTCTGTTTGCAGGCGGTTCTAGCGTGAATAAGTGTTTGTTAATGCATCTTCCTCTCGGAGCTGTCTGAGAAACGTTCAAGGAGCAAATATCCAGCGCTTTGCACAATGCAGCAGCCGGGAGAGATCATGCGCCGTACATTCACCACATCCCGCTTTATTCTGCAAGCGCTGCTCCTTTCTGGAGCCTCACAATGGGGAGATAGAAATAAGTCTCGAGTCAAACTTCTCCCTTCACGAAAAAGTCAGTGACGAATATTACATATCTACTGCAGTGGCATGTGTTGTTCTTTGACCTAAGATAAGCTTCAACTGTCTGATTGCTGATTCCAAGTAGGTACCTACTTAATTATTTATCGCATCGTCATTTTGTTACTGTTGTAAAAAGGAGAATAAATGAGTTAAATATTTGGTCACCTACCCTTATTATATTCTGATTGATTTCGACTCTCTTCCGTACTCCGTAATTTACGTGTTTTTAATTTAATTGCAATTACTTAAAATAAATAACTTTTTACGTTATATTTTGATTTTGCCAGTTTCAACACTACTTGAGTCTTCATCAGGGTAAACGGTACAAAATTAATTAATTATTAAAAAAACATGTTCTAAAACAAAAGCTTTAAAAGAAAAAAATATAACAAATCGGTTAACATAATTTAACTAAGTGTCATCTAAGTATTTGAAAAAAAAATAGAAAGCGTATTCTGCTGAAGAAAATAAATATTGAATTAGTCTGTTATGGGGAAAGATTTGAGGGCTCGTACAATAACCTAATGGATGCGTTGCCTCTTGAATTAAAAACCCTTTGCAAACATTAGAAAATCATTACATTTAGTATTTTCCTTAAAAAAAAACTAGGATCAAACAAAATGAAATTATGTTACGCATGTAATTTTTCACAGCGTTTCGTTTGGTGTGCCCCAAGGATTGTCATTGGGACCATTACTTTTTAATATCTGTATCAATGATATTGGCCAATGCTTTTTGAACTCCGAATCATTACTTAATGCAGACGATATGATGATTTTTTTATCCAGTCAGATGTACTGATGATTGTCAAAAATACAGGAACACTTTAACCAACTTCATTTTAATTTCACGACATAACCTTAAGCCACAGCTTTCAAGAATGGCGCTATACGTCACTTGGCAGTATTCTATTACAAGCAATACTACAAATGATTTATCTGTTAATTTTGTATGGGTAGTTAACAAAATGTCTTAGGTTTCCAGTGAATATTTTTTTAATCTATAATCCTTTATTTTTTATGAAGCATACTAAAATATACATCGGTAAAAGGTAAAATTTGAAAACCAGCGAAGGCTTTTTTTTATTTTTGCCTAAAGTTCCAGTACGCATTTCACAAAGAATTTAAAGATTACTATTCAAGAATGTTATTCACTGAAAATTTTAGATATTTTCAGAACTATTGGTACATAATCAAATGAAAAACCTTTTTTAGTATTGCTTGTATTAGAAAGCCAAAAGTTGGTATTTTTGGGTGCTGACCCTAACTGACCTTTAAAGTCACTGTATAAACGGCTTCGACTTTAATTCCACATGAAATAATGTAATAATCTTTGATTACGTTCTGAACGACTCATTACTTAGTAAAAAAAAAACAAGACGAAAGGTTTGGGAGTGACATTAGTCTGGAAAATTATATTCAATAGTTATATTGACTCAATAAAAGCATTTAAGATTTACAACTTCATTCTGAGAGCATGCAACAAATTCAAATATAAGAAAAGGAAATTCTATTCTTATTTGTGTATGCAGCTCACTTGAATACACCCGTGTACACAACATGTAAGGTGTAAAGAGAACAAAATCGTTTCCCACGATACCTAGATTTTCGTCCTCGTGTAAAGCACAAAGATTCAGCCCCGACGACAAATTATAAAATCTCTACCCTCAATATCTTACTGTAAAAATATGTCATAAGTACATATACCTGATTTGATGCCTGCAGGTACCGTTTTACTGCGTTCCATAATTCCCTAATCCCATCAAGAGCTAGAGTGCTATTGAGTGTGTGATGTGGCTCGTGGAAGTACCTACCTAATTAGTCTGATTACTACCCTCTGTGGGTCACTTCCTTATTACTTGTTCATGTTGGTTATATTATAAAACAGGAGATTCAGATACACTTTACAGCACCTCCCAGTAAGTACTTAAGTAGATGTTAATACATTGTAAATCTTTACCTCCTTAAAAAAAGAGTTTTTTGATATCCCCGGTTCGTCCTTCTAGGAAAGTTGTTTTAATTTTAAGGTTTTTTTCCGAATAACAATTATTATTTAAAACTAAAAATAAAAAGTTCTGTAACTATTACTTTTATATGTGACAGATGTTTCGCTTTCAGAAAGCATTGTCAAACTGTCGCAGTTTAACAACAAAAAACCGTAAAAATTAAAATGGAGTTCTACGAAATAAACTTTTAAGCGATAAATAAAAAATAAAGTAATAATAAAAATAGTAATTTTGTATGATTATTTGAGGTCCGGTTGTTCCGCGACCAAAGACATTAAAAACCTTTTTATATTTATTCGAATACGAGGAAATAGCTAATCATAGCTAAAATAAAAATAAGTACTTTCTTAATAACATCAGTTAAAAGGATTTTGGTCCGTTCTCTCCCGACTGCGGCTGAAGTTTGCGGGCATTGTACGTTTTAATGGGATTCGGTGAATCAGTGACCTTTGTGAAACTCCATATTGATTATTTTATTTTATGCCCACCTTCTGAGGTTACCTTTCCTTAAAAAATCCACACAATACGGTGGCTAGTGATAAACTACATTCATTTATAGGATGGATCGCTTGGAAACAGCTCGCGGCTAAGTTCTTTGTTGCCACTTGGAGGGTTATCAAAACCACCTTTTACTTTTTCAAAAACGATCATTTTTGGAAAAGCCGGTATTTTATACGAAAGGGGTAGGCAGGTTTTTCTCCGAAATGTCTTTGAAAAAACTTCGGCTCTCCTTTGTTTTCTTTGAACGTGCGCGCGGTCAACTTAATGACTTCACGTCTTACTTATCGTAATATTACGGAATAACTTAACATTTTTCCATTCCTCGAATAATACAATTTTCGTAGATTCCTTAAGAAATATGTAATTGTTGATTACATTTAAGATGAATTTTAAAAATATATATAAAAAACTACAGAAAAGTCAAATCTTAAAACCAAATTGTTTAAAAATCCTAAATACAAAACGTAATTCATTAATATTTAATTTCTTTAATTTGAAAAACGTCCTTAATTTGCTTTGTTTCGGTTTTCACCTTACTTGTATCCTTACAACTAAATGTCCTTACTATCTACTGAAAACCAAATACTCTTTGTCATAAAATATTTATTGTTCTTTTGTTACTTGGTTTATTTACACTTATTGCATTTTTATAATCGTCTACTTAAAATACTTGAATATGAATGTTTTCAGGTATTAACATGTTAACTGTCCCCAATGTAATTTCCTTTTCTTTGATTTTACAAATCTGGTAAAGTGAATTCATACGTTACATCTTTGTTTTTATACCCTTTGCTTCTAGTAAATTGTTTTTTTGTTATACCCATATCTCAACCTTTTTCTGTGATTTATTTTCTCTTTGTTATTTACTCTTATTAGCTTAATTAATTTAGTATGAAGCACGCTTGAGGTGAAATATCACAAAACTGCGCTTTATAAGTTCACTTTTCTCATCTGGTAATGATCAAAAACCTGTTAATAATTTATTTCAAGACCACATTAACCCGAGACAGGGGTTGCTATCTTTAGGCAAAAGTCGGCAACCCTCAACAGAGGGGTTAGAAGGTGGGTAAACCATTGAGAGGGATCACCCCGCCCCCGCGCCCCGTGTCCCGCCGCTTCCCCGAATATTGCAGCGGCTCTCGGATCTCGGCCCCTTGTTGTGGCGCACGGACTGGCTTTACGAACGAACACGCATAATTGATTTCATCTTTTGAATATCTGCTCACTGCAGTTGAAGGGCAAAGGTTACCCCGGGCGACTTGCATGCCATTGCTGTCGTAAGAGATAAAACAATAATGGAGGACTGGACGCTGTTGGCGCTAATAAAGCAGTCCACAGTGAGTTCTTTTACCAACCCTGATGTATGAGAGCAAGGCACGAAACTGGCAAAGGAAGGATAAAAATATATTGAAAGCTGTAAAAATGAGATTCTTGAGGCGTATGTGCCGTAAAATCATGTATGACCGTGTTCAAAATATGGATATCCGGAAGGAATGTAAGGTTGATGTAAGTTTGATGAATATGACCAAGAAAGGGATGCTTTGATGGTTTGGGTATATAGAGCGAATAAACGAAAAAGGAGTGTGAAAAGTAAATATGGCGCGAAAGCAAATGAAAAAGTAGTCGGGAACGTTCGAGCAAGACATGACATGATAAAGTGAATCAAATATTTGAGTCGGGTTATATCTCAGAGTAAACCTAGAGACCTAACTTTGCGAAATATTGTAGCGAGTTTATGACCAAGCTTGACCACAGGGGGTATGACGTATAAGCTACCAGCCAATGGAAGGCGAAGAAAACCGTAAAGATAAACATTATTCCGTCTTTATCTGTTCGAGAACAATTTTGGGTTGGTATCATGAGAAAGAAAGAGACATGGATACGTTCAGATGTTAAACTAATCAGGGAATCTCCATTCTTACAATATTACGTGATAATCCCGTATATCTCTCTAAGTAAAACATATTAATAATGCAGTAAAACTCATTTTAGACGGAAGTTTATAATACGAAACAAATGATGCAAAGATTGACTAAATATTATTTAAGTAACTAGTTGTTTTGTAGGTTAGCATTTTAAATATTTGAGGTAAACTAAAAAATTCTTGGATAAATACCTGTGGAAAGTGATTTTTTTGGTCCTTTGTTACTTCAGTTGAAGAAACCAACAACTGCAAATATATTCATATTGTTTTTTTTTAATATTGCACTAAATTTACTTAAGTAATTATATATCTTAAGCTTTTTGACTGTCAGTTTGACTAACAGAAGTAAACTTGTGTGAAGTTGGTACATTGAAATATGGCTACACGGCTTTTAGCACGCCCCAAATCTTATGATCTGAATAACAATTGTTTGTCTCTTTTTCTCATAGAGCCGAGCATAAAGAGAGAGCTACATTTTGCGAGTATGAACGACTTGACTCATAATTAGAACGGTCTCTCTATATTGTTACTTTAAGGGTTATATCAAAAGTCAAAATAATAGACGTGATACTTTGTATGAATGTGAATAACGAAAGGAGTGTGAGCCGATACAGAGTTGTATGGCGGTCCATCCTCTCTGTCTGCCCCCGCGGTGAAACGGCGCTATAGCTAGTTAATTAGTTAAACAAGGGATTCAATAGGCATTTCTATTTTTTAAATTAAATCTCTGGTAGAATAAAAGTACTTGTATTTTTTACGGATAAAGCTTGATTGCATCACAACAAATACAATATTACGCTAGCGGTTGAACAGGGCGACTAAAATCGTAATGAGTACTTTGAACATTGATCCAAACTCCCGCGGACATTATTGTAATTCCTTACTAATTACACGTAAATATAGTGCTTACTGAAATTGGTTAAAAATATATACATATAATATAATTTCGCCGCTTTATACAACCCTATACCACCCCATCTGAAAAATACAACTCCTGACAAAATAATATTTCCATCAAGTACCTACTTAACAAAGTAATCCAAAATATTTCAGCGAGTATGTAGTTCGAAAAAAAATTATAACAATTCTGGAAAACACGAACGACGTATCAAATGTTTTTTGTGTTTGATTTGTAAAACCCCATAGTGTTATTTTTATGAAATTTAACAACATTATTGTTTAATAATGACTTGGAATGCCGAAACAGCTGTCGCAATAAAAATTAGAACTGAAAACTAGTGAAACTCAATTCGCACGTTATTAATTTGTTTAAATTTAAATTTTATAAAAAACAGTAACAGATAATAAATAAAATTTAATACGTGTTTATGAAATTTTCCAAATCCACCCTCCGTACTGTAGAGATAGGGGTACCAAATTATTTTCTAAAGTTTTTTTGGTGATCTACTTTCCACCCTGAATATGCACTTCATCACAGGTCTTAATAACATTCATAAAATAATAATATTTCCTCAACTCGTGACAATATTATGTTGAAGACTTAAAATATAATTGCTCTAGAGTAAATAAGCACTGAACATTGTTTTCACAAACTCGCGAGGTTTTAATTAAAATATTAATTACATTCCCACAGTGAAGCATACGCCGTATTTTAAATGCGGCCATTAATAATGTTATGAAATTATTTACGTTAACTTTAAATAAGCTTTACAAATTTATAATCAACTAAAAACATATTTATGAATCGTTTATAGTTTTACGAGTAACCTTTTGTCTAGCTTTTTGTTGATAAATTTGAATCCATCTACTTTATTGTTCTTGTGATGTTCAAACCTCAGAGAAAGAATATATGTATGGAAAGAGAGCTAAACTTTTTCACCTAACTTAAATTAGTTAACGATAAATCACTTTCTCCGGGTTTTTACGTCATTAACGTAAGAGAGAAAGAGATAAGACAAGTTCTCATACAATATAGCTCCGCTTTTAGGTGTGTAGGGATGTTCTCCGTCTCCCGCGTCTCCACCGACTCCGCCCACTACATTTTGTTATGCGACATAACAGGAGGTTCAAACCATTCAATTGTTTTTATTCAAACTGTGTATTAGTGGGAAAGTAACCTTTTTTATTTAAGAATTTGAAAAAGTGTGGTTTTTAAATATTTGCAGTTTTTATGAAATGACCAGTAGTACCGCCCCTTTGTCACCCCCTGCGCTGGCAACTTGAAGCAGAAAGTAAAAACCAGTAAAACGTTACCAAACATAAAGAACATGTAGGTAGATATGTCAAGTACATGATTTCAACTTTACAGGAAAAATGAAAACATGTTTATTTCAAACGAGTATTGATTTTGAGATACGATTTGGAACGTTTATCAGAAACATTAATACAGGAGATTTTCTTGGCACAAGATTTCACAATATTTGTAGAAAGAATAATTATTCACAATGGAAATAATATCAATAATCTTCAATAAAAATATGAAACTGAAAAATACTGAAACCAAAAAAAAGGTTGCGACTGAGACTCAAACTCCAATTTAAATCCAGTTGGATAACTCTCATTTAATGTATATCTGCAAGAAAATAAGCAAACAATCTTGTATTTTCTTAATATTAATTGTAAAAACTACACTGTTACTACATTACGCTGTATTTATATACTAACATTGTAACCATTAACTTCTTTTAAATTCTTGCTATTATCTTATGCACTATACATTTATTTACTTCTGTGTACAACTTAAATGTGAATGCCTATAAAGCGTAAATAAATAAATATATTTATAAGTATCGTATACTACCATATGTTAAAATAAGTTGGAATTAGTTATAAAATAAATATTTAAGAAATAAAAATCAAAACTTGAAACTCTTTTTTTTTTTTTTTTTTTTTATCACAAATCAATAAAGTTGGCAAAGCAAAATAAGAATTTATTTTTAAATTACATCATATTATACCTTCATACCTTCGTGGTATTTATTTAACTTATTTCAAAGTATATTCAAGTCTGACGACTCTAACATAACTCACTCACAATTAGTCAAATTGACCAACTCATAAATTAAAATACTTCGGAAATTTCCTCTTTGGTTTTTGGCTAAATGGGATTTACTTGATACGATTTTATGATAACGCATTTTTATAATGCAGATACGGATACAGATTTGACGGCCTCCGTGGTCGAGTGGTTAAGACGCCCGACTACAAGCCCAGAGGTCACGGATTCAAATCCCGGCCTGCGCAAATGCATTTAATTTAATTAATATAAGGTTTTTCACATTTAATTCATATAAAATAATATACATTATATTTTTCGGCACGTTCTAGAGTGGTACTCGTAATATCGCCTTGGTGAATAGAATCAAGGCGTTGCTTAAAATGGTATTTAGACGTGTTTGGTGACTAGATCTGAATAAGCCAATTACTTCCCAACCTTCTTCTCCCCTTCCCCATCTTATTCCACTTCCCCATCTCCTTCTCCCCACTACCTTTATCCTCACGACATACTCCAATTAGGGATGACATAGTCCCACTGGCTCCAGACGGTTGGGGGGTGTTAGAACTCTTATTTGGTGTTCGCTATAAAAAAATATAAAATAACAATGTCTTTGTAGTAATAAATGTATTTGAAAAAATGCTAAAAGTTGACACTCATATTACAATTAGTGAGAAAATTAACTTACGAGATTAACTAATGAAGATGACAAAAACATGTTTATTGAGTTTGAAGTTTTATTGATAATATTCCATCAATTATCTTTTTGATGAAAGCCATCATCGGCCGAATATAATATTGTTAGAAGATAGTACAAGCCTGTGCACTGTACACGTGAATCTTAAGTTCCCTTGTTTATAAAGTAAATTTGAATAAATGTACGTTAATTTTCCAGACAGTAAGAGAAAAAATAATTAGTTAAAAGAACGGGAAGTGCGTTACGAGGGTTCAAAACACGAAATTCCCGTTAAGTGCAAACATCATTCGCTCCATTTGCCGCGTCATTTACTTTGAGGACGAAAAAAGACGTTGAATATTTAACCAAAAGACTTCTCGGCCCGGAAACTTCCGCTGAGGTGAGCGGGCGAAGGTGGAAATAAAAAAGTCGTGAATGAAAAGAAAAAAATAGAACAGAGTAAAACCCAGTGTTGATCAATAAATAATAAACCCGGATACAAAGGGAGAGGACAAAGAAGAGGGAAGAAGGTTGTCGAGGACCCTGAGGGATTGGTCCAAATCATGCTGAAATAGAGCGAGAAAACTCCGGCACATTGATAAATAACGTATTAATAAAAAATGAATCTACGTCGCAAAAAGAGTCAGCGAATATAAAACCTGCCTGCCTACGGTGCTGCCCACGTCTTACTTACCTCGAGCGTATTAATCTCTACCTACCTAGCTATAATAATATCACGTTAATGCGATGAAAGATGTTGAATCCGGTACTTTAAGGAATTAATATTAATAAAAGCAGACATTAATATTCCTAGAAGAGGGGTCGACCGAATAATAAAAGACAAATTCGTTTTGACACGGTGCGGTACATGATTATTTGCTCTCCTACCTGAAAGTAAAAAACAAACGTACGATCCGAAAGGGGGGGCGTAGCTGCCTCAGTTGTCATGAAATAATCTAGAGCAATTTGTTTTTGGTAATACTTAGGGATAATTCCCTTCATAATATTAAAGATCTCGCACAGACCTCTCATCCGGGGTGACATTAGAACTCATCATCGGAACGGGAGTGGTGAACTAGCAGCGAAATTCATTATTTACGAATACCATATTACAATATAAACTCCCCAATTACCGTTACAACCACGGAACAGCCAACAGCTCGCTGTGTCAACTGCAGTCTAAACGCTTGTTTGTGATTTCGTGTGCGATAATTTGTTTTTTTTTTACACTCAATTAGTTTCGTGTCAAGTGCCTAGCCAGTGACGTGTCGTCGCTCCTTTTAGGAGATCTTCCGCGCCAACTCGGACTTATAGTGAATTGACTTTGAACTCAGTGAAGTGACAGCGCTTTAGACTCTCATGTTCATCTGCTCATCAGATACGTGCTCGACTATCGTGGACTCCGCTGAAAGAAGAGTAAGCTCCCACCATAGCGGCATCAGGAGCCCAATACGGAAAAGCACTGACCATCGTCAGCCTGCGATTCAGCCATCATCATCTCCCGCATCTCCGGTGAGGTTATTCTTTCCTTTTCCTGTTTCCTGTGTTCTTGTATACAGAGTTCAGTAGCTTTTATTTATTTTATCAATATGTTTATGTACGTGTATATTTCATAAAATTCTAGAAGTACAAATATCATTCAGCCCCGTTTGCTTAGTCATCCATTCGCATCCACTTTCACGTCTCTTCCAAGAATCACTTACCCCGCCCGCCGCCAGGTTTTTCAAAGAATTTTAATTACCTTGTTACCACCTGCTTAACTTCGAATTTTATTATTTTTATTATTATATCCTTAAGCCATAGCAACAATAAATTTCCCCGCGTCTACTTCATTTTCTCTCGAAACGAACCTGGCTGCATTTATGCACGCCAGGATCGACAAAGATCTTTCCCCGGAGGAAAAGCTACATCTCAACGAGTTAATTAGACAGGAGTACTCTTCGCTACGTCGCAGGACTCCTTCCCCCTAAGCGAGATGTTCTTATTTCGTGGAATCCGCGATGGAGGAAGCGTACTCTTCTTCGGATGAGTCCGCCTACTCAATCGTCAGGCGTAAACGCGGCTGCGCTCACTCAGGGGGTACTCTCACCCCTCGCCAATCTCCTACTTCTTCTCCAAGGCTTAAGAAAGCCAATGTTCTGCCGGATTTCCAGCGCTCATTTTCGCCTGAGCCCCCTATACAAAGCAATAGGTTTTCACATCTGCAAACTCCTTCTGCTGTCCCGTCAGCTCCTCTAGCTGGCTTCGAGGAGCAGCCTTCCGCTGCCCCAGTCCGAAAATATAGGATTCCGCCGATAGTCCTTCATAAAAAGTCAGAGACGACGGCTCTGTTCAGATCCCTTGAAGACAAGGGAATTGATTTCACTGCAAAGAACAGCGGACAGTTCTTGCACTTACTTGTAAAGACCCCGAGAGAGCACAGCGCCATTACGAGAATGCTTATAAGCAAAATAATTGAGCATCACTCATTTAGACTGCCGGAGGAAAAGCCCCTCAAGGTAGTAATAAGAGGTATCCCCGAAGACATCCACCCGGACGAGGTCAAGCAGGAACTCACTTTAAAATATCCGGTGATTGCCGTCCACCGGATGAAATCAGGCAAAACCAAAAGAGCAATCCCCCTAGTCATGGTCGCTCTGACGAAGAACGACACAGCGAAGAAGATCTTTACAGATCTTAACACGGTCCTCCATATGAGGGTACAGGTAGAGTCTCTCCGAAATAAGACTCGCACGGGGCAATGTTACCGTTGCCAGCTCCACGGCCATTCGGAAAATTGTTGCCATGGCCAGGAGCGTTGTGTGAGGTGTGCTGGGCCACACAGGGCTTCAGATTGCCCGAAACCCACCGATACGCCGGCCAAGTGTGCTTTCTGCGAGGGCCCGCATACGGCCAACTACAAAGGCTGCCCGGCTTGGCCTGCCCCCAACCACCTTAAAGTACGCCAACGGTACACGTACCCTCCGCGTAGGCAAGTTGAAGTACCCAGGGACTTTTCCCGCCCTCCGCCTCCACTCCAAAGAACTGAGCAGCCACATTCGACTTATGCGAACGTCACTAGTTTCAATCCAATCAAAACAAATTCCGCCCCTGCCCCCGCCTCATGGCCTGCGCCACATTTTTACAGGCAACTTTCATCCCATCAGGATCAAAGGCCTTCCTCAACCCCGGCCCTCAGCCAACAATACCGGCTGGAACGCCGCCCAGAGTCCCCTCAAGCGCAGCAGAGCGCCTCTCTTCCCCCCCCTCCCGCTCCTCCAACCAGGGCTTGTGATCTCCAAACACTAATTGAACAAGCCACAGCGCTTCAATTCACTATGCAAAATGCCACCAAGGAGTTGAGTAAAATCCAATCGTTCATAAATCAATACAATGGATAGAAAACGATCTAATAATTCCAACTTACAGACTGCTTACTGGAATGCCAACGGCACAGTTCTAGCGTTCCGAGAAGAAATAATAGAATTTCTTCACGATTATAATCTTGACGTACTTCTTCTAAACGAAACGTGGCTAAAACTATCACGCAACTTAAGAATTTCAAATTATAATGTATACCGTGACGACAGAATTGCTAACAAGGGAGGAGGCACAGCAATTCTTGTAAAAAGCAATTTAGATCATTGTCTAGCTCATGCTTACTCTAGTGAAAATATCGAATCCACCGCGATTAAAATCAAAACTTCATCAGGGACTATTAAATTCATCTCTGTGTACAGTCCACCAAAACGCGTATTGATTACCTCAGAATTAGATTCACTTCTCGCGGAGAGTGTTCCCACTATAATAGCTGGGGACCTTAACGCTAAACATGGAACCTGGCACAGCAGGTCCGATAATAAGAAAGGTAGAGATCTTGCTAATTACGCTCTCACCAGATGCTCCAGACGTCCCTACATTGCATCATCACGCCGGGCATCCCGAAGTCATTGACATAGTCATTTTTAAGGACACTAGCCACTTTCACTCCTTATGAGTACTAAACGACTTAGCATCCGATCATAATCCCGTGCTTCTCACTCTAACAGGAGGTTCGAATCCTCTGGTCCCACATAAGCCTTCCAGGACTAAAATCAAATGGCCGAAACTAAACGAGCTCTTAAATAAAAAACTTAACAGTGCCAACCTCTATTTCTGACAAAACTAGTCTCAACAACGCCACGACAAACCTCGTTAGTTCCATCAAATCTTGCATTAAAGAGGCTTCCGTAGAAATACCCAACGACACTATTCGACACGGTATCCCCGAAGAGATCAAAAATCTTATTAGGGAGAAAAACCGTGTTCGCAAGGAATGGCAAAAGGATTGTAACCCTATAGTAAAAATGCACTATAATCGCTTATCCCGCCAAGTGAAAGACGCTCTTAGCGAATTCCGCAACGAGCGTTGGCACGAGTATATCTCATCTCTAGAAAACGACAGAGAAGCCTACTGGAAGCTCTCTAAAGCCCTCAGACGCCCTAAAATAAGGATCTCCCCCCTTCAAGGCCTAAACGGAGTAGTGTACTCTGCTGCAGATAAGGCCGAAGCCTTCGCAGACAGCCTTGAAGCTCAATTCTCCCCTAATATCGACTACGACGATCCGAGTTTCGTTTCAATGGTGGATTCAACAGTCAATTCAATTATTAATACCGAATCCGACGATTCGCCCATTAAGTTCGCAACACCAAATGAAATTAAGAAAATTATTTCTTCACTTAAAATTAAAAAAGCTGCCGGTCCTGACGGCATTTCTAACAAGGTCATTAAAAAATTCTCAAATAAGGGCATCTGCGCCCTCACCGCCATATGCAACGCGTCACTCAGACTTCGCTGTTTTCCAAACGAATTTAAACAAGCCAGCGTCATTCTTATTCCGAAACCAGGTAAAGACCCACTTTTAACCGAAAATCATCGTCCAATCAGTCTCATTCCGTGTCTAGGTAAAATCCTTGAAAAATTAATTTTCGTTCGATTAAAAGCATTTATTCAGGAAAATAAAATCTTGCCAGACTTTCAACATGGCTTCAGAGCTGGCCATTCAACTTCACATCAACTTCTCAGAGTGGTCGAACACATCACGGAAGGTTTTAATGTCAACAAACGCACAGTCATACTTTCGCTGGACGTAAGCAAAGCTTTCGACAAAGTTTGGCATAACTGCTTACTTTATAAAATGCATCTTTTAGGCTTACCGATTAATTTCATTCAAATCATTCATAGTTATCTCACAGATCGTACTTTTAGGGTAAAATTAGATGAAATCTTCTCTTCAGTACGTCTGCTAACAGCCGGGGTCGCCCAAGGCGGTCTACTATCTCCCGACCTTTACAGCGTATACTCCAGCGATACACCTAAACCGATAGACCACAATGTAATAATAACTCAATACGCCGGCGACACTAACGTCATTTCAAGCTCTACTGTAGCACCACTGCTACAAGTCGCGTTCAGCGCCAGTCCATTCTCATTCAAGAATGGTGTAAAAAGTGGAGAATCTCAATCAATCCCTCTAAAAGCGCTGCTACCGTTTTCACACGAAGGCGGTACAAACAGCCCCCAAATATTAAACTGTTTGGGGTAAACGTTCCATGGGAAAAATCCATCAAGTACCTCGGTGTAATATTAGACTCAAAACTCACGTGGAACGAGCACATAATATCAAAAATCAAATCAGCTAATAACATAATATCTGCACTCTACCCCATGCTGGGGAGAAATAGTCGATTATCATCAGACAATAAACTACTCATATACAAGACGACCATAAAGCCGGTCTTCACTTACGCTGCACCCATTTGGGGTCACGCAGCTATCATACTCATAAAGAAACTGCAAACCCTGCAAAACAAAGCCATTCGACTTGCGTCGGGTGCGCCGAGATGGATCAGGGTTGACACTCTACACAAAGACACAAACATTCCTCTGATAAAGGAGTTTATCGTAAATCTGTCTGAAAGATTTTATGCCGGCCTCGCCGGACATAAGAACCCTACCATAAATTCTCTCGCTAGATATAGCGAGAATGAAAACTTTAAGTATAAAAGGCCGAAAATAATCCTCCGCAAGGAGAGACATCCTGTCTAAGGGGCAGATTAATTGTTTATAATTTTTAATGAATGTATGTCTATTAAAATCTTACATTTATGTATTTATTTATAAAATTAGTTTATTTATCAAAGTATTTATGTATTATTAATATTATGTTTATACATATTCGTTATTCATCCCGTCATTTAAAAATTAAAAATAAACTCAAGTAAAGTATCCTTAGAAAATCTTTCATGAATATGTTAGAGTCATTAAACTTTTAGTTTAGGAACTCTGTATATGAAGAATATCCAAGTCAAGACAATATAAACTATAGTATAGTAACAACAATAAGCTGACAGCTGTGAGTCAAGTTTTGAATGCTCTCGTTATTTAAATCTCTTCAATATTATAATTACCACATCTACGCTATAGCGAATAATAACGGAACTGTGTTGAATTAGCTTGTGTGCTGTGATAAAGAATATTCTATCTCATATTCCGAGTTTCGAAAGTAAGCGTCCTTGTTGTGATGCTTTTCGATTAAAATCGTTTAATTTCAATTTTTTTATTAAAATAAATACAGTGAATTATTATAAATAGTCAGAGTAAACAGTGTACAACGAATTATTGAAAATAGTCAGTGTAAACAGTGTTTTAAGCGAGATAAAAAATAATATAAAAAACTAAAATACATTGATAGATTAATAGTGGATATCACTAATATACGATTTATACGGATTTGGCCTAGCGGTTAGCGTCTCTCGCCCACGTCAGCCCAGGTCCTAAGAAGAATGGTTCAATCTTTAGCCTAACCAAAACAAAATTTAGCTTCCTGTTATTCTTTTCAATTTATGTAAATATATAACGCCCTCTCTGGTCAAACAACCAAATAAACTTCATAAAAACCTATTTACAAATCAATCATAAATACTCATTATGGAAGATAACGCAGTTGACTACATGATCAAGGTGAAGGATTAAGTGACCGCACTAATTCTAATAATTAATGGCCCTGCTAAAAAAATTTCATAAGGAGCAGATGGCTAAAATAACTCCTAAGACTTCGGAAATTCTTGGAATAATTGGAGTGATGGCAGTAAAAATGCGAATTTTGGAAGGCGAATTAATAGCTGCAAAAACTCAATCGCAAATCATACCAACACTTACAAGCACAGAAAATACAGATTCCAATAATGTTTTAAACATGATCTCCGAAATAGAAGAAAGGAAAATACGTGCAAAAAACCTTATCATTATCAATGTACCTGAGAGCACCTCAGAGTTAACCTAGGTGAACATGGCCGATGACGTCACCAAGGTCTCCACGGCCATGAAACTAATAGTTAATTCTTTTAAGCCCAAGGACATTAAAATCTATAGGTTGGGTGTTAGGAAGAGTTCCAATAAGTGTAGACCAATTAAAATTGAACTTAATGATAAAAATCTAGCTAAGACTATAATAACGAACAATCACAAACTCAAAGATGGCATTAAAGCAAGAAATGACCAAACACCACGGCAAAGGCAGTAATTAATTACATTGAGGAAAGAACTGGAGTCTAGAATAACCAATGGCGAAACTAATCTTACTATAAAATACGAGTACGTCAATTCCGTACCTCAAATAGTGGAGTTGTTACCAAAAAACCACTAAAACTACGAATTTACTACCAAAACGTACGTGGAATGAGAACAAAATTGCAAACCCTAAAATCAAATTTTCCAACAATGGACTACGATATATTTTCATTCACGGAGACTTGGATGAATACTGAAATTGATAATGTTGAGTTGGGGCTTCACAATCACTCCATTTACAGAAACGACAGGAACGTAAAAACAAACAACAAGTCTAGAGGAAGTGGCGTCTTAATTTCAGTCTACTCAACCCTATCGTTGCGGAAATTGAAATGTATACATACAAATCTAGAACAATTATTTGTAACGGTGTCATCCAAACTTGAAAAAAATATTATCGGCTGCATATATATACCGCTTTTGCCTAACGTCCAAATATACAAGAATTGTTACAACGAAGTTGAAGTGGTGCGTAGAAATTATCCTGATGATGCTATTATATTAACAGGTGACTAAAACTTGCCGAATATGCAGTGAAATATAAACTACAATAATACTACTACCAGTGATAATATTGAACTTGGATCTCATGAAATGATTGAAATGTCCAACTTCTTGAATTTGCGTCAAGTTAACTATGTTTATAATAACAATACACGCCTTTTTGATATTGTATTTACTAACTCCGATAGCGTTAATATAGCGTGCAAATGAATATATCCTACCAACCGATGTAAATCACCCACCTCTATTAATTAATTGTAAAAGTACCATCACAAAAAATATCCAAACACCTAATACTAAATTAAATTTCTTTAAAGCTGATTTTGTAAAAAATAACGATTTTCTCTCTTCAACTGATTGGACATTCCTAAGCTCAAGCGCTAATATTAATTTGTTGGTTGATAAATTTTATAATATTGTAAATAAATCTATAAACTTATTTGCTCCTGTATCAAAATGCTATTTCAATAACTACCCCAAATGGTTTAGTAAAGAACTCACCAAAGTAATAAAAATAAAAAAAAGAATCTCACACAATATGTAAAATTACTAGAAACATTAATGATTATATTAAATTCCGTGATTTAAGATTGAGTAAAAAAACAATGTCAAAATTATGTTATACGAATTGTATTAAAAACTTAGAACAGTTAGCATCTGTAAATCCACAAACCATATTTAAATTCTCTGAGACGCTTAACAGCAAAGAATCTGGAATTCCATCCAACATGTATTATTAACATAGAACAGCTAATAACTCTCAAGATGTTTTACATTTATTTACTGAATGTTTTAATGAAGTCTATGATACACACATTAATCCCCCCCTATATAAGTTAAATGTTGAGAATTCCATTGATTTTGACATTTGTGCATTTTCTGAAACCGATGTTAAATGCAAAATTAAATCCAAATAAAGCGGTTGAACCAGATAATGTCCCCCCACTCTTCTTATCAATGTGTATTACGGTCCTAACAAGTCCATTAGCACAATTTTTTAACCTTTCACTCAAAACTGGAGTCTTTCCGGATCAATGGAAATTGAGCTTCTTATCGCCTATCTTTAAAAATAGTAATAAAATCGAAGTTTCAAATTATAGACCTATCGGTATTCAATCAGCAATAATACAATTATTTGAATCCGTATTAATAACTAAACTAAATATCGAAGCAAAAAGAGTTATTTCAATGTATTAGCATGGATTTATGCCAGGAAGATCAACACTCACAAATTTTATGATATATCAACATCAGTTAACAAAATCAATGAACAAAGGATGCCAAACAGACGTGGTGCACACAGACTTCAGCAAAGCATTCGACAAGGTATCACATAAAATTTTAATCTACATAATTAAAGCCTTCGGTATTGCTGGAAGCATGTTAAACTGGTTCAGGTTTTGTCTTTGAGAAAATATTTCAGGTAAAATTTCGGGTTATACTTCTCACCAATTTGTGGCTACCAGTGGCGTACCACAAGGATCCCACTTGGGACCTGTATTGTTTTTAATATTTATAAATGACACTGTGACGATATTTGAAGGTGTTGACTTTCTATTGTTTGCCGATGATCTCAATATTTATAAAACGATTATAACCTTAAATGACTGTTATATCCTTCAATTTAATCTTAACTGCTTATACGAATGGTGCAAACTAAATGAACTCTTTTTAAATATAGATAAGTGTCAATATATCATTTACCAGGAACAAGAATCTTATTATGTCTCATTACCATATCAACAATATCCCTCTTAAAAGAGTTTATCAAATCAAAGACCTGGGTATCCTATTTGATGTAAAATTAACATTTATCAAGGTAATAAATAAGGCAATGAAATGCTTGGAATTCGTTTTAAGAACGGGAAAAGACTTCACATCGCCCTATTCTCTTAAAATTATTTTCACTGCCTTAGTAAGAAGTAACTTAGAATACAACTCAACGCTCTGGTTCCTATATTATAAAAATCATCAACTGAAAATTGAAAGAGTCCAACACAAATCTTAGGTTCATCAATTTTAAACTCTCATTACCTATTACTACTTACAAAGCATGTATTTTTTTGTTTTATTTTTTAATATATCATGTACTATCGTATAATGCTTTTCTTGTAAACATCAATATATTGTACATTGTTTTGTAAAAGCCCACTTGGGCGTTAATAAATAAATAAATAAATACAGGATCAGCGCTTTGCAAACATATCCTAGTGCGATACTTCCTAGCCTTCTCCGTGTAGAAATGCTATTGTCTCTAATGTGGGGTAGCAAAAATAAATAGTTACAGGAAAAGCGGGAATTGATTCACAAAGCATTCTTGTGACACTTAGCTCCTCAACGCCAGGACAGCGCGAGGCGTTCCGGCTCAATGTCTAACGAGCACCCGTTAGGAATTACACACAATAAGTTGTTTAAGTAAAAATACCATGGCTACAATACACAACCTAGAGTAGGGAAAGATACGCAAATAACTCAGATATCAATAAGTATTTACCATTCAGGATTATTACTAAGTGAAATTCAATTTTGTAGTATAATACCAGACACGGGAGTGTTGCCAAAACGTATAAAACCGGTTGAGTAGCTAACATAACGATATTTGAGCAGTCAACATAAATAATTCTATAATTTGTCACGTTTCCCTGGCAGTCGCGAAGGAAAATGTTGTGTGTGACCAACCGACTGAACGTAATAAAAAATTAGCGCGATATGTTGTTATGGTGACATGTGTCGCGTCGTATTGTTGTCGTATTGTTGTCGTGTTGCTGTCGTGTTGTTGCGTGTTCCGTCGCTCAGTTCGGCCAGAGAACTGCCGGCACTTGCCTCTCGCCTGCGTATTTCAGGAGACCTTGTACTAACTGTGTAGTGGGAGTGCGGTGGGTAGTGTGTATTCGTGCTCTGCGAAGCTGGATGGACTTTTTACATACTCGTATGTGATATAATATTTATTATTTTCTTTGAAGAAAAAGAGAACACAGTTTGTAATTTGTTTTTGTGTTTTCTTAAAGGTTTTAAAAAATGGCATTCTTCGTTTTGTGACGTCATGATTCTCAGCGGTGAAACTATATCTGCCAGACAATGTGAAAGGCTAGTCTATGAAATTTAAAGACACTCGCTAGTTACTGTTCATTTCCTAGACATATTAATACAAGTATTATCTACATGTTCGGCTGTCGAAGACCTGTAAATAACTACCCTGTCCGTAGTGTTGAAGAAGCTACACAATGCTTCACCTTGCATAATATATATTATACCGAACTAACTAACCAACCATGACGCCGTTTTTCCGCAGGGGTAGGCAGAGAGGACGGACCGCCATACAACTCTGTCTCGGCACATACTCTTTGCTTCGTCCGCATCCGTACATTGTCTCATACGTACTTTTCTGTAATGTACTCTGACTCTTAATATGACCCGACTCAAACATTTGATTCACTCGAACGTGACATTTCTTCTTCGGGCGTCCCCGATTTCTTTTGCCATTCACTTTCGCGTCGTTCACTCCTTTTGTTATCTTTTCACCCGCTCCATCTGAAACGTCCAAGCCATATAAACGTCCCTTTCTTAATTTTATTCATTACGCTAACATCAGCCTTCCGTATTGTTTACGGAATTCCGCATTTATAACGCGGTCACATATGGTTTTACAATATTTAGTATTTTACGTGGAAAGTGTAGTTTATTGGGAACTGAAAGCGCACATTATGGGATACGTGAGCTGTACATTAACTGTGAAATATATTCGCTAAGCTCACGATCATTAAAAAGATTCTGAGCCAGCGCTTTGCATAGTTAAGATGGCGGTAGCTGTATTATGTTGTCAAAGAGATCAACAAATATAACTAACTAACTAACCACTACACCGTTTTCCCACAGGGAAATTAATATATCGTCTTATATAAATACTATTGTGTTATTTTTTTCTATTACTCTTGACATGGCCCGACTCAAGTATTTAATTCACTTGATCGTGCCATGAGTTCCTCGGGGTCCCCGACTTCTTCTTCCATTCACTTTCGCGTCATATATTCTTTTCACACTCCTTTCTTCGTTTATTTGCTCTACATTTCCAAACCATCTAAGCGTTCCTTTCTCGATCCTATTCATTACGCTTACATCAGCCATGCATTCATCCGGATATCCACATTTTTAACACGGTCATTCATGGTTTTACTGCACATACGCCTCAGGAATCACTACTCTTATCTCAGTCTACTTTTATCCTTTCTCTGCAAGGTTCATGCCTCATTGCCATACATCAAGGTTGGTATAAGCACTTCATTGTGGACTGCTAGCTTCGCTTATTGGGACATATTTTTTATTTGCTCAATCCTCCATTAATGGAACTGCATTCACCCTTTGTTCAATATCCTTACCAGCCTCTCCGTCTCTCTAGAACATACTTCCTAAATACACAAACTCAAGCACTTGCTCCAAGTATTCATCATTCACCACTATATTTCACGCTGTTCTTGTACTCTCTCTTTCAAACTAAGGCTTGTTTATTTTACGGTTTTCCCTTTATTATGCGATTATGTTATGAAAATAATTTTGCGGCTACGTGAATGGGACCTTTTATACAGATAAAGTGTGAACACATAGAATTGGTTTTCATCGCAAGGTTGGTAGCTTTGCCAACTATGCTGACCGTATTCGAAGTCAAACTTTCAAGGCCACTCGGGCACTTGGTAGCTCACATCTCACATCGAAATGGAATCTTCATCCGTTCTTTCCAACCCACCAGAAAGGAGGTTTCATCAGCAGATAGAGCGCTTAACTTTATTCATTGAGGTGAACTATCGCCTCAATGGAACCAAAGAATGAGATAAACAATTTTGATTGCTTACAACGACATGTGTGTTGGATAAAGTACTCCGTTGATTACTAGACGGCCTCCGTGGTCGAGTGGTTAATACCCTTGACTACGAATCCAAAGGTTGCGGGTTCAAAGCCCGACGTGCGCATATATATTTTATGTAAATAATTTGTGTTTTTTCACAATTAATTAATAAAAAAACAATATGTAGTATGTTTGCAGCACGTTTCAAAGTGATTAATACTCTCAGTATCGCCCTGGTGAAAGACCTCCATTCAGAATCAAAACTTTGTTTGAAATAGTTTTAGTCTTGTTTAGTGACATTACCTGAACCGCCAGGTACTTTCTAACTTTCTTATTTCCTCTCGTTTCCCCACTACCTTTAGCCTCACAACATACCCTTTAGACTATTGTGCGGTGTTAACATAAAAAAAAAAAAAAAAGAGGAAGCCGAGTAGTCTGGAGCCATGGGTACTCTACTGCTAGGTAAATCCTCCGTCATTGCACAAGCAACATTTTCTGCGTATTGTGATATTAGTAGAGGAATTCAAATATTGCATGGTTATTTGAAACCTTTGTATTTCTTTTAAATAATGTAAAATCTTAATGACGTTATGTAACGACATATATGTGGATATTGTAACTAAATGTGTGCACGGCTAGTATTGTCCCAGTTAGGCACGCTTTAGTGCAATACATAGGATAGTATCTATCTATGTGTAGGTTTCAAATATATGGACATGCATTTCGGCATAGCCTACAGTGGAAAGGGTTATATTACTTTTAAGTGGCCGAGAAAGGAAATATTTTTGTCAACAGTATTTCAATTACACAGAGTCAAGAGTTTGTTTAAGTTAGTAAATTATATTTTTAAAGCCAAATAAATAATTTACGACTTTTCATTTCGTATATTTGTAGAAATCAACTTTATTTTTTAGGTTTTATTTTATTTTAAATAATTACGTAAATTTATAAAAACATGTTTTTTGAATTTGTGTAATAATAAATATCATGGAAAAATAGTTTTGAAAAAATATTTTATTTGGTTAAAACACGAAAATAAACACTATTTTTGTGGTAACTTTAATGTAACGCTACTTCACATATTACTTGGGGGGAAATAAAACATGTTCTTCCTATCTACTATAAATTTAGTGAAAATATTGTATTGTAAATATTTGAAGAAAAGTAGTGACAAATACATATTATTTTTAGTCTGATTCTTATAGATTTAATATTTTTGTTGTATTTATTTACATCAGCGCTTTTGAGGTGATTTTTCACAAAAACGGCGTTGTACAAATTATCCAAATATTATTATACTTTATCCTTACATCAAATGTGTTGAACATGTTCTTTATACCAACCAGACCATAAATGTTGAATAAATCCGTACTTACCTACCTAATATTAATTTGTAATCAATAACTAACTACTATGTAAAATTTCAGTCGGTTACTGGCCTCAATGATTAAAAGTAAAAGTTAAGTACTAATTAAATGTTAAAAAACTTGTTACTATATAGTTCGGGTATTGAAAGCACATCAACACCATAATTATTTTCACAAAACATTGAGCTCCGTATTAATGAAAATAGCGAGTCGACGCGAGTAGCCTGCCAATGTTGAATACGCGTATCTATAGCGGAACTACGAGGGAAATCATCCAAGGTCTTGGTTGGCGACCCCCCAAACCGCCTCTAACGGTCTCCCGCCACCGGAAGGGGAAGCTGAGTAGCGCCACCACCGCCACTCCCGGGTAAAGACTGAACCATAAACAGCCCCGAAGAGATACCAGGCCGATGGAAGTGTTCTGCGGCCATGTTAGCGTAGTTTCCCCAACCTCTGGTGAAATAGGCAATACATTTTTAAATACCGCAATCACTCTTGAAAATATAGTCGATTTCAGTGGTTTGTCTGGGGCCTAGGAGTCAAAAGGTATTTTGTGAAATGACATCAGTTTTCTTCCAAATCGTCTTTCAGTGGTAAATAGAATAACTGTCCAAATCGTGCCAGGTGCCTGCGCGGGGTAACCGAGTGACCCCGCTCGGTGTGTTGAGAAAAAATAGTTGTGTTAATTTAAAACGCCTTCAACGGAATTCAGCCGCCGATTTAATATTAATCTGACATCATGTTTTTTTTTCCACAATAATTCAGCTTCATACAGCAAGTTTTTTCATTATTTACAGAGGTTGAGGAAAGTTCGCGAAAGTATTCCGAGAACAAAGAGTTCCGCTGCGGGTAGCCAGCCCCGTGTTATTACAATAATGCTTGGCAAACATATCGCGGGAAGTTTCAATATTAAAAACAAATTATTCGAAAACTTCCGTAAGAATGGGTTCCCACATACCTTGTGACAAATTTATTCAACATTGATGAAGTAACAGTGATGAGTGAATTATGCAGATTGGCAGTATGACTTTCTGCCAGACTGAGAGTCTGACAGTCTGGTAGTCGTGTAGTCTGGCAGAATGTCAAGTATTTTATTACTTGACAACGGCAATGCATTTTAAGTCAATACATCGATAATAATAATAATAATATTTGGATAATCTGTACAGCGCCGTTTTTGTAAAAAATCACATCAAGGGCGCTGTACAAATCGTAATTTCTACTCAATATTAATTTCTAGTTTATATAAATATACTGCAACATACATACCTAGCATGACACTTCCGGCAGGACACAATCACCATATCATAATAACTTAAAATTTAGCTGATTCTTACATTTATTTTTATTTATTTGTAAATATTATTTCAGTTTTATGGTAATCTCTAAGGCCCTATTTGAATCGTTAACTGCACATAATCTGCGCGAAAAACTTTAACTATGGATCAAATTGGAATTAGTAAGTCACTCTAAGGCAGTTTGATCGTAATATTTTATTTTTTTAACTATAGTGAATACCGCACAAGGAATGCAGCTGCTCCCAACCGAGACCATGGCATTCCCAAATGGGGTATGTTGTCAAACTGAAGGTTGTGAGGAGGGGAAGTAGATGGGTGAGAAAAAGTTTGGGAAGCACCTGGCTACTCAGATCTAGTCATCAATCATGGCTAAAAGCCATTTCAAGCAACGTTTCGATTCTGAATGGTGGTCTTTCACCAGGTCGATACTTAGAGTATCTACCACTCTGGGAAAGAATTTGAGATTAAAATCAATGAGACATTCATGAGACCTATAACCATTTAATAGTTTATAAATATAGTGTATTTTCTGACTGGCCCGTAAAAATTCGACTTTACAATAGATCACCGAAATTGAATTAAATATTTAATTGTATCAATATTATATATAAATCCTATTAAAAAACATTCCTCGTACAAAAGTTGATTTATCACACGTAAAAAGCATTTCTCGTTGTTTTATAATGATTGAAAAAACCATGCGACATTTTATGATGTCGCCTTAAAATAACTTTCTATTTGGGGACGCTCGCGTTGGGGGGAATCTGATCGCAGTCAAAGGCTTTCGGCAAATTGCGCCAGGTATCGAAATCACAAAGGACAAATTAATATTGGCGTTTGCTCTTTGTTTCGTCTAAGTATGTTTATTATTTGAAGGGAAAATCCTGCCGAGCACACCTCCCGAAGAGACAATATAGATATTTGTTCGCGACAAACAAACAAAAGATGCGACAGAATAATCTCCAGTCTGACGAATAAATGGAGAAGCCACTGCAATCGCTTAAATTGCCACAAATGGCAACACCAACATTGTTGAAAGGTATAAGAATGTAACTTTAAATAAATAATTAAATTAATTATCCAGACGTATATTCTTCCCATCAATTCAAATGATTTTTTTTTACGGTCTAAAAGGGTCGATAGTTGAATGGAAAAATGTTTTTTTTTGTATTTATGAAATGTACCTATATATCAAAACTGCCTCATATAATATTATTTTTAGTTTTTTTGTTTGATTTGTAGAACTCCATTTACCTGTCTCATATAGACTGGTTAGTTGCTGAGTGAATTAACTCGTCGGATTCTCACACGGGCGTCGTGGGTTCAATTCCTCCGTTAACCGATTTCACCATCATTGCAAAAGCAACATTTTCCGCTTATTATGGTGGCAGTAGGAGTTTTTCAAATATTGTCAGGTTAATGGTAACCCGGAAATGTTTGTCTTTCTTTTATTAAAACTGTAAAATAAATGTATTAAATGTTTAACTAAAATAAATAGTACGTGAAAGAAGAGATGTACAGTTTATTTTTTTAAACGTTGAGTTTAATCGCTTTTCCTTTGAATTCGGGAGGCCACAACCTCACTGAATGTGCTATAATTGTTCGAAAACGGGCAAAGCGCGGAGATGAAATAGTTATGTTTTTTATCACTTTAATAAATTTCTACAATTAATTGTCAAACTGTTACATAACGTAGTATTTCGGAATGTAACTCGTGTACTTTAATAATTAATGTACTTCGCCATTACGTCGTCTTTCCAAAGTCAACTTTTTATATGTACATAATATGAGTGTAGATTATTTTATAAGTCGCTATGTCATGAGTTGCGTAATCTGTCAGACTCTGGCCGCATTTTTACAATCAACTCTTTTCAACACATGTTTTTATGTTTAGCAGATGCCGTTTGCGTAATTTCCACTCGTATTTTCAACATAGGGGTTGAATTGGTTTTATGCTGGGTCCTTCATTTGTATTTATCTTCTTGTTTTAGAATATGCGTCTACTTGCGAGGACCTCACGACCTATCGGAAGATTGAACAACGCGAAGTCCAGATAGAGAACTAAGTTGGAGATCGCGCTTTCCCTGTAGCAGGCCTTGGAATAAACTCCCACATGAACTAAGATGGATAAAAAACAGATTTCGGAGCGAAACTCAAAACTTATATCTTCAGTAAATCGTGTCCATAAATAAATAATAAAGTTGAAACCCTTATTTCTGGGCTAGCCGGTAGCACATTACGTATTCAAACGTGTACTATTCGCACTTTTTAGCAAATTTGAATATTCTATGTATTTATTTGATTGTTGGCAGTTATTCCCAGTAATAATATATTCCCTCTCACAGCCCGCGACACGTTGAACAGTCTCAATCGCAGCGATATTTGATCAGCGAGCCTGAATTAAATGGCTTTGTATTTTAAAGGAAACATTTCAGACGGTGTTTAACTAATATTCTAACTTTGGGAATAGTTCTTGACTTGAAGTTGAAGTTTGCCAAAAATACTGAATAAAACACGGACGATTAAAGGCAATTACGATGATGAAGCAAAGTCTATTTGCCGAGCATGATTTGAGTAGCCACTTTCCCATTTGACAGTAATGCATTTCTTTCGTTGGAAATTGGACAAAGGTTTTCCAAAGAGCGCCTGCCGCCATTGTTCCCTCCAACATTACCTCCGCCATTGTGTTTCGCCTCTCGCCGCGGCCGGGACCCGCTCAATCGACTTTTTCTTCCGAGGAACTGGCCGCCGCCATCTCTCTTGTGGGAAATAGAAATGTGAACCGTGTAAACAATCAGTTGCGCGATAGTAATGAATGCGCCCTTCCTTCTCCCTACCCGTGGCGGCAATCCATTGCGTGATATCATAGCGATGTAAAAAGTAAGGAATCTGGAAGACCACCTTCGGAATAGTACTTACATTAGTCAACATCCAATGACTACTACAGGGAATACCGCACAAGAGTCCCAACTCGCAAGTTTCAACGCGTGATAAACTCAAAGTATTTGGGATAACTAAAACAATGTTATCGAGCTGCACATTTCAAAAGTGCAATTAGTAGGTGAGTTATTTTGGAAAAAAGATTATGAAAGGAAACAAATACTCAGAACCTACCACACTACTTACTTAAATTAAGATTGCATTTATTAAAAGCTAAGGACCAGTTCTTTGACCGACCGTCACATTTAACATCGTCACAAATCGACGATCAGCGCCCTTTCGAAGACTTATTAAATTTGAAGGAACCCCAATAGCCGCCAATTTTCGGTATGTCAGCATTGGGTTATTTTTTACGACTGTTGTGCTAAACAACGACTGATCAAACAACCTGACATAAAGTTTGACAGACAAAAATCGACGGTTGACGAAAACCGTTCCAATGTCGAAAAATTCGGGATTGTGAAAGTTTGTGAAATATTACGAAGCTTTGTGAAATAGTTCAAAATTGTTTGAAATATTGTGTAAATAGATTGAAATATTATGAAATGTTTTATTGAAATAAAAATCTCGAGTGCATCATGGCATTGGTCAGACCAGCAATATTGAAATGAATGGTACCCACAACTGCTGAGCCACAGAAAATGGATCATTTTAATAATATTTTTAATGGCCTTTTCCTTTTGATGAAATAAAAGTCCAAGTTTTTTTGTTCTAAAGATATTCCTGATTTTAACAAAAGTTAACGTTTCTTTCCATTTCAACCATTCGTTTTAGGTTATTAATAATTTATTACATATACTCAATAACATCCCCGAAGTTCTCAGAGGGTAAAAGGTCATTATAGAGAGATTTAATCAGCGATATTATTTTGATCCACCCACACTAGGTACATTCCCCAGTCAACCTGTTTGAGTACATTACCACATTACACAGTACATAGCATGCCGATGTTCTGGCTGCAAGTTCAGCGTCGGCCGCACTTTCCTCCCGCGGCGACTTACCTATCTCTCCCGTTGGTTGCCTAGCAAGGAAACTTCGATAATCGATCTTGGTCAAATTATTGAAAATGGAATTGACTCAAGGTGAGAATAATATTTATTTTCATCAAAAATGTATAGAATCGACCGAAATACACGCCAATTTACTGTGACCTACTTCTCACCGTATAGAGATTACAGAGGAATTACGAAAAGACGTATAACTCTGAGCCAGATTCCTTTGAATATTCAACGAGAGCCGATAAATCACTAATAAGCGAGACTTTGCCGTGAGGTGTTGCCGAAAGAAAACTAAAAAAATACCTTAGCTCTAAGCGTTTATGAAAAAAGTTCTCCAAAACGAAATTGACAGTTTTCCGCGTCTTACATAATAAACCTTTAATATTAAATGTTCCCTCCTCCCCCGCCGAAAGCGAAGATTTATACCGCGGAGCGGGGAAGGGAACATAGGTATTGTGACACCTGATATTGATATTATGATAATATGCGGCGGATGCCTTGTTCCAGCAACCGCCGCGCCAGCCGCCAGAGCTGCCAGTCGAAAGAAGCTTTAAATTGGCTTTAAAACCTCTGAACTATTCTCATCACCTGCTCGGCTTTATCCGCGTTATAGCTATAGCTCCGTCAGTAGCTAGCTCTATGGCCTATAGCGAGTGATTAGCGGATTCGCGTAACAGATTGAGGAATGCAAAGTGCGGACCGAGTAAACAAACCAAGCACCATTGGCTCGCGAGCAGCTACAGCCGCTTCACCCCCGTGCGGAGCGCCCCGCGATATTATTCACCTCCCGAGACACGAGCTGCGCCGCACGCGCACATGCGAAACTCCCCTTAACGTCATATTTGATACATCCCCGCACTTAGGGGAACCACCCACTAAAGTAAGTATGTAATAAATATAGCGTGCATGCGAATAAAGTCAGAATTTTAAATCTTTAACCGTTAACCGTGTAATATTCCCGCCTCTCATCGGCGTTCTATTCACGCTCTGTTTAATCTGATGCGAAATAAGTATATTTCAAAGCAAATGAAACTTTGCAGATTTGTCTCCATTAAAGTTGTGAATTATCTTCTCCAGGCAGCGAAGTTGACCTACTTTGGTCGGGCAGCCAGCGACTAATATGAAAAAGCGCGGACCAAATAGCGCTGTACACTCCGACAACTGACAAATCCGCTTCAGTCTGCAGCGAGCGGCAGGCATCGGGGTGGACGAGTTTCGCCAGCAGATCCCAGCGCGACCAATCGATACGACGTGTGGGGCCGCGGGTCGTTTGGGCTGAAGGCTGCGCGCTTTTTGCGCGGAGGCTCAACGTGACGGCCGCCTGGCGCGAGCTTTGCCCCGCACGGACCGTATTTTAAAGCGTGCACGGAAGACATTAAATTTGATAACACTCGGATTGAAGCTCGCCTCTGCAGCGAACCGGCTGAAAACACTCTTAAAAGATTTAATAGTTCGTATTTCCCATATTGTTATGACGGTGCTCCGTAATGAAAGAAAATGCCGTGTTTTACGAGAATGCGCTCGACGAAACTAATCGTACAGTTATAATGGCGGTGCAGACCAGATCTGGCCACCGCAGTATGCCGAAAGTCACCACACATCGCTCTGGTCTGGGGAGCCCCCCGATCTGCTCATTAGGAGAGATCGAGGGAGGGGTGTGGTAGGTACCCCAGGATGGGGGGCGCGACGCCGCGAGACCGGTCGCTCCGTTCCTTCTGCGATCTCTAAAAGGACAACGTGGGCTATCTCGCATCTCGTTCCATTTTAATATTGTTTATTTTATTCGAAAAACCCATTTTGAATTAATTTCTCGAGCACATAGCATAAATTACGGCTTCCTGCGCGCCACGGCTCAAAACTAAGGAAAAAACAGATCTCGGCGAGAGATTACGGGAGAAATGCTTTTGATCAACAAAGTTAAGATTCCTGTGCTTTTACTCGATGTTCACTTTTATTTTTCGTACAAATATTATTCTTGGAGATTTAAAATCAGCATTAAGCCAGGAGTGGGAGTGCTTTTATTTCAGATAAGGCTGTCTTCAAATATTCATTTTTAACTCTGCTTTTATTGTTTCACAAACAAATCCTTACTTCCTCTTCAGTCATTTGTGTGGTTTGTTATTTCTTCATTATGAGCATGTTTTGATTCTGAATATAAGTGTGGCACGTGTAGGGAGACTTCTTATAGACTAAACCAATCCAACGAGGATTAGACGGCTCGAGGAAATTAACTTCATTAAATCTCATCATCGATATAATGAATATTTACAGATAAGGATTGAATGTTGATGATTTTGTTTAATTATTTGCATTTTTCAATAATTAAATAAATATAACAACGTTTTTTTTCCAACCCGATAGAATAAAGTATTTAAAAATAAATTGCAAACAATCTTCATATTACCGCTCTGTCAATTATCTTAGCCCGTGCTCGCGAGACAGTTCAGCGAATTTGCCTCTGTGTTCCGTTACAAGCTAGCTTGAAATTAAACGCTACTTGCGGAAATCGCATTAATTCCCAAAACGAAGCTGATTTTCCTTTGTTTCAAAAGCAACAGTCATACGAACCACAAAAACATATTATAACCTCCCACACCGCCCCCTCCCCCAGCCTTCGCCGCCGAGCACTTGGCGGAGTTCAGTGAAGCCTGATATGCTCCTCAATTAGCGGAGAGGAAAAGGCCGGAACAAGCGATAGACAAGGCGTAGAAACTGTCGCACAATTACCACGCGCTTTCCCGCGGCTCGGAGCATCTGACGATCTTTTCTGCGCGGGGCCGCGATCCGCTTCCCCTCGCTTGGGATTTTGCAGTGTTAACTTTTGAAGAAAATAAATTTCAGGTTTGACGGGCGGGACCTGTTGCCACTCGGCTCTTAGACTAACTATCCGAGATAAAAATACAGCGTCAGATGACGGGTGACGGGGAGCCCGCGCGGTAATTATCATTACGGGCTGCGACCCGCGCCGTCTAACGAGCGAGTGAAACCTACTTTTTCCACAAACGTACGTCACGTTACGTGCACTCAGATTCTTAAAGGCGAAGCCCCTTGCATTCTCCTTATTTCCCTCGTCTCTTCTCGTACATCTCTACGTCTTTGCATAATATGCATCTGTTGAACATAACGTAACGTATGACAGCAGTATCAAACATAGCGCGCAGATGCTAACATTTCAAGAACGAACTAATGCATAGCCTGTAGGGTCCGAGTGAAGAGTTTCTCTTTGAAATGATCTGTTTGAGGTGACGGCCCCTCGGACCAGATGGTCGCAAACATTTACATGATAATAGGAAAAGTAGGTGACGGCGTTTCGTCCCACGTGTTATTTGCGTTAAATATTGCAGAGTAAGATGAATCGACACATAAAAGTGCCCACTCAAAACATCCTGCTTCATAAAATAGAATGACTGCCGTTTGATGGTTATTTTGGAGCATGGTTTAATTGTTGAATGGCTTTTTTTTTAGTTTTCACAAATTTATTTATGATCTTTACTTTTTCTAATGCTTTTATTTGTTGACACAAGTTAACTTTTTTTATTTATTTGTTCATAGTGAAAATGAAATAATAACTTTGTAAAAGACCACAGATTTTATTAAAATTTGTAAGTATGCTGAAAACAATGTTCACAAAGATATTTTCCCAGAATTAAATCCACAAAGTTTAAACAGTTTTTTTCTCTGTTTGTTCAGACCAAACAATGATTTATCCCCCCTGAAATTGCACAGTTTGAGCGTGAAACACTGTGTATGTAAGATTGGTAATTTTTTTAAATCTCTCTTGTATTTTTGAACTCCCTTGACACATATTAATTTGTTGTAAAAAGGCCATCTTCAATCTTACATTGGAAGGCAAATGCATGTCTGCCAAAAATACACCTTTTTCTCGAAACTGACAAAAGGGAATTCTGGTATTAATTGTATTACAACATATATCCTTTATGAGAAATAACTCCCCTTGGACAGTTTCTATGACTTTTTTCAAAGCTATAAAACAAACCATTTATTATTTTATTAGCGTGATATAAAGTTATACCTCATTTACGAACCAAATATCGTGTTTTTTCTTAAATTTAACTTTTCCACATAGTCAATTTTGATCTTTTCTTCGTGAATTCATTACACCTCTCTACTCTATCTTAATCCCATGCACTTTTTTTTCATTTTTCTACTCACATCTACATGGGCCAAATGTTGATTTCCTTGTTTCCACATTTCTTTGAACTACATCTTTTTGTAATACTTACCATATTCTTATTATAAATGCTTATTTTACTTTTGTCTTTTAAATGCTGCTTTGTCGCTCATTTCCTCTTTGCATCACTGCGGTGACTCTAATTTTATGTGATTTTAAAAATAATTTTCTATTGAATTCTTCGGTGTTTTATTGAACGCATGATGTGAATATTTTGTAATCGTACTGATAATCCTATCCTTTATAATTTTTTTTCGATCAATTTATGTTAAAACTAAATATGTGCCAATTATCAGTATTTCGCAAAGTACTTTAAATCTGTATATAATCAGGAAAAGGTCGATTTTGAATCTTACGTGCCAGGGTTGGCTGGATCAACATTTGCGCAAAACATTTCGATTGATAACATCGATACCGCGGATTTCTGTTTAGCAGTTAAAACACTGAAACCAAAAACATCGTTTGGTCCTGACTTAATTCCACCCTTTGTTATCAAGGGATGTTCCGAACCATTGTCTAAACCACTGTTGCATATATATAATACCACGATTCAAAATGGAATTTTTCCTAAACTATGGAAACTGTCAAAAGTCCCACCTTTACACAAAGATGGTGACAAGTGTCACGCTAATAACTACAGGCCTGAAGCAATACTTTCCGCACCTGCAAAATTACTGGAAATAATTTTGCATAAATATTTATACGCCAAAGTCGAACCGTTTTTGATCGAACAGCAACACGGATTTAGACGTGGCCGATCAACCACTACAAATTTGATGATATTTACAGATTACGTATCTAGAGCACTAGATAATAACAAGCAAGTTGACGCATCATACCACGATTTTGCGAAAGCTTTCGATAAGGCTGATCACCTAGTTATCCTAAGTAGACTTGAGGAAATTGGATTATCTGTAAATTTAACGAAACTTTTTTGTAACTATTTAAACGGAAGAGAATAATTCGTATCTTACGGTTTATACAACTCCGACGCGTATCCTACAAACTCTGGTGTGCCACAAGGATCCAATTTGGGACCCTTATTATTTTTTATCTACATAAATAACATTATAAATAATATTAAATACGCTTGTTTTTTACTTTTTGCTGATGACACAAAATTATTTATTCAAATAAAATCATTGGAAGACTGTAGGCATCTTTAGGAAAATATTAATACAATTATTGACTGGAGTATTGCTAATTAACTCAGTTTCAACTTTCAAAAATGTTCCGTTATGTGCTTCACGAGGTCACACAAGACCATATATTTCAATTACAAAATGAAAGATACGTCTCTGAAGCATACGGCTACTTGTAAGGACTTGGGAACAGTATTTGACGCTCGTTTAACGTTTCATAATCACATCGAAAAGATCTGCAAATCAGCCACAAAAATGTTGGGTTTTGTTCTTCACAATTCAAGGGAGTTGACAAATCTTGCAGTGATAAGGCTGCTTTACTTTAGGTTAGTGCGTAGCATTCTCGAGAGTGGATCTCAGGTATGGGGGCCAGAGGACGCCGCCTATGTACTAATGGTCGAGAAAATTCAAAAGAAATTTTAACGGTTCCTCTACATGAGAGAGTTTGGTTTTTACACATGGCTGTTTCCAACAGCGTTTATCTCGGGAATGCTGGGTATCTGCAGCCTTAGTTCAAGGAGGGATATAGCATTACTGCTTTTTGGTCATAAACTCCTGAACGGTGTATTATCAATACCTGACATCCTGGCGGAAATTGGATTTTATGTCCCTGATAATTTCACGCGAGGCCGCCAACACAGGCTTCTGTTTCTTCCCAAGTGCAGAACCAACTCACCAATGGTTATGCCCCTGGGAAGTAGGTTAATTAACCGCCTCGCAGGAAATTTGGATATTTTTCACACGAGCTATAACAAGCTTAAGCAAGAACCAGTTATTAAGTTCTAACTATATTATGTAGGTACTTCTTGAAAACTATTTTTTTGTTTGTTTTTAAAATTCTTTTTACTTTAATATTTGTGTAATTATGATTGCCATTTTTTGTGTTTTTTGCAATTTTTTGGTGTAAAACTATTTTTGCAAATATAAAATAGATAAAAAATAAATGTTAAACGGTCTGCAGCATATAATATTGCCGCGATGAATTAACTGAAGATATCTATTTATGTCGTTGTGTTTCGTTAACACGTCACTGGGACAGCCTCTGGCGATGTGGTGAAGTGCCCATAAGACATTATTAGAAGGTGGTCGTGTTTTTGTATTCTTGTTACAAATGAAGTGTAACGTGATTTGACATATTAACAAGAAACTAGTTTTTATTGCGTTGATTGAATTAGAAGTGGATTTTCGGGGTTGTCGGGGCGCTCGTTGCGGGGATGTACTCAGCCGTGTAATTATAGAAGTTGGATGTGAAGCTGGTAACGACTGTTAGCACCCACTGCCGGGAGATGGTGCCACTGCTTGGCGGCGCCCCGCGCGATGGACGCCTCCCCCACCCCACCAGACACCGCTCGAGTGGAGAATAATTGCTCGCGGAACTGTTGAATTAAATGCTCCGCTCGAATAACAATCACGCTCCTTATTAAACTCAGTCCGACTGACTGACTGACTGACTGACTGACTGACTGACTGACTGACTGACTGACTGATTTGTCGAGGGAGGCTAGCCGAGAATCGCCCGCGATGGTACCGCTGTAGCTTATATTCCGATACGTGAATAAACTAATATTTACTTTCCGTCAGCTATTCAGGCCGGGGTGGTGCTCCAAAATCTGTGTTTGCCAAATAAGATGGGGAAATTTATCTTCATTATACTTTTACGAAATTTGATATTAATATTAGGGCTGTAGGCATTTCAAATTCGTCAACCAATGTTTTGTAAGCAAAGGATTAATTCTTACGAAAACAATTTTGGTTTTAATTGAAAATCATCCAAACAGCCTTCGAAAGGATAGGATGTGCGTGTCGCAGAGATATGTCAACAATTCGGGCGCTTTGTCCGTTTTCCCCATAACTTCACCACTTGTCAGCTACGCACATCATGTTGGTGTTTATTATGTGTTGTTTACGCTCATGCCTCCCTGGCAGAGCGGTAGGTTTGTTTACTCTAGGCCCAGAGGGCGCGGGTTCAAAACCCGTTGGAGCAAATGAAATTTCAGTAAATTTATTTGGATTTCTCTACACATAATTTGAAAAATATAAAGTACGTTTCCACCTCGTTTCATAGTGGTACCAACTATCAGCATGAGCCCAGGGAAATATAACCAATAAACAACGTTGCTCGGAATAGCTTTAACCGTATTTAGCGACCGGGTCTGATATTCACGTACTTTCTAACCTCCCTCTTTAATATTTCCTTCCCCTCCCAGATCTTTCAGCCAAAGAAGCAAGGTACCCCAAATATTAAGAAAGAAAATGAAAATAAATTACAATAGAGTTCGCATGAAAGCTCTCGCGGGTAAATGGAAAGTGACAGTGGCAGGGCGGTGGCAGTTTGTATCAAATTAATAAGGAAAGCAGCGAAACCGGTGTGTCCTGGAAAGTGTGGCCGGCTAGCCATCGCTTTTTGCCCGTTTTTCTTTACCTTTGAAGTGGCTTTTTATAAAAGATTTTCTTTTGAGATTTCGTCTTTCAAACTGCAAATCTCTGGCGGAGTTCTAAAGGTTAGTGTTCCTTTATCCTTAGAGATATAAATCACTGAAACAAACACATCTTCCATTTTTTAAATAGCATGATGCCTACAGAAATTGTAAAAATATATAAAATAACAGTAAGAATTGTAGTAAGAGGTTTATTCGTAACATCCCCATTTAACGAATAACCCGACGTCATTGTAAGTAAGTTGCAGATAGCCATGTTGGTCTACACCCCTGTTCATTCGTGATAATCTGATCTTCTCTGAAGGATCTTCTAAGTAATTAATAAAAACAAACTGGAACACCGCTCTTTCGACACATTTGTCAAACAGAAATATGGTTACTTGACTACAACGGAGTTTTCTTAAACTTTCTGTAAAACGCGAATTATCTTCCGACAAACAGACAAACTTCAGTTTAATGCAGAAAACGTATCACTAAAGAGAAGCGGGAAGCGGTGAAGCGTAGCTTCGTGTAATGCATTGTCAAAGATTGTCCGTTAGACTGTTATTCCGTTAGACTGTTATTCCGTTAGACTGCAGTCTACTTTAAGCTCACCCATTAATTCTGCACACTGTGCAATATTAAGCTACAACCATGTTAACTAAACTGATAAATTTCCATATAATGACATGCTCGCTATTTCTCAGTGGCTACGCTAACTGACATACTCTTTGTACATTTCTTTCATAATGCACATCCTCTTGTACCATCACTCCCACTGGGAACAATTTTAAATACCTGCATATATATGAATGTAAATGATTTCCGTGAGGTCTCTAGCGCCTATGGGCTAACTATGTTTTCGCATTGGGTTAAATGGACCTGCTAAGAAGAGTTGCATTCTCAGAGTTCCTTGGAGTAATGGTTTTCAGAAGAGAGCCTTAAGACCGGTACAATAAACTACCCGAAAATGCAGAAGTGACTCTAGGGGTTCGGAAGTTAACTTTTTTACCCACCTGAGTTTGAAGTTGTCCCAGTAACACACACATGTTTGATCAAATGCTATTTATCAGTCATTAGCACTTAAAACTCTAATTGCTTGCGAAAACAATATAACAACAATGAACGGTGATGATTCTAATTCATAATGGCCATTTTCTCATCGCAAATAAAACATCCATAGCGATCGAATGTCTATCTTTGCAGTTTCATGGCCTAGAGTTTTTTTTTATAAATATGACATTCCGCCTTCTTGGGACAATATAGTGTATCTCATTAATTGCATTGCAAATATAGATACCGAAAACAATTTTAAGGATAAGATTCAGAGTGACCGGGAGAGGTAGATGCAATTGCTTTTAGAAGCAAGATGGTGCTGCTATCCACTATCGGCGTTGTATTTTTTAAATCAAATTTTATTTATTTTAAATTATTTATCTTGGTACATACAAAATTTAAGGATTAAGATTGCTCTATGTCTGTCTCACTGGTAAATTCCTGTGTCGATACAGACTAGTATTACCTACAATCAGAAGCGTGTACTCCATAAAGGCACATAATCACTGCCTACCCTGCTATACGCGTATAAAAATATATAAAACACTGGATTGAATAATAGAAAATTATTAGAAAAAATAAATCCACACTTTAAAAAATCGATCAAAATTTAGCTAATCGCACCGCCACAAGCGCCTTACCGACCTTTTTACTATAAAGTGTCAAAAGCAGTAACTACGTATGCTCTATTCTATGTTTTATACTCTATTCTATGTTCTCTAGAGTACACAAAACATGTATGCTGTGAGCTATTGCGCGTTCAAGTAGCTTCTTTGTATTAATATCTTTATTACTGTTTAAGGCAGTGCTTTTACAGAACAAATTCAATAGTCATCAGTAACATTTATTAGTACTCCTATCTATTATCAATTAATCCGCTGTTTTCTCTACTGCCTACTCTGATCAAAAACTCTGTGCACCCCACTGCCCACATTTGATTTCCATTAAATAAGATTTTTATTTGATAATTTTCGTCACATGTTTTTGGGGGGGTCAATGTCCAAATGACCCTGGGGCCGACCGGTAACCAAGGCAAAAAGAATCCGTTCACTAAACGAGACAACGATATTACGGTATGGCTTTCACGTTTAAGTAAAATAAAATCGTCAAGTTCGTGAATACGTTGTTTTCAACAGCTCGACAAGTTTTAGTCAAAACATATTTATTTTATTTCAATAATACCTATCGATACAAGTGAGCAGTTACACTCTTTACCTTGAGAAAGTAGGGTCGCAGATGGTTTTAAAAGGGAAAAATATTGTTGCCGTTGTTTATCCTGAGACTTTGTGCGGATCGTGTCAGTACTTCACTGCTTCGTAGGAAGGATTATGACTTTGCAAAGCTGATAAGTTGAAGTATGCCTCCGGAGTTGGTGAAGTCTTGATTGAAACCCAATCACTGAGCACTCATCCAACTACGCCGAGTCACACTTTAGAGGTAAACAAATGCGAGGCGCTGATTTATATGCGCAGGTGACGCGGGCCCGAGCCCGACTCGTCGCGGAGCGGGCACTTTGAGCGCTACGAGCTACGAGCTACGAGCTACGAGCTACGACGGCGACACACAACCGTAAGCTGACTGCCGTTCCCTGTAATATACAAAGCTCATAACGGGAGTCCGGAATACCTGAGTCTTCACAGTCCATTCTATATTGTAGTCAAAGCACACAGGGATTAACTATGTGTGTTTGCGTTCAGAAGGAAGGCAGAAGGATCGCGTCATGCGCAGGGTTAAGAGGATGGACAACTTCCTTCCGTAAACCAGTGCCGTGGCAACTGAGGCCCAGCGCAGTGACGTAGTTTCTGTAGTACTTTGTGTTTACCGTAGGATATTTAATTCAAAGATTTATTTACCAACCGTCTTGGGTTTTTAAATTGTGCAAAGTAAGTGACTACGGCTATAAGTTTGAAAATATTAGTTTTATGGCGTAAAGAATTATCTAAATATCGTCTACAGGGACATTGCAGGTATATAATTATATGCTTTCAGAGGTAGAAACGGAAAAGTTTTCCTAAATTAATCTCAATTCACTTTTGAGTGGTTAAATACTCTTAAAAGGCCTGCAAAACTTTCCAAACCTTGTTTAGTACAATAAGTTTAGTCTGGTGTAACTTCCCTCCTGATAAATCATCTACTTGTGGGAAGTGTCGCCCTGGTTTAGGCTCTCCAAATTCGAACTGAGTATTTGTTTGTTTATGAATACGGTTCACTCACACCTGCCACTTTACTCAGACTCCGACTGAGTCACTCCGATGAAGTTGCCATTTATGTTTCTACTAAATAATCAACAGTTATTCGAGAAATCTCCTTTTGTTTAGTCTCACGTATAAATAAACACGAGCGTGCTTTTCAAAACCCTGCCTTCTCAATATTTGCGATTGGTTTGTATATCGTTCTCACAGAAACTGTTATTACTTGCGTATCTTTATCGTAATTTACATCATTCTATTCCTTTATCTATACCTTTCCGTATAAATTAAGTGATTATTTTTTTAATGGTGCCTGAGGGTGCCGTAGGAAATGAAATAAATAAATAAATTTAAATACCGCTACGGTTTATAAGTTGGCGGAGGAGATTACGGCGGAGTTTATCAGATTTCTAAAACTTTCTAATTTCACGGGAGAGAAGTGAGGAGGCGGGGAGGCGAGGCGCCGGGGTTCTGCGCGCTTGGCTGTGTAATAAAAAAGGAAATTCAGTTGATGTAGAAAACGCCTTTGAGAAAAATCTAAATTGAATAACGAACGGAGTCCGCATCATTTCTTAGTATTAAGATCTTAAGCTTTCTACAGGAAATGGTAACTGCACTCCACCGGCTTTTCAAACAGTTACTATTTTTCCTCTTATCTTATAAAATAAGCACCACAAACACATTGTTCTTTATGAATACACACTTTGAAGCTGTTAATACCTTTGAGGGTCAGCAACCAAAAATACAATTTTGGCTTTTTAATACAAGCAATACTACAAATGATTTATCTGATAATTCTATACGGGTAGTTAGAAAAATGTCTAATGTTTGTAGGAAATGCAATCTTTAAACAGAAAGCTTTATAAAACCATATGATATGCATACTTGAATTTCAGGTAAAATGTTCGAATACGCCTTTGATTGTTTTCTAGCTGCACATTTTACTTACTGGAAAAGTGAATAAAAATAGTGACTGCTCATGAAAAATATACAGATAAATCTTTTGTGGATTTTTTTGCATAAGAATTTTACAAAGTAACGTTTGACGCCATTTTATAGTGCTAAGATACCAGAAAGTTACCATATTAGGAATTTCGTTAAAACCATACTATAATCTCTAACGGTCGGGTCGAGTTATTGTTTTTTTCAATCATGGCGATATTTAGCATATCATGTCAAAGAAAGTACATTTGAGCATTAAGTTTTGTAACTCATCGTGTTTATTGTTACCTCACGTTTTTGGTCTTCAAAAGAGCTCATTCAGTATTCCGCAAGGTTATTATGCACGTGGTCGCTGTATATAAACATTTTGAAATAAAAGCAAAAAATATTATTTCCTCTTTTAGAGGTGAATAATTATTATGTTCTTTAACCAAATCTCCGTAAAATGTAGGTTCCACAAACATTTTTCTGAAAAACCGTATTTTTGAATTAACCCTAATATTATAAAATATGTAGTCGTCTCATTTCTGATTGTATTTTTTTCAGTTAACCTTTCCCGGCCTTCCTTTCATATAAATACATAATTCAGCCCTCTTACCCCCCCCCCCCTCCCGGTCGCCCCCGCCGCCCCCGACGGCAAATCAGGATTTTGTTGTGAATTAATGGCACATGTCCAGCCCCCGACGGGAAATGTTCGTTATTCGCCCAGAGCGATTGGCTTTCATACTATTTCATGGGTTCCCGTTTCAGCTCCTTCCTACTGCCGCCTGGTGCAGATTGAAGCAGGAATAACGCGAATCAATAACAAAACATTACACCGACTGAACATTGAAATTATAATTTATGTAGTTAGTAATAAAATGGAAGCTAGGAATCCAAATTGGTACCGCGCCCTCGGCATGATTCGCAAAAATGGAACCAAATCTGATCACTATTATTATTATTACACATAATATGCTTACAGTAGGGAAATAATATTTGTTGTATTCCGTATGGTGTGAATTTATACAAATAATATGTGAAAACAAAAAAAATTAAAAGAAATAAAATCTTGGCAATTACGGTAAATAAAAACAATTATACATATTTGTACAAATAAAGAAAGTAAATTACTTGAAGTGGGAAAAGAATCGGGGAGGGTTGAAAGTAATTAAAGTGGATGGAAATTAACAATTATTGTGCCGGTGGAGAACAAAAAACTTTTCACTTTAGCTTTGATATGATTTGGAGGTTTTTTTTAAATCTTTTAATTTAACAACCACCCGTAAAACATCTAAGTAATAATATTATTTGGCTAATTTGTATAGCGCCGTGCAAATCTTAATTCCTATGCTCTCTCTTACTACCAATTACAAATTATCTATAGAATATTATATTTGGAATTTATTTAATGTTCAGAGAAAATAATACAGAATCTACTTACCTGGAAGAACACGTCAGATAAACACGATCGTTTTATTTATTTTGAGTTTAGAGAAAATATAGTTTTCTATTCAGATAATAAGATATCGGCAAAATTATAGTTGGTATTTATTTAAAATTTCTAGTTTAGAGAAAAAATAAGTTTTGTGATAATCTGATATTGGCAAAATTATAGTTGGTATTTATTTAAAATTTCTAGTTTAGAGAAAAAATAAGTTTTGTGATAATCTGATATTGGCAAAATTATAGTTGGTATTTATTTAAAATTTCTAGTTTAGAGAAAAAATAAGTTTTGTGATAATCTGATATTGGCAAAATTATAGTTGGTATGTATTTAAATTTTTTTTTTTTTTTTTTGGTCGATTTTAGGGCGTGAGAACAAAGTTTGTGAGCTTTCTGAATTTTAAGTACAGTGCAGGGATAATGTGTTTCGTCGCTCAATAAGAAACCGATTATGGTGAAAAGCGTCCACTGACATTACCCACGGTCGGACTCGCACTTTAAATTTCACCTGGTCAGTCTTAGTCTAGATAAATGTAGTTCAATACTGTACTCTAGATATTGAAAATTCAATAAGATTATACATCCAAGGAAAATTAGTTAAGAAAGGCATAATTAGACAAGCAGGCAGCCATCATTTACATTTAACTTGCTGTACCTATTTTACAAAAAATAAATAACAATTGAGTTAATAAATGAATGTTTAAGTATAGACAAATAATGGAGTTATATTTCTTGTAGTGGTAACAACGATTAATACCATGTAAATTAGCTATAAATAAATTCCAGCGTTATAAATAACAACAAAACACCTTTGATATTATTTTGGGAAAGCTTTTATTCTCCACTTTTTACGAATTCATCAAATGAAGTTAAAACGAATCAGGTTATTTTCAAGTAAGGTTTGTTTAAAGGTCATAACAAAATAAAACCATTGTCAGAAGACCTGAAATAATAATTCTCACAAACGTATTTACTTACTAGCATTAGATATGTAAATAATGCCACTAGTGACATCTAGGGGAGAAAGCCGCAGCTGCACAGTAAGTCCAGCAACGTCCGCCAAATGCACTCGCGATGCACCCACTTTGCAATACGTGCAGTGTTTACTATTTCCCCAGCAAGAAAGGCAAAGTAAGTCACAAATATAAATAAATAATAATGAATGCTAATCCGCAGCTCAGGGTGGAAAATCCTTTCAGCTTCACCTTAAAATGTGTATTAAATTAATTTACATATAAATAGCAAAGTATTTTCCTACGCACAGCGTCAAATTACACTAAATCTATTCACATTTCTCCTGGCCAAATATACTTTTATTACACCTTTGAGTGGCATCGAATACTGTGTACGTAGAATTATGTACTAATATTAAAATTGAGTTTTCTTAAAGGTTCTCTTTGTTTTTCTCTCTGTTCCAAACTATTTACAACAAATTTGGTAATCTTCCTTGTCTTACCAGGGCGCTTAAAATAGTATCTATTCTATATACTTTCTCAGATCCACATAGTAGAGATTCGAAACTATTGGTTAGAAACTGCATTTGAATAGATTGTGTTAATTAAATGTCGATAGTGACATAAATCTAGTGAAAATTTTATTTAATAAATGTCAACCAACCGACGACCACCTGACCAGCTGACCACCTGACCACCTGACCACCTGACCACCTGACCACCTGACCACCTGACCACCTGACCACTGACCACCTGAACACCTAATCAGTCGATCACCGGACTGCCAAGTCTATGTTCGACGGCACGTCGGATCGCACACAATGTGAATATTTATTATACTTTTTTATTTAATAAATAAACCGAACGTGAAAAAGAAATTCCCCTTTCCACAACGTAACGTACAATGGAGATCTTCTGATCCTCAAAACGTGATGTAAAAAATATGGGCTGGATTAAACTGTTTGCTACATTTCCAATTCTTTGTTTTCAAAATTTTTATTTTTTATTCCGTTGGTTGGTACTTAAAAATAATTTGTTAGTTTTATTTTTTAAGAACTGGTAAAATTTACAGAGATTTTCTGATCCATTGGGTCAAGACCCTTTACCTGCAAGGAAGGCAAAATGGCGTATAACTTCAATTTTCTTGATAAAGACTTTATTAATAATTAGCTTTTCAAACTGATTTCACATACACAATAAGAACTTTGATATTTTTATGGGCTCAAAAGAAAACTAGTTTTTTTTAAAAAAAATTGATCGGTTACTAGTTGAGTGAACATCCGCGTCAGATTCCTACCCGGGCGTCGTGGGTTCATTTTCTCTGTTACGTAAGTCCTCCATCATTGCACAAGCAACGTCTTCCGCTTCTTATGATGGCGGTAGGAGTTTTTCAAATATTATCAGAATATTCGTAACCCAGGAATGTTTGTCTTTTTTTTTTTAAATACATATTCGTATATCATTTTGAAATTCAGAAACCAAATTGATTTAAAAATATATTTTATATGTTATAGGTCGTGCAGTTAGAGTTGGCCAACCCAACACACCCTTAGGATTATGTGTATTGGTGCAAACATACTCTTATTCACTTCCTACAGTGACGTCCTTGCAAAAGGTCAATGAGAGACAGGCTTTTGTCTTACTTACGCCTACTTATTATTTTTAGTGAAAAGGAGACAACGAGTACATCATTATTGTTTATTGCTACACTCGCTAGTAAGCAAAACAGTTTTTGGTCAAAGACAAAACATTACGATCATTGTATACAATCCATTTCAGACTCTTGCGAGGATTTGCGTTGGACCCTTTTGTTCCTAAACCGATAACCTTTATTTTTATAATATCCTTGATTTGTCCATATCTGAAAACTGGTATCTTTTAGGGGTGACGCATTTCGAAAAGCTCGACATCGGACATTATTTTCGGATGCGAGAGATAGAAAATAATGAACCACGTCAAATTCACGGTGCGATCGTGGTCGTATCAAAAATATCACGATTTACGTTTTTTAATATTTGAGAATATTTAGCACGCTTTATTTACGTTTGTTACGCCGCGGTTGTTTTCGAGTAAATCCTTTTGAAACCATCATTGTAGGCTAAATTGATAAATTAGATCTACTCGGCCCTTTAAACACGCCTTTGCTCAAAAACCTTACACGTGTGTTAGCTTTAGAGAAGGTGGGGGCGAAAGGGCCAGCGTAGATACATTTAACCATTATTGAAAGTCTGTAAAGTTAACAAAGTTATTTTTTTTATCATCGGGAAACCATCGTCATCCTTCCCTAATTTTCATACTTGTGTTATCTAATTACCGTATTTACTTTATATATTTATTTCAAATCAAAAAAGTAACACATGTCTCGCCTTTTTTTAATATTTATCTATTTTTTATATAAATGATAATCGATTAAAATGTGAAAAATAAAAAATAATAACAATATTTGTCGTAGTTCTTCTCACTAAGGGATCCTGTGCTCAAAGTCATTGGGTTACCATTTAAAGTGATGATTTTTAAGTCTTAAGCTCCTGTGAAGTCTTAATTTTAAATGATTTAAAATTATTCTTCTTTAATTTAAATATGCCATATTAATTTTATTTTTCTTCTTCATTTCATCTGTTTTTTTTAATTGCTGTATAACAATAATTGTTATAAAAAGAACAATATATTTTATATTATAATATAATCTTATTTTTTAGGGGCGTATAAATAACTTGTAATTTGTAGGTAGCTCAAAATCATGTACCTATCCTGTTTTCTTTTTACATTTCGTGTTAAAAAAATGACTGCGACTACGAACTTATACTGTGTTTCGTACTGTGATAGTCAAATATTACCAAGTCGCCTGCAAACACACAATCACTTTTAGATGTCGTTAATGTAAATCTTAAAATGTGATTGTCCCAATATGGATCCTTTAAGGATCTTATAGTTTATAGAATTTAGTTCAATATTGGTATTTTCTATTCTAGTTTCTTTATCAAAACCAATTACACAAATGTAAAGATATTGCGCGTAGTGATTTTTCTTAACAACCTTACCTTTTTATTCCCGCATTAAAAAGACAGTTGATATAATAGACACCAAAGAAAAAGACACTGAAGCGTAATAGTTTTAAAAAAACTTTATTACCGATGATATTCACATCACGACTCGCACGCGTGGGGGTAGGAACGGTAGGTTCACTTGAGGCCCGTGTAACTTCCGAATCGCAAGCAACGCGCTGTCATTATTTTGACATGGACTCCTTCTTCGCGACAGATACAGAGGCTTCCGGTCGAGGTTTCACTAACATCAAAGCCACATTAATTTAGCCACCCGAGCCGAGTCAATAAAACGCCCATAAGTATAATTACGTACCTGAGTACTCGGTGCAATTTAATTAGACGTTGATAGCAGAGAGCAGGTAGGTCGGCTGTGGGGCTCCCCAGCCCCCCTACCCCTGGGGGGCGTTTGTGGGAGGCGCCTTGTGGTCAATATATCAACTTCACAGTTCCGCCTGATGGGGGTATATCGAATGCAAATTCACACGCTACAATACAGAAAGTTGGTGGACGATATGATGAACACGTCTTGTGTCATTCTGAGAACATATATTCACTGGAAAGGCAAAAGGGCTTAGGAAACACTTTTTTCCAAAACGATTTATAAACGCAGACTCGATCAGTTTTTTTTCTGCATCGAATGTTGACCTATATAGAGAAGCTTTACGTCTCTTCAGCCATCTAAAATATATTTAATTGGGGTGAATTGCCGCAAAGAATCTTTCGGGACTTTTTTAGTTTGTTTTATTCAGGTCTGAAACGAATTGAGCCTTGAGTAGGCCAACCAGGAGTTCGACAGCTTTGGCTAACCAATATGGCGCTTTCATCCCTTTCCCGGTGGGGCGTAAATTGCAAACGGCATGGATAAAATTTTATTTTCAATATCGACTTCACAATGCCAAAAATGTTATGCACATATGTCAATTTGCATTCCCATAAACCGCACTAGAGTTGACCTCACGGCAGACCTTAATTATGTTTAATAATTGCTGCAAAGAATCATTCTGAAACGACCCGTAGGCCGCCAGGAGTTCGACAGCGCTACTCAGCGAGACAAAACACAGTCTACACCGCTCCTCACGGCAGACCATAATTGTAACATTCAAAATAATATCTTCAGATGCTTAACGTAACTTTCAACAAGTTCCTAGGGGATCATATTTAAAAACCGTGACAGCCTTTAAACTTGCCTACAACCTCCGGCTAATCCAGAGAGCTCTTCCCAGTCAATGTCCGAAGCTACTATTTGTGACGTGATTGCAGAAATGAAAGAAAAAAGGCAAAAGCTAATAACTTTACTTTATTCAACATTCTCGAAAGCTGGTCCGAATCACATTTAGATCGTACATCTGAGGACGTTAAAAATGTATTTTCTCGTTTCGACAAACATGATGAAACATTCGACGAGTAGAAAATAACGATCTACAGGTTTTATTTATAAAAAAGGCAAGTGGCGGCCAATTAAACTTAGACCGAACGATAAAAAAAAATCCGCAAAAACAATCTTAGTTAACTAGGCTAAGTTATCATGTAATGTCAAACCTATTCTCAGTCAAACTTTACTACAGCACCAGCAAGTATTTATTTAATTTAATATAAACGGACCATTGTCTAATTACAACAAATACAGAAAACGAAATAAGAAATAAAGAGTAACAGAAAAAGAACAGCACACACATAATATTTGAATGAAACAATGACAAAAATATACGTTTGATAGAACATTTACGTAAAATCCTCAACAAGGTTTTGGTAGAGCCAATGATGTTAAATATTATAAATTGTATTCCTAGGATATTATGTTCGTAAAGAATGACAAACATCATTTCGATTGGTACCAAACATTTAAAGACCATGACTTGAGTTAACAAGTCTTGACATTCTGGACAGTGCAGAATAATACCCACAATTAGTAGAGTGATGATTTAGTAACAGCAATTCATTGTTTTTCAGTCTACGGCAAGGCACGTTGAACTAGATGAGTTGCAACAAAGATATATTCGTACATGGTGAGTGAATATGTCACACAAATTGAGTAAGCGTTGAATGGTGTGCGTTATTGTGTAGTGTAAGGTAGCGTGGTACCAAACATTTCAAAACCATGGCTTGAGTTAACAAGTCTTGACATTCTGGACAGTGGAAAATAATGCCCATAATTAGTAGAGTGATGATTGAGGAACAGCAATTCATTGTTTTTATAAATTTAGCTGACTTGCGGAGTGAACTTGAGGTGAGGCAAAGGAACGGAGAAACTGATATCACTTTCAGATACTTCTATTCAATTATAACTAAAAATCACCAACTTTCACGTATCACCTTGTGACAGCGGAGGCACTGAAACCGGCGATACCGACGGCTGAAACACAAAATACTCGAGTACAGTAGCGGCTCAACAAACTTTTTTGATGGTGGAGAGTCCATTTTATACTAATAACAAAACAAACAAAAAATACTGTTTTATGTATAAGGTGTATTAAAATAATTGTGCGATGCATGTCAAGTGGTAAGACGCTTGACTACGAATCCAGAGGTTGCGGGTTGGAATCCCAGCGTGCGCAAATAAATTTTTCTGAATGTTTCACAACACATTTTGATTAATGTAAAATAATATGTAGTATATTTGCTGCACGTTCCAGAGTTGTAGATACCCCAAGTATTGTCCCGGTGAAGGACCACCATTCAGAATTGAAACGTTACTTGAAATGGCTTTAGTCGTGTTTGGTGACCAGATCCGAATAGCCAGGTGCTTCTGAACCTTCCTCTTTCCCATCTCCTTTCCTTCCCCTTTACCTTCAACTTCACGACATGCCCCGATCTGGGAAGCCATAGTCTCACTGGCTCTAGACGGTCAGGAGTAGGTAGAACTCTAATTACAGGCTAATATTTGAATTTATAACGATTAGTAATGGTCGTGTTATTGATTGTACCTATGTTTGTATGTAACATTTATTAAGTTTTATGTAATGTTAGACTATTCACTAGACTCCCAATTACTAATACCATAGTATGAAAATTATATTTTGTATTTTCCCATACTTAAGTAACGACATGCTAATACCCATTTAGATATTTTAATATTCGCAAAACCTAGTAGTGATTTGCTAGGGTTGTTGCTCCGAGCTTGTATCCTTCCCATAGGTTGTTGGGAACTAAGTGAAAGATTCAGGCAGCAGAGTGAACCAAATCTCACCGTTATGCGGAAGAATTTTTTCGTAAGAAAAATCAGTGCACACGCGTGATTTAAAAAAACCTCGATAGTAAAATATATTCCTCATACGTTTGCTTAAATCTGTCAGAAGAATCGAGTCACCAGCAGAAAACTTATTCTGGTGAGTGGAAGAGTGGTTTTATAGACATTTTTAATTTATTTTTAGCATTGGGCCAGCTGGTGCCAGTTTAATGGTCTCTCTCTCCGTGACAAGGAGACAGGAGAGGGATTGAGACGGGTTCGCGTGGCTCGAGGACCTAGAATAAGAAAAACTTTTTTTGTACTAATCGCTTCGCCCCGGAAAATATTGAGATCCCTATATTCCCAGCAAAAGAATATAATGTGTTTTTTTCTGAACTTGTTCTGAGAATAACAATCGAATCTTCTCTGTTTTAATTTTCTGTTGCTATTTATTTTTTGTCCAGTGAATACCGCACAAGAGTCCCGTCTGCTCTCAACCGTCTAGAGCCAGTGAGACCACGGCATCCCCAATAGGGGTATTTTGTGAGGCTGGAGGTAGTGAGGATGGGAAGGAGATGGGGAAGGAAAAGTTTGGGCACTACCTGGCTATTTAGATCTGGTCATCAAATACGGCATCAGCCATTTCAAGTAACTTTTCGGTTCTGAATGGTAGTCTTTCACCAGGACGATACTTAAAGTATCTACCACTCTGGAACGTGCCGCAAATATACCATACAAGCATGAAAATAATTTAATTCGTGAATTCTACTCATTATTAATAAATTGAATGATGGGGGGCCAAGGAAGGGAAGATGAAGGCTGCGACGTACACGACTAATAAACTGATCACGTGATCACCAACTTTGATTATAATTGTGGGTATCTTTCAGGTTGGTAACAAGAGTTTTTATAGTATAAGATTACTTTTTTAAAAGAAAGACAAACATTTCCGGGTCGCGAATAACCTGATAATATTTTAAAAACTCTTACTGCCATCATAATAAGCTGATGATATTGCTTGTGCAATGACGGAGGACTTAGCTAGCAGATGAATTGAACCCACGACGTCCAGCTGGGAACCCGACACGGTACATCATACTAAAGTCTTGTTTTTTGTGCTAGTTAGATATTTCAAATCTGCATAGCTCATTATGAAAATGAAATTAAAATATGAAAATCGTCGGGTACACCCTGCGAGCATCCTATGACATTAAGTGAGTATTTCACCACCTCTGATTAAACTATCGATTAGCGCAACTCATTGAGTAGTGTACGAATATATCATATATTTTGCCGTCGCTGAGTAACGATACCCGTCGAGTAAGAATGTTTGTAAAGCCATGTTAATCTTATGTTTACAGTTACTTGATAAGTGGTTACTCAGCAGTTTCAGGGTTGTAAAATCAACCATACCTTCGTGATGATTATATGGCTTTTGGCGATGATTATATAGCTTTTTCTTCGTGAGGGCTTACTGGAGCCGAATTTACCCGCTCGGTAAAGAACAAGGACGAACAGTGGCCAATATAACTTCACGGCTGCCGGAGGGGTTATTGAGACGTCACTCAAGCTGCGGCAGCTCAATTGAGAAAACTTTCACCTATCCATATAATAATATTTATAACATATAATATTTAGGTCTTTTTTTGAGACGTTTTTTCATAAGTAAAAAAGAATCTTAATAAAAAACATGTCGATTTTTTACTTATGCAAACAGTAGAAAAAATATCAGAAAAAGTAAACACTTTGTGGATTGACGTGATTAATTAAATAAAAAACACACGTTGTTTAAATCCACTTTATTTTTGTATAAGTCAACTAGTTTCGACTCTGCTGAGTCTTCATCGGGACTTAAAAATATACTAATATAATAATTATTAGTATATTTTTAAGTCCCGATGAAGACTCAGCAGAGTCGAAACTAGTTGACTTATACAAAAATAAAGTGGATTTAAACAACGTGTGTTTTTTATTTAATTAAGTAGAAAAATTTTTCACGAGAAACGTGTATTTAAAATAAACAATAGACAACCCATCAGAAATGTACTCAATGCATCAAGAATATTTATGAAAATCTACCTTTTGACGGCCTCTGTGGTCGAGTGGTAAGACGCTCGACAACGAATTCATAGGCGGTGTGTTCAAATCCGGCGTGCGCGCTTACATTTTATTTAATAAATATGTGTCATAACACATTTCATTTATACAAATCTATTTAAAGTATATTTGCGGCACGTCCCAGAGTGGTGAATACTCCAAGTATCGAACTGGTAAAAAGACCACCGTTCAAAATTGTAATGTTGCTTGTAATGGCTTTAGCCGTGTTGGGTGACTAGACCTGAATAGCCAAATACTTTCTAACCTTCCTCTTACCCATTTTATTCTCTTCCTCACTACCCGCAGTCTCACAACATACCTCGATTGGGGATGCCATATTCTCGCTAACTCTAGACGGTTGGGACTTTTGTGCGGTATAAACTGTAAAAATTTGTTCAAGGTTGGGAAGTATCAAATTATTCAGATCTGGTCACCAAACGCGGCTAAAGCCATTTCATGAAAAGTTTCGATTCTTAATGGTGGTCTTTCACAACGGCGATACATGGAGTATCTACTACTCTGGAACGTGCATCAAATATAATTTATATGAATTTAGTATGTTACACATATTAAATAAACAGAAATTATTTGCGCACGTCGGGTTTGAACCCGCGACCTCTGAACTCGTATTGGAGCGTCTTACCATGGAGACCGTCAATATATACCTTGTTGCATACTAGAAGAGCACTCAGCTTGATCATTTCATCTAACCCTTTCTCTTTCTGTTTTCCTCTTTTACTAAACAATGAAGGTTGTAACGCGACAAGGCGCGCGGCCCCGAATACTTTCTCGCTCCCGTCTAAAGCACTGTCCCTCTCTAGCAATGGCGAGCTGTGTGGATTCAGGGCCGGATTCCAATTGGGCAATCGCCGACGCGATTCTAGGAATTTCATCTACTACTCCCACTACGTGCTAAAAGCCGCTGCCCGCCGGCCTACAAAAGGCGCTGCTCGTCCTTGGAACAGCAGAGAGCCAGAAACTAGTCTCAAGGCCTGATACTGATAGCGTGTCTTTTCCTCTCAGTGTGGTCTTTGAGTTCTAAGTACTAAATATCCGTAAGCGTTCTATTGAATTGTGCGCCGTCGGCCTTTCAGTTTGTTTTATTTATAAAATTTTGTTTAAAATTATAAGGGAAAACCCTTTTCAAGTCTCTTTTCATTTATTCTTGTTTAAAATTATAAAATAAATACTACGTCTCTGTATCGAACTTCACTCACTATTTTAATAAAACAAATTCTTTCCAGGATAAATTGTCGCCAAACGTGTGACAACAAAGGAAAAAATTGTTTTAAATTGGCGCCTAACGTGGGGCACGAGAAAAGTTGTTATAAGGTACCATAGATCAACTGGCTCCGGTTAGGCATCTAAAGTGCGCGATCACATAAAAGTAATATCAAATAATTGGCTCGAGCCCTTCCCGACTCAACTAAATATATTTAGTTGAGTCGGGATAAAATATAGTAGGGCTACTTGTGCTAATAATTCCTGCATGTATGTATTTTTGCTCGGGAGATGTGCGAAGACAATAATTTCACCCCGCAATTTCCCAGGAGCTTGTGAGCAGTCTTGTATTGCAGTTAAATGGAAAACTAAGCAGTATTATACAAAGAAAGATATACTGAAGCCTCTTGAGAGTCTCGGTGAACTTGGGTTTACGGAAAGGTGGGAACCAAAACGATCTAAAATTGTTTCCAGGGTATTCCTATAACTCCTTCAATGAAATCATTTTCTTTACAAATATTTCGCGCCTCGAGAAAATTTTCTTTGTTAAACCAGTTAACAAAAGGATGAACATTTTATGTGTTATTTTGCCTATCATAAATAAAATCAGTGAATATTTCATTAATATTTACGATATTCCCTTTTCATTTGATTTAATTTGCGACCTGCGCTATTCCGAGTGAGTGCTTCCTGCATGCGGAAATAATGAGTTGCCCCGGGCGACCAGATCTCCGCAGCAGGTAGCTGGCCATCATAACACAAACCGGATTAAACTGTCACCCGAGAGCTTACGCTAAGGATTCAGGCTTTAAAGCAATTACCTTAAGGAATATGCATGAAACCTCAGATAAAATAGTTACCTTCGTGCGGTAAGTGAATTGAAAAATTCTGATAAAATTTCTAAAAATAATGCAGCTCAGCTTTTTCAACGTAACAGGTCACGATATTGCGCGATCCTTATTTCGCTTTTCTATCTTTCGTTGTTGCGTTATTCCCATACTTTCATGAGAGTATTAGTATTATTTTATTAGCCATGATATTTCTTACCGGGGCTTTTATCTACTCGAATCTATTATGCTGTACACCCAGGCTCGGACCGAATGGCAAGTTCCGGGTTCGATTGCCTTTCATAGATAATGTGAGTTTTTTTTTTCATTTTTATAATACAAAGGCGCTGGGCGCATAAAAAGAACACTGGAATTAGGTAGGTACTCTCAGCGCCTTAGACATTCGCCGCCTGAGCCCCTAGCACGAAACATCGAAATAGATTTTATCGACAATGTCGGTAATTGGAACCGTTCTTGAGCCCGACTGCAGATCGCCGACAAACAAACGACAACGTACGTCGACTAAACGTGCTTAATTTAGTCGACGCGAAGTGTAATTTGTCCGTTGCAATTCCGAATTACCGACATTGTCGATAAAATCTGTATCGATATTTCGTGCTAAGGCACTTGGAGCAGACTGTTCCGATTGCGCCTGCACAGGACCGACCCTGTGTACAACCCTTCAAGAAAGAAATATCATAAATATAATATTGGATCAAAAATACTGGAACATGTGAAATATCACAAAAACATTTCTCAGAATCAATAATATCTTAGACCCGTTCTAGCAAAGAAGGTACACCCAATAAACAGCTCACTAATACACCTGCCCGGGCATCACAAATAATCCTTCGCAACTTGACGTTGTTGATTTTTTTTACTGTAATTTATTTGACACATTTGATAGATGATAATAACAATCTAAAAAAGGTAATAGAGAAGAAAAAAAAATCACAAAGGCAAAGCCTGTGAATGGGTATTATTAAGACGTTATCGAACTTTTTAGGGTTTAAATTAAAGTTTCAAACGTACAAATAATGCGCCAATATTTATAAAAGTTTATATTATCTCTTTCTCTTATTATTCTTTTTTGTTGTTTTTATTTAACTCATATGTATTATTATTTATATGGCAGACAGAGTAATGCACCCACCGCTCTGTTCCGTTGAAATAAAATGTTATTATTAGTGACAAACATGTGATAAATGCACTAAAAATAAAAACATGATATTAAACAATATATCGAACTGTTGGAAAAGCTGGGGAAAAAAAGTGGAGCTCTGAGAAGATATTATTATATTTAAAACTTTGAGAGCTGACATTGTAATGGACATAAATGCATTTCTAAATAAATGAAAACGATGACTGTATTCAAACCTATAAGAAAAAGGTATCCAGTTCGTCTGTTTATAATTCGTTATATTTTATAAAAATAACACCAATTTAAATTTAATCAAATTTACTTGCTTATTTAAGATTTGTATTCCTGTGAGATACTGGTTGGCTGGTGTAAGTAACCTACGCGCACATGTACGTATAAACACACTTGCATAATTCTAAAAGGAGGATACGTTACTTCCCGATCTGCAATCTGTTTTGGATCAACATTCCTCTCTGGCTTCATTGGTTCCCAAGCGCAGTGTAAGACCGCACTCGGCATCGACGGTCCATCGGGCAGTATAATTGTTTCAGAGCTACAGCTACAGCTACATCTACCGCTACAGCTACAGCCTACGATCACTTGCCGCTCGGCACACTATATGTATTTACTTTTAGAAGCCGATAGAACTGTGCTGTGACCTATGAGTCGAAAGGTCTCATTCAAATTAGCGACATTCGGTTTCTTTAAAACGAAAATAGATTACACTTCCATGAATTTTCTTTTCGGTATTTAAATATTTGTCTAACATTCTACACGCTTATAGCATTTATTCTCTTTGATTAATCTGATTTATTCAAATTTTCAAAGGAAGCAAACACGTTGTGACCTGATTTTATAATTTAAATAATATTATATTTTGTTTTTCGAAGGAAGCAATCACTTTGTAGCTTGACATTATAATTTAAATAAAAAATGTTTTAGTTTTAAGCCACTTTATTTATACACATATAACATTCGACCGGTTTCGGTTAAACCGGTCGAATGTTATAAATATAAAGTTTACATATATACTTTCCTGAAGAAGGTTAAGTTTAACCGAAACCGGTCGAATGTTATATGTGTATAAATAAAGTGCCTTAAAACTAAAACATTTTTTATTTAAATTATATTTTGTGCTAATCCACTTTATTAAAACACATGTATTAACTATTTTCAATATGAGCCGACCTTCTACAGGACAATATCGTCGCCGGAAAGACGAAAGGGCTGAAGCGCCATTCTGGGATGTTTACACCAGAGCAATTTAAAGTTATGTAAGTCTTCAGTACCTGGTTGGATTTTGAAACAAAAAGTTGACTCAAGTAACTCAATGCTCTCACTGAGTTACTTGAAGCGACAAAAGGCCACAATAGCCTTCAAAATCAAACGAGAGTCAAAGCATTCTATAAAAAAAACTGCACATTTAACTCATTTATGACCAAATTGTCGCTTCAGCCCTTTTGCCTTTCCAGCGACGATATGATATAAACTAATCTTGTTACAGACAATTACATTTAAGGTAAATAAATTAAAGAGAAAATGGAGAAAACAAATTAGACGGAGGGGAGTGATTGGGGTTACATGGGGTGAAAGGGAACAACTTTATTATAAGACTATTCTATAATTATTTAATGTTTCCTCATTATTATTAGTAAGTTTTACTTATTTCTAATCCTTCTAGATTAATAAAGCGCAAACCTATTCCATTTTTGTTTTCCTTAGCCCCCGAATACCTATTAAAATTACGGTCAATATTAAAATTTGTTCGTAAATTCTGAAAAACCTTTACTCGTTAAGCATCTGATATGTTCTTTTGCTCTAATATCAACGTTCCTCTTGGTTTTTCCTACATAACAAGCTGAGCTAGGCTCCCTCTTTAGTTTATTTACTTCATATTATTGTGCCGTAACTAGTTGTGGTACTGGTTGGTTTATTTCATATGGTCCAACAGTATTTCTTTTTTTTTTTTTTTTTTTTTTTTTTTTTTTTTTTTTTTTTTTTTTTTTTTTTTTTTTTTTTTTTTTTTTTTTTTTTTTTTTTTTTTTTTTTTTTTTTTTTTTTTTTTTTTTTTTTTTTTTTTTTTTTTTTTTTTTTTTTTTTTTTTTTTTTTTTTTTTTTTTTTTTTTTTTTTTTTTTTTTTTTTTTTTTGAAAGAAGGTTGGTGTGATAACCGTAACTAGTTGTGGGTACTGGTTAAAAAAAAAAAATACTATTATTCAAATTGTAATTTATTTCTATGGCCGATTAATTGATTCTAACACTCATCTAAGGCTTCTTGAGATACTTATCCAACAGTATTTTCCCACAGCGAAACGAGGAGAAGACTTTGCACGCGGGACTGAGGATTGCTATCCTATCTCCGTGAAGGTTTTGTGTGTAGTTCGTAGAGCTCTATTTATGAAATGTTATTGTTAAGTTCCGCAAGTGTGCGAATGGTTTTTCTAAATAGCTGTTTCCGTTGAAACTGTGGAAGTAAGTCTACTGTACAGACTTCCGTATACGAATCTAGGTACCACTACCCTTTAGCAATGCTTACTTTGTAGTTTTATTGTCCTGTAGAAGGTCGGCTCATATTGAAACTAGTTGATACATGTGTTTTAATAAAGTGAGTTAGCACAAAAAATAATATTATTTAAATTATAAAATCAGGTCACAAAGTGTTTGCTTCCTTTGAAAATTTGATTAAATCAGATTAATCAAAGAGAATAAATGCTATAAGCGTGTGGAATGTTAGAAAAATATTTAAATACCGAAAAGAAAATTCATAGAAGTGTAATCTATTTTCGTTTTAAATAGGAGATAAATATGTTGTACCTGAAACTACAAAGTAAGCATTGCTAAAGGGTAGTGGTACCTAGATTCGTATACGGAAGTCTGTACAGTAGACTTACTTCCACAGTTTCAACGGAAACAGCTATTTAGAAAAACCATTCGCACACTTGCGGAACTTAACAATAACATTTCATATATATATATTTCCCTCCTGTCCTCCATCATTGCACAAGCAACATTTTCCGCTTTTTATGATGGCAGTAGGAGTTTTTCAAATATTGTCAGGTTATTCGTAACCCGGGAATGTTTGTCTTACTTTTTTTTTAAAATTAATAATAAAAATCTCTAAATGCTTTTACTGGGAGTTTTATCATTTACATTTGTGTTTGCCCATTTTTAAGGTTCGGGAGTTTCAAATGATCGTCACATTTAATAACAATCACTCATCTACATAATTGAACTTTTTGTATTTGAATGGTTTCCGTTGGCAGCATGATCGCTGTAATGTTTGTCTTCTGATAACATTTTGTTCAAATACTGAAACGCGCTGAGACCGTTCAAATCTCAAAATCCAAAAAGGCGCTAATTGACCATCTGTTGTTTTCAAAAGTTTGAATCATCCCAACCAACTTTGTGCTTACCAATAGCAATTTCATTTTCATAATCATTCTATAGTGTGCGCTCTACTTAAGGCTAATTTTTTTCTTAGCTGATTTAATCGATTTTTTTTTTGCCGTATCCCTTTTTGGGTTTATTTAATCTTGAACCTTTTGTTTTAGCTTTTCAGCTCGTTATTTCAAGCTAGACGTGGATTGTGTAAGAGTCACAAATTGGGAATCTACTTTTTATTTTATTTTATAACAACGAATTCATTCTGTAAATCTAGTTTAAAAGGCCCATCCCACCTGTCCAACATGTGTGACCTTAGTCTTTGTAGGGTTTATAGGGCAGAGTTACATAAAACAATATAATTCTATCATGTATAACACTCCGTGTACTCTTTCTCAGTATCTTTTTTTAAATTTATTTATTAACTTTTTGTTTCTTACATTATTTTTTTACATTACCTACCTCACTAAGTCATAAGAACCTGTTCTGAAGTAAGTGACAGAGAGTACAAGTACAATAATTTTAACAAAATGATAATATTTGTTACACAATGTTGTAGTTTGTCATGGTAAAGAATTTCAAGTGCTATTTTAGGAGGTCTTCAATATCCTTGCGGTCCTTACTCATATAACTAATTATATATATATTCTTATAACTAAAGAACTCAACAAAACTTTCCAATGATCCCAACGAATATATTGTCAATAAAATTGTACAAATTTCCGTGGTTAGATTTGTTTACTGAAATTACGGGAGTACTAGAAAAGGATTTTTTTTTAAAGATAAAAAAAAAATATTCTTAGCTCGTAACCTCTTCTTAAATGATGATTTTTAACTTACTTTTAGTGAAATTGTAAGCTAATCTTGAAATTTATAATTTTTACCATCATATGAACACCATATTTGTGATAAATTTTCAAACTTTTTATCTTTGTATTCAAAACATGTTGAAAAACCCATGAAACACCAACCAAATGTTGAGAACTATTTTGCAAGGGCTTTTGAGCCGTGATATTGCCATGATTAAAAAAAATTAAAAATCGAAATATAATTTTTAGGTTTTTTACTTTTATTTAAACAATAATTATTATTATTTTAATTTTTAAAAAACAGTTTTTTAGTTAAAAGCTCTGCGATGTAATTATTTTTACGCGTGACAGCTGTTTCGCCTTCTGAGGGCATTATCAAACTGACAGTTTGATAATGCCCTCAGAGCTTTTAACTAAAAAAAAAACTGTTTTTAAAAAATTAAAAATAATAATAATTATTGTTTAAATAAAAGTAAAAACCTAAAATTAAAATGGAGTTCTACAAAATAAACTTTAAAACCATAAATAAATCGAAATATAGTTCGCTACCTCAACCACATGAAATGATAGTTCACAAGGGGGACTCAATCAAATACATCGTGAAATTTGCAAAATGGTAATATATAAACAAAGTTAATTTTGACGATTTAATAAAAATTGCCTCTTTTATTGATTTATGTTTCAAATTCGAGTTTCGTAGAAAGGTATTGGGCAAATATCAAAACAGAACTTATTCATGTATTGGTTTTAATGGCGGGGTGAGAAAACCTGACTAACACTAACAAAAATAATTTGTAATTTGTATAATCATGTGATTATCATTACTGATTTTTAAATTTGATAAAATTTTATATTTCAGGTTCGCTGCAACCGCCATTTTTTCTGTAGACTTTGCAGAATTAATTTTACACATATTTCATTAAAAAATTGCCAATAAAAACAAATCTCTTTATAAATGTGTAATGTTAACTTCGCCTGTTTTTATTTTTCTTCTTCCTCGCATTTTTTGTCGGTACCAGCTTCCTTTTTTCCCAACCCCTTACATAAACACTTTTGTCGGCGTATGGATAGCACGCTGTGTGATTTGTTTTTTTTCAATTAGACCTTACAATGACAGGAAAAATTATAATGGAATATTTAAAAAATCTCAAGGCGTCACGTGTCAAACCCAATTTGATTTCAGAAATGGGTTTACTAAACGTAAAACACTTTTAATAATAAATGTCCTCGATTGAAGATGCCTGGATGTGAGTGTGGGTTTTGTAGGTTATCAAAGGCATTGAACATCGAAACTTCAGAAATAATAGCTTTAATAATAAAGAACTTCAAATTATAATTTAACAAGTCTGTACTAGACCAAAATTAAAGTCACCATGTAAAATATGTATATTGCACTTATGTGTAACCAATATTCCGAAGCTAAACATGAGGAAATCTTATTTTAGTTTTTTTTTGGAAAGTGAATTCCGCAACAAAGTCCTGAATCATCACAACAGTCTGAATCCATCGGGAAATGTTGTGAGGCTGAAAAGGTGGTTGGGAAAAACAGGAGATGGATAAGATTAAGTTTGATGCTGAAGTAGAAGTGGATTACAGGCAAATTGAAAAAATTAGGTTTGCAGACAATACCCTCGCTCTTCGCCCCCAACTGGTCAGCAGCTCTAGTGTGGCGACTGGTGACTCGAAAAACGGTGACACGTAGGGAATCAACATTATATCATTTTAAAATCGGACAGCTCCATTAGAATTGTGGTACTGCAGCGCCTCAGAAATGTTCGCAGAAGGAAGGTTCCCGGGTTCAGAGTCTTAATAAGAAGACACATCAACAACTACCGAATAAATAATAGGCACGAGCTTAAACACACTTGTGATGGCAGCACTACACTTCTTGCAAGGCCCCATTTATAAACGATGGAGGCACTTCACGATGTCTTGAAACGAAGCTTAATTTTAAATTAATTTCTTTATTATTATTATTTATAACTATATTATCATGTTGTTTTCTCAAATTTATTTATTATAATTTTATTTTCTAAGTTATCTATGGAACTTATGAGATTGCACCACCCTCCCTGAGATCTAGAATAAATTTATATAAAAAAATGCAAAACAATTAGCGAAGAATTTCCGAATTCAACTCGCGTCCATAAATGAAATCATACCCCAGAGACTGCTATTTCAAAAACGAGTTTATACGTTACAACTCATCTGTACAAGTATGTTTCTCAAAAACTTTGAAAAAAAAAATCGAATTCAGACTAAAATTTAATATATATTTATAATTTTATTACTATTATTATTTTTTTTTTTCAAATTCACAGGAATTTGTTTTTTTTTTAATTTACCGATTTTCATAAAATGTCGTCACATGTGAGGGTAGAGTAAAAATACTAACCAAAAATGCTGGGCTGAGTCAACACGTTTATTCTAACGAAGCCAAAATATTGCATGTTTTGGAAAATGATTTTTATGAGAACTGTTGCGAGAACTCTTCTGTTTCTGTACAAGTTTTTGAAATTAACAATTATGTTTGCTTGCTCCCGGCATTAAAATTTTTAGACTCCATGTTGTGCGGTTCGAAACATGTTGTGTTCCTTAGCACACATCGAGAGAGTTAATTTGGCATATAACATAACTGACAAGTTAATCAAATCCCTTGTACATACTTGGCAGATAGGAGTATAATAACATTCTGTTGGCCGCTAGGTACACGAAGCGACATTTCAGCAACAAATCAAGAAAATAAATTATTGCTTCAATTGAATAAACTTCCAGTTGATAAAACGCCGTATATATTATAATTTTCCTAAAAAAAATTTTTAAGCAATTCTAAAGATAAAGAAGATTCTTTAGGCCATTCTGGCATATATAAACTTAACTGTAACGATTGCCCGGCAATTTACATAGGTAAAACCGCGAGAAATGTAAACATTAGAGTCAAAGAACACATTAGATGTTTAACAAGTATAGGTTTTTCCGAATTTGCCGAACATTTAATTAAAACTAACCATACTTTTGATAAAAATACAGGTGTACAAATAATTCATAAAAATGGAATAGGTTTGCGCCTTAACAATCTAGAAGCATTAGAAATTTCAAAATCAAATAATAATAATAATTGCCAAATTTTAAACAAGCAATTAGAATTAACTAAAAGTCCGATTATAAGAATGTTCCCCTTCTCCTCTTCCCATCCCCCTACCTCTCTACCTACTCCATTACCACCCCCTCTCTGATGCTTTGTCCTGTTTATATTAATGTTTTGTCTCTTTCACTAATTTCTTTGTCTACTGTATTACTCTATATTTAATCTTAGTTTATACTTATACGTTCCTGATGAAGGTTAAGTCTAACCGTAACCGGTCGAATTGTTATATGTGTATAAATAAAGTGGCTTAAAACAAAATTATTTTTTATTTAAATTATAATGTCAAGCTACAAAGTGTTTGCTTCCTTCGACAATATAAATTTATCATTCATATTCTCTTTTAAAAGACATCTCCGCTTTTTTAGATAATGATTGATGGTGAGAACAGTAATTTACTTTCAAAAGTTTTCAAAAATATCAAATGACAAGGGAAGACACAACTCCAAATGCGGTCACCAAATAAAACTTATCATTTGGAGAGAATGAAAGCTGGAAGCATTAAATGCCACATTCCGATATTCATTTAATTGACTTATAAAAACTCACTGTCATAAGTTTAGTGAATAAAAGGTGAACTTTTTTTAGGCGTTCTTTATTAAAATAATATCTTACATTCAATTTATTATTAAACTTTACAAATTTAAAAATAGAAAAGGTGTTACCAAAAAATACTGAAACAATTAAATAACCTAAAAATAATTTATTTTGTGAATATGTACGACTACACGAGTGTGAACTTCTCAAATTTGAAACCGATGTTGGATTTAAATGATCAAATTTTAAAAAATAATGTTTTCAAGTTATTTATTTTTTACCTTTAGTGTATTTTAGCAAACATAATTAAAAATGCTAAAAAGGGGGCCGATGGTTTGGGCATGTAAAGGGAAAGGACTTTG